>CM062808.1:962754614-963178710 GCA_031772625.1 Pinus tabuliformis | reverse complement strand
ATTTGATTTTCTGGGAGAACTCCAAAACTTGTATATACGAATTCCATTCCTTCAGGCTATACAGGATATCCCCATATATGCAAGACACATAAAGGACCTGTGTAGCAGAAAAACAAAAAGAAATATAAACCCTAACCCTAGAGTCCAGGTAGTCGGCACCTTATCCGACCTCTTATCAGGGAAAGAAACACCAATTAAATATGAGGATCCTGGAAACCCAATTGTCACTATTCAAGTCTGTGGGCAGACCCTGACCAACGTTTTAGTAGATCTAGGGGCTGCGATTAACATCCTGACAACATCAACCTGCCAGAGCTTGGAATCACATCGGTAGAGCCTACTTCCACTTTACTAGAACTAGCTGACCGATCAGTAATAAGACCAGAAGGCACCTTGTATGATGTCATGGTTTCAGTGGACTCTTGGGAATACCCGACCGATTTTCTGGTGATTAATCCCAAAACCCGACTAGATGGACATCGCTACTAATTCTAGGTAGACCATGGCTCGCTACTGCTGACGCCTACATTGGATGCCGGCAGGGAAACATGACCATAACCAGAGGACCGCATATCAAAAATTTAATCTTGTACCCGCCAGCCCAGCCAAGCATCACACCTCATATATCGATGACCAATCTGCGCCCTGCCTCATATATTACTAATAATATTAGACCACCATTAACAGTTCAGGAAGCGCTAGATTTTTAAAGATCAAACAGAAGATGATGCCATCAATAAATTCATTAATCAAACAGAGTCCACATCGTATATACAATGCTTTATGATAAAAGCGGCATTTGATAACGAATTAGAGGAAGATCCTCTAAAAGATGATAATGACCCAAATATACCTGTAACCTCTGTTGCTAACAACAAAGTAATACAAATTGAACCAGGCAAAACTTTAAACATTAACGCTAATCTGACACCTGAACAAGAGACCAAACTCATCCAGCTCCTACGAAAGTATCAGGAGGCATTTGCTTGGGACTATCCCGATATGAAGGGGATTGATCCCCAGCTATGTACACATCATATCTATATTGAGAAAGATGCAAGACCAGTTCGCCAACCACAAAGAAGACTCAATCCCCATTTAAAAGATGTTGTAAAAGATGAGCTGCAGAAATTATTAGACGTTAATTTTATTTATCCTATTTCTGACAGCAAATGGGTCTCCCCACTTGTGGTAGTACCTAAAAAGAATGGGAAATGGAGGATCTGTGTTGATTACAAAGAACTAAACAAAGCTACACAAAAAGATCACTTCCCGCTCCCTTTCATAGACCAGGTATTGGACACCTTAGCAGGCAAGAAATTTTTTTCTTTCTTGGATGGCTTCAGCGGATATAACCAGATTCAGATTGCCCCTGAAGACCAGGACAAGACTACCTTTACTTGCCCCTGGGGAACGTTCGCTTACCGAGTCTTACCCTTTGGATTATGTAATGCTCCGGCTACATTCCAACGGGCTGTTCTTAGCATCTTCGCAGATCTAATTAATGATGGATTGGAAGTCTATATGGATGATTTCACACCATATGGAGATGACTTTGATCCAGCCCTGGACACTCTCGAAAAAGTTCTAGAGCGTTGCATTGCTACCAGGCTTTGCTTGAGTCACGAAAAATGTTACATGATGATGACAGAAGGACTCATTCTGGGACATCACATCTCAGCAGCTGGAATTCAGGTAGACCCGGCTAAAATTCAAATACTCATGCTTATTCCAACCCCCACTAATCAAACAGAGGTACGCAGTTTTCTTGGTTTTTCTGGGTATTATAGACGATTTATACAACATTACTCACGTATTGCCGCACCTCTACATGCATTAACTGGAAATGTTGATTTTTTGTGGACAGAAAAATGTGATCGAGCCTTCACAGAATTAAAGAAGTTGCTATCTACAGCTCCAGTTCTCAGAGGACCTAATTGGAACTTACCATTCCAGATTTCAACCGACGCCTCAGACACAGCAATCGGTGCAGTGTTGGGCCAAGAAGAAGAGAAAAGACCATACGCTATCTATTACATCAGCAAAAATTTGGCTCCGGCTGAATTAAATTACACTGTCACCGAAAAAGAGTTTTTAGCTGTGATACATGCTATTAATAAATTTAGACACTATATTATAGGCTATCCCGTCATTTTGTATACAGACCATTCTGCTATTAGGCATTTAGCAAATAAGCCTGTTACAAATGGAAGAATAACCAGGTGGTTGATCTTGTTGCAGGAATTCGACATTACAATCAGAGACCGACCAGGGAAGGAGAACCCTGTAGCTGACTTTCTTTCACGAATACCAAAAGCAGTTGAAACAGCAGCAGTTGAGGACCAATTCCCTGATGAACACTTGTTTGCAGTTGCTGTTCAGACTCCCTGGTACGCTGATGTGGCTAATTATCTTGCAGTAGGTAAGCTTCCAAAACATTTAACTCCCAACGAACGGAAACAGATCGTTGCGAAAAGCAATCGATTTTCGTGGGTTGGGGGCTATCTATTTCACACAGGCGCAGATATGGAAATCAGAAGATGTATTCGAGAAGACGAAATCTTTGATATATTGAAAGCCTGCCATGATGGGCCATGTGGAGGACATTTCGCTGAACGAAGGACAGCACACAAAGTATTACAAACGAGATATTACTGGCCTACAATCTTCAAAGATGCCAAAAAATTTGTCCAGGCCTGTGATAGTTGTCAGCGTGTAGGACGACCTGGCCCAGCAGACGAAATGCCTTTGCGGCCTCAACTGGTGATCGAACCTTTCGAACGCTGGGCTCTGGACTTTGTCGGACCCATCAACCCTCCATCAAACCAAAAAACTTACATTTTGGTGGCAACTGAATATGTTACCAAATGGGTTGAGGCAGAGGCATTACCCAGAGCTACAGAGGAATCGGTAATTCAGTTTTTGTTCCATTTGTTTGTACGTTATGGTCTCCCAAGGGAAGTGGTTACAGATGGAGGACCACAATTTGTGGGACATAAATTAGCTGCAACGCTCAATAACCATCACATCCATCACAAAATTACTACCCCATACCATTCGCAGGCAAATGGGCAAGTCGAGAACAGTAATAAGATAATAGAGTCCATTTTGACAAAAACTGTTGCTTCACACCGCCGCGATTGGGCCGCTCGACTACCGGAGGCACTGTGGGCTTATCGAACCACATGGAGAAGTACCACTGGCTATTCACCATATCACTTAGTGTTTGGAAAGCAACCCATTTTTCCTATAGAATTTGAGATCCAAACCCTGCGAACTGCCCAAGAAGTCGGATTAGATTTAAGTGAAGCACAGAAAAATCGATTACAGCAAATTAATGAGTTGGACGAAACAAGGCTCGCTGCATTACAGAATACAGCACTCATCCAGCAGCAGCGAGCCAAATGGCATGATGCGCTCATCAAAAACAAGATATTTCACGAAGGAGACTGGGCTCTGTTATATGATTCTAGATTTCTGGATTTCCCGGGGAAGCTTCAGACTCGATGGTTGGGACCATACGAGATTAAAAAATTCCATGACAATGGGACCCTTACTTTGATTACAATCGATGGATCTGGATATACATTTAAGGTAAACGGCCACCGAGTTCGTCTGTATCGCAAACCGCTCACTCAGGAATCATTTTGCCAGCAGTTACGCCAAGATACTAACATCAAGATTATGGGAGAGGAAGCAAAAACTTCCTCCCCTACAGATTCGTAAAAATTTCATTCTTTATTACCACATTTTGTATATAAGATTGTAAATTTTGTATATATGTTTCAACTGTGTGTTTTGCTGTTCCTTTTCAAAAGGAACAACACCTGTGTGTTTTGCTGTTCCTTTTCAAAAGGAACAGCACTGGTGTGTTTTGTTGTTCCTTTTCAAAAGGAACAGCACTGATGTGTTTTGCTGTTCCTTTTCAAAAGGAACAGCACTGGTGTGTTTTGCTGTTCCTTTTCAAAAGGAACAGCACTTGTGTGTTTTGCTGTTCCTTTTCAAAAGGAACGGCACCCTTGAGTTTTTGCTGTTCCTTTTCAAAAGGAACAACACTTTTTGAATTTTTGCTGTTCCTTTTCAAAAGGAACAGCACTTTTTGAATTTTTGCTGTTCCTTTCCAAAAGGAACAGCACTTTTGAATTTTTGCTGTTCCTTTCCAAAAGGAACAGCACTTTTGAATTTTTGCTGTTCCTTTTCAAAGGGAACAGCACTTGTGAATTTTCTTATTTCGTTTAAGGAGCAACATTTGTGTGTTTTTTTTTCAATTTCTTTTAAGCAAGCAGCATTTGAGTGCTTTTGTTATCTTAGGACATTGCATCAAAAAGGACCCTCCCACCCTCCCTTGTAAGAAAGAAATAGTATGCCCTCGTCCTTTCTATAAGAAGAAAACATTGTCCCGAGGCCATAAGTAGCAGCTATATATTTATGCAACAAATATAAAAGGCATGATATATCAAGATCAGCACATCATAAATCGCTATCTATAACAGCTCTAGTATTGATGCAACAAAGGAGGGAACCATACACTCATCATTCTTTCAGCCATAAGTCTCACTTCCTCTGCCTTGTTGGAAAACTTTATCATGTTACGTTCCTACAATTTTTCTTATTATTACTTGGAAATAAGAATAGAAAATTTATATTTTCCTATTGGGATAACAAGACTTCTTCCGCCATTCCCACTCTTAAGGAGGGCTGAACCACCCTTATGTGTAATCATACAAGAGCAAAAGTCTATCTCAAAAGAAAAAGCAGCAGAACCAAAAGAAATTATTTGTCAAATGCAGGATAGGGGGTTTCATTAAGAACCAGCCTACTATGATCATAAGATTGGAAGCGAAGTGGCATTCCCATCATGGCCACCATACCAGGGATATGGTCCAACAGGTTCATTATATAAACAAACCTTGGAACAGGGGGTCTCATCACGAGCCAGCCTGCCCACGTTTCGCGCCTCTCTGGTGAATGGCGTCATGGTTATCTGGTTACCAAGCCAGCATGATGGCCTGCATGTTGACAAGAATTGCTCTTCAAAACTACACAAAGGACTATGGTTCCGGGGTGAAATAAACAACTCTGCCACGGTTATAAACACCGGTCGGCAGCAGAGCTCTGTTAATGGTATCGGAGTCAAAACATATACACCAATTTGGATCTTATTAAATTTTTCTTTCTATCCTCGTAATAATTATATCTTACACCTCAAGGAATACGTCACATGAACATTTATCATTACCAAGTATGGCAAAGGCAATTGACTATGACAATCTCAGATTTTCCATGAGTGCTAGACGTCCTATCCTTATGTTCTGCATCACATCACGGAGGCTTATGTTAAACGCGATCTATCAGTCGCATCGATCTCGGTATTTCATTGTCTAATCTGAAACATGGCAAAATTTTAAAAGCTGCTCCATTATGACTCGGTGATGGAATGACCGCCTTCTTCTATTTGACGGCTGGGGCAGCCTATCATTTCGCGCGGGGGGGAGGTGACTTCATTACTCCGCCGGCCACGTGTTAACACATCATTCGGAAATGATATGATACGGAGGTACGATATGCGTTAACGGCATGACAATGCTATTTTTTGAAAAAGTCGTTATTTATGATCAATTATTCATGCATGCTCTGTATCTTTTCTTTTTGCCGCAATTACGTTCTTTGCATTGCTGTTCCATCTAGACCCTGAAACAGAACCATGGGGGGAAAGTCTATCAGAAGTGAGCCGAGCGAGCTCATAGTTTCCGAAGCCGCTCGGAAGATCTTAGAAAAAGCAGGGTGGTTAACTTATTTTGGCCGCCTGCGCAAATCAAACGAAATAGTGGCCATGGAATTCCTGCAGAATTTGCAGGAAGAACACTCAGTGGTAGGTGGGAAGCAGATAGCAGTCACGAAGGAAATAATCGCGGAAGTAACCGGATTACCAGACTTAGGTCCAATATGGACGACAAAAAAAGAAACACTGCAAAAGATCGTAGAACTCTTCCAAGATGAAGGGCAGGAGCTGACAGTGAAGGGAAAAGGAGTGCTGCCAGCAACACTGGGAGAACCTTGGAGCGAACTGGCAAAGGTAGTACAGAGCTACATCACCTGCGAAGGACGAAAAGATGTGGTAAGGCCGCGTCACCTTAAGCTCTTAGCTGTGTTAAAATGAAAATGTGCTGTGAATCTCCCTGCATTGTTAAATTCATTGTTGCATGATACCTCTCGGAGCCTGAAAAAGGCACACCATGAAGACGCAGTGGTTAGCCACCATGGGCTGATCCGCCTGATAGTGACATACAGTCTCGCTCGGCAGCAGACTAGCTGGCGGGAACTTCTTACAGCAATTGAAGGGGAAGTAGAATCACCATCCCCAAAGACGAAGCACCCCGCTAGCACCTCCGAAACACCTAAAAAACCCAGAGAATCGCCAAAACCTAAGCAACCCTCGGACACAACCGAGCAAGCGAAGAAACGCATAAAGCTAGGGAAACAGAAATGCACCCCTGAAGCAACTAGACATACAGAAAAACGTAAGGAATTGGCCGCAGAAAGACCTGCTACCTTAAAACGAAGGCATTCCTCTGGCACAGAAGAACAGGTTGAAAAACGCAGAAAGGTGGAGGCGGAGGAACAGATGGTCAACACACCCGAACAGCCCAGGAGGCCTAGAAAGTCAGTTCGGTTGGCAAAGATAAGAGGTAGGCTGGAGAAAATCCAGCCAAACATAGGCCAACCGATTGAAATAATAGAGGATCCTCCAGCGCCAGAACAAATATCTGGGGAAAACCTGGAACAAACAGAGAATGAAGTAGAAGCTGAAGAAGGAGATAGGGATGACGACTCTGCGGCCGAGACCAGCTATCCAGAGGCAGCTGCTGAGCCGCCAATTCGGGAGAAGGAGATGGAACAATTGGGGGGTAGCCATCCACAAAACCCTGTGGAGGAAGAAGAGATGGCCACCATCTTGGCCAGCCTTAGAGGTTATCCTTCACCCTCCAGTCCGGCAGAGCCTCCCGAAGGACCATTTGAGGAAGAGACGCGTGACGAATTGCATGATGGAATGGCAGGGGAAGAAAACTCCCCTGTCATCGACAAAGAAAATGTGAATAGCAATCAGGAACAAGCCGTTCCTAAAACACCGGAAGGAAATCCACCCGCTGATGGCGAGGAGAATGAAAATGTTTGTCGGGAACAGGACGTTCCCCGAATGATGGAAGAAACCCTCGATGAAAGAGGAGCAGAACTGAGGGCCACCCATGTGCCCACAGCCGAGGCAAAAGAAATTAAGAAGTTGAAAAGAAAACAGCAGAAATTGCTGACCATTATAGCCCAGCTTCGGCGGAAAATTCGAAGTCTGAAAGCTAGTTTGAGAATAAAGAGGACTGTGAGAAGAAAAAGGAGGACAAATACAACTGGGTCCTCTCAGAGAGGAAGACAGAGCACCTATAGGCATCTAGTAGGTCGACATTCTGCTAGCAAACCTGCAGCTGTTCCAATTAATACTGAGGAACAAAATGTTGTTCCATCTGGAACAGAGCACCAGAATACCGTTCCTATTGACATAGAGGAGCAGGCTGATATTCCAGACAGCCCATTAGAACCAACTGCCGTTCCAATTAAAGTTGAGCCACAAGACGACATCCCAGTTAAAGAGGGACCACCGTACCCCTTTGTACATGTCAAGAAGGAAGGGGAAAATAGAGCAGTCCACACTGAGACACCACCTTCAGGGAGAATTAAGCGACGAAATGTAAAGGTCCAGGCGAAACTTCCGGCCTCCAGGGAATTATGGGAAAGGGATCCAAAAACTAAGGCCTTGCGCCGTGAGATAAGACAGGCCCAACAAGAGGCTGAATAGCTACGGGAACAAATGATCCCTCGAGAGAAATATGAGGAGCAGCAACAGGAGGTTGAGCAGAGGATTCCTCGAGAAAAATATGAAGAGCTGCAGCAGGAAGTTGAGCAGAGGATTCCTCGAGAAAAATACGAATAATTGCAGTAGAGGGCTAAGCAGTTAGAAGAACAAAGGATCCCTCTGGAAAAACATGAAAAACTGCAACAGCAGCTGAGAAACATGAGTGAATCGGAGAGTCGGGCTTTCGAAGGATGGCAGAAGGAGCAGGAAAAGGTTGCTAAGGTAACACGTCGACTAGATGCTGTTATTAAACAAATGGACACTGTATGCTCGTTGTATGATGATGTTTTAACTTGCAGGGCCCCCGCAAAGAATTATGCTTTATTCCTCCTAGAGAGATACTTAAGATTGAAAATAAAAGCTGTCAGGGCAGGTGCCCCCATTCAGATTAACACTGTTAATGATTTTATTGATTGTTGTAAACATTATGGGGTTAAGGTCCAACGATTATTATGTGAATTTTATTTGCACAATATGGTGCTTGAGCAGGAAACTGATCTAAACCCTGGCCCTTTTGTGGGGGATATACAGCTGCAAGCCTTTGTTTCATTTGGGGTCAACCAGTTAAAATGGCTCAGGGCTTACAATGCCTTTCATAGGCAGGAGCACAGCCTAGATCTATGGGTCAGGGCTGAGCCTCGAGATCCAGTTCGCCTCTGGCAATCACATAAAAACCTTATGAGAAACCCTGACGTTATGAAACTACTAGTACCCATGCATGAGGAGTTGATTCGAAATAGCTTAGAATACTTCCGGGTTATTAAAGATTCCGCCTTGGAGGCTGCCAAATTCCGTTATCGGATTTCCACTCCAAGCATCCAGCTCAGGGAGCCCTTCCGATATGAGAACTTTGAGCTGGCTGCTGAGCGATTGCCTTTTTATGGCCAGTGCATTCTGCAAGCTGGACCATCATGGTTAGGATATCGGTTCCGAAGCCCTATTATTTGGCACCCTGCCCCGGGGTACCAGGCCTTGTATGATATGCCTGCAGATCAGTTGCATTATTTCTTTGATAACCTGGTTGCCTATCATGGTTGCAGACCCCCTCATGAAGTACCCTCTCCAGCCTATTCTCTTACTGCTCTCCATGTTAATTATAACGGTTTCATGAGGCCATGAAACAGAGTAAGTCGGGGGGTGTGTAGAGCATTGGGAAGGTATGTTTTAATAAATGATTTAGTGATGTTTTAAGCAATAGTTGTAATCTTTTCTTTATTATAAAGTAGGGGAAATGCAAAGACAACGAGTCTAAAACGATCCAATCACTAACAGTTGTCTTCTCTACGCAGGAAAAGGTAAAAGCAGGAAGGCGCAATGCGAAATGAGGATTTGACGAGAAGATAACGGCTGTCCCTCCAACTCTAAATAAGGTTTAGACCAGGTCGAGTAAATCAAGGGAGATCAGTCCGAAACGAGATGAAGGACTGCCAGTTCGGAATTACAAGCCGAGTAAAGGAAAGCGTTAACAGTTTAGCGGATCCCTCAGGATCTTCGATCCTGAGGGATCGCTACGATCAATCGTTTTGTCGACCAATGAACTCCGCCGTTAATTGTATAAAAGGAGGGTAGCATTGAAACTAAGGGGGACTGTTGGTATCTTTAACTTTCTGTTCATGAATTTCATTGTCAGTTGAACTCAGACTATTGAGTCTCTCTGAGACTTAGTTTTGTACTTTCATCGATGCGTTAATATAATATTTTGGTGTTAATTTCTCCGTGCGTCTGAAGTAGCTTACGGCAATGCGCCATTGGAAGCTTTGGGCCCGGCTCCAACGGACACTAGCTGATTGTACCATTACAATTCTGCTTTGTGTGGTTTGTTTCTCATAATCTGTTATGGTTACATGTTGTTTCATATTTACTCATCTGTAGCTTTCCTGTTATAAATCTCTGTAACAAGTTCATATCATACTTTCAGGATTCTTCGCATACTGTTGATCTGAGTTGTTTGCACTAATTACAGAATTCATAAGTAGAATATTTCAGCTACAGGTGACTGGGGTTAATGGATTGTTGGTGACTATTACAGATCGTGTACATATGATTGACGTTTCCTGTCTTTAATGATTTGCTGTTCCATTTGATATACATATGATTGACGTTTCCTGTCTTTAATAATTTGCTGTTCCATTTAATCAAGCTGCAAACCTGTATAAATGATTTCTTTCCTTTTTGTATGCAAGTGTGTGCCAAGGATTGGAAGTGTAGACCTCGCGAGACTTAGTTTCTTTACTGCCGTTCCATTTACTGCTGTTCCATTTACTGCCATTCCTTTTATTGCTGTTCCATTTCTGAAGATTGCTGTTTCATTCTGTTTTCTTGCTTGCGTTTATTGAAGTGGCATGAGAGGAGGTTCAAGACTGTTGTGAGATACCGCAGACGCTATAATGCTCCCAGATCATGATCCATACTCCTTCATCAGTTTCTAGGGGGATAGGTTATTAATTCCATACCCTCGACCGACGAAGTTGCTGCGTGTGTGATTTCTTTATGCAAAAGTAATTTAGCATTAGCATCCGTTTACTCTTGTATTCTTTAGATCTATACTACAAAGCATTATCTTGACAAATAGCCTCAAATTAAGATGTCCCTTACAATAACAAAACGCTCCCGGATTGACTTGTAATGTGAAATAACTAGAGGTGAAAAAGACCCTTGTTACAGCTCCACACCAAGCTAGTGTAGCACATCAACAACCATCCTCTAAGTGCCAAGGACCATCTTCCATATCTCCATCATCACCTCAAACATCGAGCTACAGTTTGCAACCAATGAACCATGTGCATGGATACATACAACTAGGTTGACATCAATGCCAACCAACAACAATGCATCTTCCAACACCATGCTACTAGGTTGACATCAATGCCAACCAAGTAACTCTCACCACATCAATGCCAACAAAGAATGTCTTAGAGCCTCATTGTAACATAGTTCATAAGTCATGTAGCCATCACATCTCTTATCATAGATAAACTACCATTACCTGAGCTAGTTTGTTTCCATTTTGCATGTAAACAATTCTCAATATTTGTTATTAATTAATTGAAGTTCATTTTTCATTGTAGCTCTGTGTTTCTATTTAATTTTGTATTTCAATATGTTCCTTCATAAATCCAGATCAGTGGTATCAGACCGGTATACTCTTTCTCTACTTTTTTTGTGTATGTCCCCAAAATGTTGGGGTATGAGAAGTTAGGACTTGAACTAGTTAAACGCTTTCAAGATTGGCCTCATTGACCTAGATGGCCTCCCATGGCAAAAGAAAAGAAGGATGAGGGAGAAGGAGATACTTTCAAAATGTTGCTTGAAGAGGCCCTTGAGCAACAAAGGAAAGAGATGATGGATCATTTTTCCCAGATCCTTCGGTGGGTATCAGTGGGCAAAGAATCTTCATCCAGCAGTCACTTCGGAGGTGTTTCCCCCTTTAAGGTATAAATTAAGGTTGGCATTCCTACATTTGAAGGCTAGATAGACATAGATGTCATAGATAGATGGTGAAATATGTTGGAAGAATATTTTTTGATCCTTAATTTTTCTAATAGGGAAAAGATTACTTTTGCAGTCCTCAAAGCCACCCCCAACGTCAAGGACTGGTGGGAAAACTACTGTGAGCAGAGGGGAAAGAAGGAACCCTCACTATTTTCAGCTGCACCCACCTAGAATTCTTTCTGAGACATCATCAGGGAACAATATTACCCTGTCAGGAGCTATGAATATAAGTACATAAAATGGACCACACTATGGTAGGAAAGGGACCAAGATCTGCGAGAGTTCATAATTATTTTTCATACTCTTTGCATGAAGTTGGGTATCAAGGATTCTGAGTGGCATCTGGTACTCAAGTACCATTATTGTCTATACAAATACATCTATGTAGAGATGGAGTTCCAGGTGCTGCATACCGATATGCTGTCACGATCAAGTAGAAATTTAAATAGAAGAAGCAAGACTTTGGATCTGCAAATTGGAAGTAGGGAAAAGACACCCCCAAAACACAAAACAAAGGAAAGAGCCAAGGTGAGGTTACCAAGACAACCTATTGAAGCCACAAGAAAAAAAATAGCATCACGAAGACAAAGAAGGACATAGGAAAATATTGTGAGTTTCAGAAGAGCCCCACTCACAACACAAATGAGTGTCGCACCAAGCAGTCATTGGTGATAAAGATGAAAGCTTCAGAGACATATGCATGTTATGGCTCTAAGTCGAGCCCTGACAAAGGGAATGTCAAGGGGAAGCAGATTATTAATGCAGATCCAAACACCACCTTTGCCACCACCAAGGTCCAAAATATTGAGCCTAAATACCTAGAGGAGGGGGAGTGTCTCTTTGGCTCATAGATGTGGGAGAAGGGTTCTCGACTGCAGTTCATTGTCGATAATGGGAGCCAAAAGAGCCTCATATCAGATGAGGTCATGAAGCGTTTAGGGCTACCAATGACAA
This sequence comes from Pinus tabuliformis, assembly GCA_031772625.1. Taxonomy (NCBI): domain Eukaryota; kingdom Viridiplantae; phylum Streptophyta; class Pinopsida; order Pinales; family Pinaceae; genus Pinus; species Pinus tabuliformis. The sequence goes on along the minus strand of CM062808.1, from coordinate 963,166,358 downwards.
CAACTTGTAGCTGTACACCATCAGATGGCTCCACCAAAGGTGAGATCTCCATGTCAACCAATAGTGCCACCTACCCTATAACATTAAGCCCTTCATAGATGAGGTACTATGTGATGTTTCTCCCCTTGAATATTGTGATGTATCATTAGGCCAACCATACTTATGGAAGTGTCATGCTATGTATGAGTCTAGGCCTCACACTATTATTATTACTTTTGGGAAGTAAGTTATACATGATACCAGAGGTAGTTCCACCTATCGCCATTTCTTTAATCTCTACTAAGTAATGCAGTAAGATCATTTCCCAGGTTGGGAATTTTTTCTTACTTTCTGATTTTCTCTCAAAGTAAAGGGAAGATCATGGCCACATCCATGGAAGAATACAATGTCATCTTCTCCTCACCCACAGGGGTACCTTTGTACTGTCAGGTCAAACATTTGATCCATATGACTCCTAGAGCACCTCTACCTAATGGGCCTATATACCACCACTCTCTTCTAAAGCGTGAAGAAATCAAGTGACATATCCAAGAGTTGCTACAAAAAGGGCACATCCAACCAAGTTCCTCACCTTGTGGGAGCTCAATTGTACTTGCATAGAAGAAGGATGGGACCCAGAGACTTTGCATTGATTATCGAGCACTAAATAAAATCATTGTTAGGAATAGGTATCCAATCCCATAGATTGATGACCTTCTTGAACAAATCAAGGGGGCAAAGTACTTCAACAAGATCGATTTTAATTCTGGTTATAACCAGATTCCAATAGAACCAACAGATGTATGGAAGACAGCCTTCAAATCCAAGGAGGGCCTTTTTGAGTGGTTCGTCATGCCTTTCGGGTTAACAAAAACCCCTACAAATTTTATGAGAACTATGGATGCTATCTTATGGCCCTTCAATAACTTGTTCATGGTTATATATCTAGACAACATCGTCATCTTCAACAAGAATTGGGAAGAACACTTGCCACATATTCATCAGGTCCTTCAAAACTTGTGACAACACAAGCTATGTGCCAACTTGAATAAATGCACCTTTGGCATGAACTAGGTCCAATATATGGGTAATATCATTGACGATAAATTCATGCATGTGGTTCTGGATAAGATCCAAATCAATCAGATTGGCCAACCTCGACCACTATAACAGAGCTTTGCAACTTCCTGGGCCTTTCCAAATTATATGGAAGGTTCATGTTCGGGTTCTCTCATATCAATTGGCCATTGAGTCAAGTTACTAAGGGTGTAGAAAAAGAAAAAAAAAGTTGGTCTGAGTCACAACATAAAACGTTCATTGAGTTGAAGCACCGCCTTTTCTTTACATTAGTGCTCACATTGCGAAACTGGTAATAAGAATTTGAAATTGAGGCTGATGCCTTCGACTATGCTATTGATGTAATTATCACCCAACAAGGGCATACGGTGGCCTATCACAGTGAGACAATCTCTGATACAATTTAGAAATACCTCACTTATGATAAAAACATGTATTCCATCGTGCAAGCTTACCAATGGTGGAAACATTACATTCTGGGAGGGAGATGATCATCCACATAGATCACAGACCGCTCCAATTTATATAGACACAAGGGAAGTTGTAGAACAAACGCCATCAGAAATGGTCCACATATATGCAACAATTTCATCTAAATATTAAATACAATAAGGGAAACATCAATAATATTGCAGATTTCATCGCCACCAGTTGTGGCACTGACCACTATTCTCGATTCTTGTGGGCACGAGACTTCTACATGGCCTTAGCTTTACAAAAATTATCTAGAATTCACCATTGGATACTAGATGTGATGGATGGAAAGAAAGTTTCAGACTTCCACCTCTTGGACACATTTTTATGCCACCTAGGACACCTTTATTTGGATTCAAGTGAGCATGCTAGGATGATTTTGGAGGTACACTATAGTCAGGTCATAGGGCACTTTGGTGTAGAAGAAACCATGGCAGTACTATATAAATATTTTTATTGGCCAAATTCCAACAAGATGCTAGAAAATATATCAGATCTTGCACTTCCTGTGCCATCGCCAAGCCAACCATTAAGAAGAAAGGTATGTATACTCCTATGCCTATTCCTAGCTGGTGCTGGGAATCCATCTCTATGTACTATATGTCTAGACTTCCTTCTATCAAGCATGGAAAAAATTGTGTATTTGTGGTCATCGACAAATTTTATAAGATGGCCATATTGGCTTCCCCCAAGAAGAGTATCATAGTAGAAGCCACTGCCAAAATCTTCTTTGAACTAGTGTGGGTACATTTTGGGATCTTGCAGGCCATTATATCAGATCAGGATAGCTAGTTCCTAAATGAATTTTGATTGAGCCTCTAGTCATTTTTGGACACCAAGCTACCTAAATTGACTGCACTGCGCCCCTAGAATGGTTTCTAGACATAGGTCATCAACAATATGATAGTGCACACACTACACATGTACAACATGGGATGAGAGTCTTCCCTATGTGCAACACAAATATAACATAACTATCCATAACTTGACTGGCCACAACCCCTTTCAAGTGGATTTGGGATTTCAACCATTATATCCCCTTGATGCTGCACTTCCTTTTGCAACTACATAAGAAGAAACTTCCCTTGTTCAGTCTGAATCTGATAATTTAAGCCACCAGGTTTATTGAGCACATTCTATTAGAAATTAATTATTGGAGTAATGAAACACATAAAAATATTGCAGAAACATAAACACAAAAACACATAAAACAAAAGAGACACAAATATACATGGTTCACCCAATTTGGCCTATGTCCACAAAGAAATTTCTAGTCCTTCCTTTTATATCATCCCATAAAATGAAGAGATACAACCTACAACAGATCTGTTGTAATTTCCTCTTCGATCTCACACAACTTCCTCTATCTTTCTCACTCAGAATAATAATGCATAGTTGCAATACAATTCCCTCATATAAACCGAGGGTTTCCTTCTAGGGAAAAAACCTAAACTAACACAACTTCTACTGCCAGATCATCCGCCTAATGAACAACCCAGATTGACTACAAAATTACAATATTTTACAAGGAAAATTTTCATCTATTTTTAGCTTCGAGGGCATTGCCCTGAACCCCTTCCAAGGGTAGACCCCCCTGACATTGATCATGTAGGTGGGTTTTCCATCCCATTAGGAACATGGATAAAATGAGGCTAAAACAAAAAACCTTTGAACAATTAGGAAGATAATCATGCTCCACACCCAACAATCTAGCACATGGAGACTAATTATATAAACTCCATCATTGATTCACTTGATAGAAAATGACTCCACTTGGACCTGAATGTTTCTAATATTCACCATCATAGTTGAAGACCAATTGAAATTGAGTAGAATCTTGGTTTCTCCTTGTTTACAACTTTTGTTAACATATCTGCAAGATTCTGGATAGTGTGTATCTTTTCCAACTTCAACTGTCGATCTTCCAACACTAACAATATGAAATGGTACTTGAGATGTATATGTTTAGTCTTGGAATGAAATTTTGAGTTCTTTGCAAGATGAATGGGATTCTAGATATCAATGTATAAACTTCCCATCTCGTGCTTCTTGCCCAATTCATCCATAAACCTTTGTAACCAAATAATTTCTTTACTAGCCTCTGTAGCAACAATATACTCTGCTTCCATTGTTTAAAGTGCAAGAATGTTTTTCAATTTTGAAACTCAACTGACAGTTGTTCCACCTACATTAAACACATACTATGTGGTACTCCTCTTGTTATCTCTATCACCTTCCATATCTGCATCAAAAGATCCCTATAGAGTAATTTTTGAACCACTACAACATAATTCTTGATATGTGGTACCTCCCAAATACCTGAGAATCCACTTCGCTACCATCAAATGCACTTTTCTTGGATTGTTCATATATCTGCTTACAACTCGCACTGCATGTGAAATATCAGGCCTTGTGTAGACCATTACATACATTAAGCTGCCAAATGTTGATGCGTATGGAACTTTACACTAATAATCCACCTCTTCCTAAGTATTGGGACACCTCTCCTTAGTTTGAAATGGTTAGCCAAAGGTGTACTAACTAGTTTTGCATTCTGCATATTAAATATTTCCAACACCTTTTCTATGCACTCACTCTGAGACAATGTTAATTTATGATTTTTCCCATCTCTAGTTATTCTCATGCCAAGGATTTCTTTTGCAGCACCCAAATCCTTCATTGCAAATGAATTTTTCAATTTTCCTTTGATCACATTTATTTCCTACATGTTAGACCCTGAAATAAGCATGTCATCTACATACAATAGCAATATAATATAACTGCCATCATTTTTCCTTTTAAGATAAACATAATGGTCAGAGTGACATCTAGTATAACCTTGTTTAGACATAAACCTGTCAAATTTTAGACACCACTTCCTTGGAGTCTGTATTAAGCCATACAAACTCTTCTTAATTTTTCACACTAATTTCTCTTTCCCTTTGAACTCATACCGTTGTGGCTGCTGCATATATATTTCTTCCTCCAAATCCCCATGGATAAAGGCTATCTTTACATCTAGCTTCTCAATATGTAAATCTTTTGTTGCCACTAGACTTAAAATAGTTATGATCGAAATCATTTTAGCAATAGGAGAAAAGAATTCATCAAAGTCTATACCTTTATTTTGTGCAAAACCCCTTCACCACAAGTCTAGCCTTATACCTTTGTTTACCTCCATCTTCTTAATTCAACCTATAAAACCATGTATTCTGCAATGTGGTTTTACTTGTAGGCAACTTGACTAAGTCCCCAGTCTAGTTATGCATCAAGGAGTCCATCTCTCCATGGCTTGTTCCCACTTCTTCCTATTTTCTACGTTCATTGATTCTTCATATCTTTCTATTTCATCAGAATCAGTCAACAATGCATAATATAATGAAGGAAAATATCATTAAGGGGGTATACTTATCCTAGTAGATCTTCTAACACCACTTTTAGGTGTTTGAGGTGCCTGATGTTGTGATGGTTGTTGTGGTTGCTGGTCATTATGAATTTTAGGCACCTTTACTTTTTCTATGATCTCATCAAGCCCTATGCATTCTGTCTTCCTTTTCTCGTTTCTTTCCCTACATTCAGTCCTTATACAAGATGTTTTCATTGAATATGACATCTCTGCTCCTAATGATTTTGTGATTTTTCATAATCATATAGGTGATAACCAAAATTGTTAACACCATATCCAATAAAGGTACATTTCTTTGATTTTTCCTCAACATTTGTTCTATTTTCTTTATTAATTTAGACAAAGGCTACACAACCAAAAGCATTTAAAAATGAATAGTTTACCTTTTTACCTGTCCATGCCTCCCCAGGAATACCACCATCAAGGAACTTGAAGGCCCTCTATTTATTAGATAAATAATAATAGCTATAGTATTTGACCAAAATTGTAAGGGCAATCCTACATGCAATCACATGCACCTTGCTTGCTCCATGATTGTCTCGTCCATCCTTTCTGACACACCATTTTCCTATGGTATTCCTAGACCTACCTTCTCTCTACATATTCCATGCTCTAAACAATAGTTATCAAACTCTTTGTTGAAATATTCACCTCCATTGTCTGATCTAAGACACTTCAACTTATTTTCTATCTCATTCTCAACCAAATCTTTCCATTTCTTAAAAGTATCAAATACATCAAATTTAGTCTGAATACAATAAATCTAGGTTTTCCTAGTTGGATCATTGATAAAAGTAACATAATAACAGGAGGCATTGAGAGATGATACTTGAGTAGGTCCCCATACATATGTATGCATAAGCTCTAATTTTTGGCTCTTATTTTCCTATCCAACTTTGATAAATCTAACTCTCTTTTGTTTCCATAAACACAATTTTCACAAAAATCCAAATCAACATGGCTCAAACTTGGCAACAAATTTCTTGAGTGAATAATTTGCATCCCCTTGTCATTCATGTGCCCAAGCCTATGATGCGAAAGTGTTATATCTTGTCCTTGAAAGGTTAAATCATTAATATAATTAGAAATACCATTGCATAAATACAACATAACAACATTTTCTCCTTTTCTATTACTAAGGCTCCTTTAGTGACCTTTTAGGTTTTGTCTGTGAATGTAGTTACACAACTTTCATCACCTAGCTTCCCTATTGAAATTATATTTTTCTTCAGATCTGGAACATGCCTTACCTCCTTCAATAGCCATTAGTTTTCATTCTGTTTCTTTATAAAAAACCTTACCCATTCCAATTATTTTATAGGGTTTATCGTCACCCAGACGAACTTGTCCAAAATCTCCTTGAACATGGTCATCAAGATGTTTCCTATTAGGTGTGGCATGGAATGAAGCCCCTAAATCTATCACCTAGGCATCAATAATATTCTCTAATAAAAGAATTAAATAATCTTGCAACACATCACCAGTCACAATCACTTCATGATTTTTCTCTTGTTGTCCATCTCCTTCTTTCCCCTTCTGAGATTTGTAGTCTTTCTTTTAATGTCCTTTCTTCCCGCATTTGTAGTACACTATCCCTGATCTAGACTTAGATATTCCTTTCCTTCACTTACTCCAATGTCCTAGGTTATTTCATCTCTCTAGTTTTCTTCCTTTAGTCTTTGTAGTCAAAGCATTACATGTTGTCTCACCTGAGCTTTTCCTTACATTTCCTCACTAAGGATAACACCAAAACATAATCAAAATTTAAAGTAGTAGTTCCAAAGACAGAGATACTAATAGCCATGACTAAGCCATTCTAAATTTCTGGAAATGAGCATAGAAGCAATAGATCCCTAACTTCATCATCAAAATTTATCCCTACAAAACATAACTAACTGGTAACTGTGTTAAATTCATTTAAATGATCATCAATATATCTGCCTTTTGACATCTTCATATTAATAGATGATTCATAAGAAATACCTTATTTGAGGCCGATGGTTTTTCATATAGTTTGGCCAATGCAGTTATTCAACCTTCTATTGTCATTTCCTTTGAAATTTTGAATGCCACTGACGCTGCGAGACACTACTATATTGTTCCTAGTGCCTTTCTGTCGAGAAGATCCCATTCTTCATCTTTCATACTTGTCAGCTTCTTTGATTTTCTTCTTAATGGTAGGTAAAGATATTTCTGATACAAATAATATTCCATCTGCATCTTACACAACTGGTTGTTTTGGCCATTGAATTTTTCAACCCTAAACCTACCATCTTATGCCATTTCTCCCACTCAAACCAGGAACCCTTCTCTACTATGAGTTTATCAGCCAAATAGACCTTCAGCTCGGATACTAGTTGTTATAAATTAATTATCAGAGCAATGGGACACATAAAAATATTGCGGAAACACAAATACAAAAACACATAAACCAAGAGACACAAATATATGTGGTTCACCCAATTTGGGCTACGTCCATGGAGAAATAACCACTCCTTCCTTTTATATTATCTAGAAAAACGAAGAGATACAACCTACAACCGATCTGCTATAATTTCCTCTTCACTCTCATATAATATCCTCTCTCTTTATCGCTCATAAAATAATGCACAACCACAATACAATTCCCTCATATAAACCAAGGGTTGCCTTCCAGGGAAAAAAATCCTAAATTAGCTTAAATTTATCATCAAATAATGTGCCTAATGAATCAAACCTAGATTGAATACAAAATTACAATATTTTACAAGGTAAAATTTCATCTACTTTTAGCTTCAGGGGCATTTCCTCCGAACCGCCACTAAGGGTGGACCCCCTCGACAACGATCATACAAGCGACAGGAATAAGGATCCAACATAGCTAAAACAAAAATCCTCTGAACAATTAGGAATATAATTAGGCTCCACACCCAACACATTCAACACAACCACCAACAGGTTCACAACATCTTGGATAAAGCCAATGCTAAGTACAAACAACAACATCATCAACATCGGGTACCACATAAGTTTCAGGTGGGCAACGAAGTTTGGTTTCATTTGTAGAAAGAATTCCTTGCTAAAACCTATCGGAAGATTTGACCACTATGATATGGGCCTTACACCATCACTAAGGCTATGGGAGACAATTATTTCGAGATCAGTATCCCCCCATTCCTTGGCTTGCACCCCATATTCAATGTGGACCACCTTCGACCATACTTTCCACCATTGCTAAACACATCAAACATTGTTGAGTAGCTGAAACCAACAAAGCTTAACCCAAACTACATTGAATATGCCACCAAAAATCATATCATGGACACATAGATCAAGAACACTCACAAATAGAGGATCCAATTGTATTGAGTTGTCAAAGCTAGCCAACTCCTGCACCAAGGAAACTGGCTCACCAAGGCCCAAGTTCAACAAAATTTTCCCCATCTCATGGAGGCACTCAACCCAATCAAGAGCATTGCTTCCTAATGGATGATGACTGATTTAGGTGGATATTGGTGGTCACCCACCTATTCCACTTGGAACCCCAACACTGTTTCTTTTCAGTTTCCTTAATTATAGCACAACTTTCTATTTTTGGCAGTTTTTGGGGTCCTGAACTTTCAAATCTGCTTTGAGGCCCTAGATGACATTTTTTTCAAAAATATGCCAAGTTTGTAGGCCATAGGGAAGGGGCTTGCTAGGATTTTTTTTTCCTCAGATAGATATTTCTAATGAGGTATCGTACACACCAAATGAAGATCATATTCACAAATTGCAACCTTGGGAAGTTAGCATTCTAACTAATCCAAACGGGGCCCACAAACTTTTGGCGCATCATCCCCAGGGTTAAGGTTTTGGATTTTTAAGGTTTTCCACTATTTCTTAATAATAAAAAGATCTTGAGAGCCTCATTGTAACACATTTCACAAGGAATTTAGCCATCACATCTCTTCTCAAAAATAAACTACCATAGCCTGACCTAGTTTGTTTCCAGTATGCATGTAAACAATTCTCAGTATTTGTTATTAATTAATTGAAGTTCAGTTTTCACTGTAGATCTGTGTTTCTATTTAAATTTGTATTTCATTATGTTCTTGCATAAATTCATATCAAACTTCAAGATTTAGATCACTAAATTAAAAAAACTTTAATGGTATTAATGTTATGAGTAAAAAAATACTCTCCAAGTTGAATCAATCAATTTGGCTTTGAAATGAAAGTTGGGCATGCATTTTTGTGAAGTAGGCCAAAATTCCCTTGCTTCACTAAAATGCATACCTAGGCTTCATTACTTGGCCAATTTGATTGACTCAAATTTTATACTATTTAATTACTAATTTGACACACTAATTTTCTTCGAGTAAGTTCTACTGTTGAAAAACTTTTGACACTTTTGCGGTGACATAGTGAAGTGTGATTGTTGCAACACTTTCATTTACATTAACTTCGACCTTTAGATCAATAAATTAGAAAACATTCATTGTATTAACTTTACTTATGAGTAGAAAAATCTCTTCAATTTGAATCATTCAATTCGGCCTTGAAATAAAGGTTGGGTGTGCATTTTGTGAAGCATAACAAAATTTCCTTGCTTCACTAAAATGTTCACCTAGGCTTCATTTATTGGCCAATTTGATTCATTCAAATTGTATGCTATATAATTACTAATTTTACACGTTAATTTTCTTCTAATAAGTTTATGTTATTCACAAATTGTTGACACTTTTGGGGTGACAACATGAACTACGATTGTTGCAACACTTACATTTACATTAACTTTGATCTTCAGATTACTAAATTAGAAAACTTTAGTTGTATTAATGTTACCTATGGGTAAAAAAATACTCTCCAAGTTGAATCATTCAATTTGGACTTGAAATGAAGGTTGGTCGTGCATTTTTATGAAGTAGACCAAAATTTCCTCTGAAATGCACACCCAAGCTTCATTTCTTGGCCAAACTAATTGATTCAAATTGTATGCTATTTAATTACTAATTTTACACACTATTTTTCTTCTAGTAATTTTATGCTATTCACAAATTGTTGACACTTGGGGGGAGACCGTGAACTGTGATTTCCCCAACACTTTACTTTACATTAATTTTTACCTTCAGATCACTTGGTTAGAAATTTTTAATTGTATTAATGTAACTTATAAAGTATACTATCCAAGTTGAATAATTCAATTTGGCCTTGAAATGAAGGTTGGGCATGCATTTTTGTGAAGCAGGCCAAAAATTCCTTGCTTCACTAAAATGCACACCTCAGATTCATTTCTTGGCCAATCTCACTGATTCAAATTGTATACTATTTAATTACTAATTTTACACACAATTTTTCTTCTAGTAAGTTTCCACTGTTCACAAACCGTTGACACTTTTGGGGTGACACCATGAACTGTGATTGTTGCAACACATTCATTTACATTAACTTTGACGATTAGATCATTAAATTAGAAAAATTTAGTTGTATCAATATTACTTATGAGTAAAACAATAGTCTCCAAGTTGAATAATTCAATTTTTCCTTGAAATGAAGGTTGGGTCTACATCTTTGTGAAGCAAGCCAAAATTGCCTCACTTAACTAAAATGCATTCCCATGCTTCATTTATTTTCCAATATCATTGATTCAATTTGTATACTGTTTAATTATAATTTTATAGACTAATTTGCTTCCAGTAAGTTTTTGTTGTTTACAAACTATTGACATTGTTGGGGTGACATGGGCCAGCTGTGAAACAAATATTTCTTTCCAATTCAATATGAAATATAGGGATTGAATGGGATTATTTCATTGGTGATCCCCTCCGCCTATTCTCTCCTCTGATCTACTATGCCTATGTCTATCCTTTCGTCGGTAGGCTGCTAGCTCAGTGTAGAAGGGAAAGAAGGGAATAGGTAAGGATAGGAGGTGTCGTTAGGGGCTGACCGATCCCTATCGAAATATAGGGAAGCGTGAAATGAGATTGCTGCAACACTTTCCTTTACATTAAGTTTGACCTTCAGATCACTCAATTAGAAAAATTTAGTTGTATTAATGTTACTTATGAGTAAAAGAACACTCTCCAAGTTGAATCATTTAATTTGGCCTTGAAATGAAGGTTGTGTGTGCATTTTTGTGAAACATGCCAAAATTACCCTTGTTCACTAAAATGCAAGCCATACTTCATTTGTTGGGCAATCTCATTGATTCAAATTGTATACTATTTAATTACTAATTTTACAAACTAATTTGCTTCTAGTAAGTTTCTGATGTTCACAAACTATTGAGACTTTTGGGGCGACACCGTGAACTGCGATTGTTGCAATACTTTCAATTACATTAATTTTGACCTTTAGATCACTAAATTAGAAAACATTGTTTGTATTGATGTTACTTATGAGTAAAAAAAATACTCTCCAAGTTGAATCATTCAATTTGGCCTTGAAATGATGGTTGGGCGTGCATTTTTTTGAAGTAGGCCAAAATTGCATTGCTTCACTAAAGTTCACATCCAGGGTTCGCTTCTTGGCCAATCTCATTGATTCAAATTGTATACTATCTAATTACTAATTTTACACACAAATTGCTTCTAGTACGTTTCTTCTATTCACAAATTGTTGACACTTTTGGGGTGACACCATGGACTACGATTGCTACAACACTTTCGTTTACGTTAAGTTTGACCTTCAGATCACTAAATTATAAAACTTTAATTTTATTAATGTTACTTATGGGTAAAATTATACTCTCCAAGTAGGCCAAAATTTCCTCACTTCACTAAAATGCACACCCAACCTTGATTTCATGAACGATATCATTGATTCAAATTGTATACTATTTAATTACTAATTTTACACACTAATTTTCTTCTGGTAAGTTTCTACTGTTCCCAAACTGTTGACACTTTTTAGGTGATACTGAGAACTGTGATTGCTGCAACACTTTCATTTACATTAACTTTGACCTTCAGATAACTAAATTATAAAAAAATAGTTGCATTAATGTTACTTATGAGTAAAAGAATACTGTCCAAATTGAATCATTCAATTTGGCCTTGAAATGAAGGTTGGACATGCATTTTTGTGAAGCAGCCAAAATTGCCTTGCTTCACTAAAATTCATGTCCAAAATTCATTTCTCAATCAATCTGATTGATTCAAATTGTATACTATTTAGTTAATAATTTTGCAGACTAATTTTTTTCTAATAAGTTCCTGTTGTTCACAAAATTGTTGACACTTTTGTGGTGACATTGTGAACTGTGATTGCTGCAACACTTTCATTTACATTAACTCTTACCTTCATATCACTAAATTAGAAAAATTAAATTCTATTAATGTTAATTATGAGTAGAAAAAACTCTCTAATTTGAATCATTCAATTTGGCCTTGAAATGAAGGTTTGGCATGCAATTTTTTGAAGCATACCAAAATTGCCTTCCTTCACTAAAAAACACACCCAAGATTCATTTCTTGGCCAATATGATTGATTCACATTTAGATTGTTTATTTAGTGATTTTAAACACATTTGCATTTTTATATCTTTACTTTGAGCTTAAATATTTATACTTTATATTTCATACAACATTGTAAGTTTTGCTTCAAATTACCTTATGTGAAAGCTGTGTATAAGTGGAAAACATAGTTATGTAGGATATTTGTCAGACATGAGGCAAGGTTTTATCCTAAATTTAGGTATTGTACAATCATTTCCTATTTCAAATTTCATTACCAAGAGTGTAATTGATTTGTCTTGGGAGTGCACATTTGTTCCGACTTGAACACTAGAAGAATTGGGTTTTAGTGTGTAAGATTTATTTTAGGATAATGAGTATAATATGTTGTAGAAAATGTTTGTATCATTAGGATGGAATGATTAATTTTGCATTTCCAACTAATTACAGGTCCTGGTGGGCATTTATTTGAGGCACATAATCCCTTCCTTCTACCCTATAAAATCAATCCAATTTGGAGTATTCATGCAATGGAAATTTAATGAGGATGAGTTATTGTCCACCCAAATTTAATGAGGATGTACTTCATGCTATGTGAGAAGGCATGTTCCCCACACATTTCAAAGGTATCTTAGGTAATGTAGAAATAGGAAGAGACTTCTAATTTATAAATCATAACACATTGGTGACAAGAAGAAGGAGCTCATTATATTTTACCTTTTTCTTTTTCTTGTTCTGAATTCTACTACTATTGAGGAAGAGTAGCATTGTTTCGGAATTGATGCTCATGATAATGAAATTTGATGGTTTATGAGGTACCATGTTTTTTCTGAGATTCGTTTTAAATTTCCATCTTTTAATATTTGTTTAACATTGAAATGTTATGTATTTTCTTAAGGTATTGTCATGGCATGTCAACACCTGACTAGATCTTAAATACTGAATGCTAGTAAAAAAAACCTAGTTCATAGTGAATCCCATAAGTTTCTTCATTCTCTTAAACCCAAAAAAATATTTAATCCTTAAGTAGTTCTTGAATGCCTCCATCATCAAACTTAAAGTCATAGGCCTCATCTTTGGGAACACTCTATAATAGAGTTTAAATTACTTTGAAATTTTCGTTGGATAATTTCCTTAAGATAGATTAAGTTTAACTTAGGTTTTCCTTTTCAATGATTAACTTAGGATAGTTTTCTATTCTTCTAGTACCTAACAACGGCATAGTATTAGGTTTAGGATATATTTTAAACAAAAAATATTGTGTTGATGCCTCCAAGCCTACCGAAGGTGCTTAGGAGCATGTTTTAGAGGACTGATGGAATCCACCATGCCTCCAATCAAGGTTAGACTCGAATTATCACACATCAACACCTGTTGTATAATTCAATGTCATCTCAGTTAGTGAAATTGTGGAATTGTGGTGTTGATCACTCGCACATTCCCGATGCATCTAGAGTTAGTTACAAAAATACAATAGGAATCTAGTTGGATCCGTTTTAGAATATAGGTTATGGTTAGTGTCACGAGGAGGGTGCTCTATTTTTCTACTCTATGTAGAAGTCTATAATTGTGAGGGAATTCTATTTGGATCATTGCATGTGTGGGAAAATAGCGACATTGAATTGCATGTGTGCAGAGGAAGAAATGAGTTTAGAAGATTTTGGCACTCTAGTCTACACAACTGTTTTAAGGATCAATTCTAGGAAGGTGTTCATTTCTTCAACAATTGTAACAATAAGGATGGAGGTCTGTTGGTCATGGTTGGAGTATTGTTCCTAACGATTCATGGTTGGTGGTTCGTGGTGGGTGTTGGTAGTGGCAATTGAGCAGTTCTTTTGAATGAAATATTTTTGTAATAGATATCATTTATTGCATATTTTTCTATGTACATCGACAAGGTGAACATTGTAATGAGGCCTTGATAATCAAACCACCGTTGTCTAGCATTTATTACGATAGAAGTTTTTGGTTAGCAGAAATAAGATAGAACTTTCGTAATCTCAAGACATTAAACCTTTGCTATTAGGATGGTTTCCCAATAGGCAGGCTGGTAGCAAAGCCTATTAATCTTTGTAATATTCTATTCCAGTAACTCAATGATGAAATTTAAACAAAAAAATGGATGTTGTATATTTTATTTTGATGGAGATTTAATAAGTATAATGATGTTGTTAGTTTGTATTGATGTTCATTTCCCTAAAAATCTTTATAAATGGTATGCTATAAAATATTTCAAATGCAATATGACTTACTCTATAATCATATAAGTTATTTAAGAGGAACAATTTACTTATCTAATTTAATTGAAAGAAAAAATATTAAATTAATAAATGGAAGTTATAAAGGAAGCAACATGAGTTGTTAAAATGGAAGCAAAATATGGCTCTAAAATGGAAGTAAAATTCAACATTAAATTAGAATTCATACTTGGAGATATTACTAGCTCTAAATAGGAAGCTAAATTAGTTCATTAACAAGAAGAAAAATTGGAGGCTAATTAAGAATCAAATCCCAACACTAAAAGGAAGCAAACTGTGTACCTAAAAAAAATCATACGCAAGTGCTAAACAAGAATAAAACCTTGCAACTAAAAGGAAGAAAACCACGAGGGTAACAAGGAAGCAATTCTGGAAGAAAAAAATTAAGTAACAATTGAAGCCAAACTAGAAGCACACCATAAGCAATCTTGGAAGAAAAACTTGGCGATACCTAAGAAGTAAAGAAAGAAGAAATTTAGGTAGTAGAAAAAGAAGTAATAGTGGAATCAATACTAGCAATCATACTTGGCATTACCTGAGAAGAAAAAAAAAATCAATTTATGTAGCAAAAGAAGAAGTAATAATTGACACAATATTAGAAGCCAAACTTGGCATTCCCTAAGATGCCAACAAAGAAGACATTCAGGTAGCAAACCAAGAATTAATAAAGGAAGCAATATTATAAGCAACAAAATACACTATAATGGAAGCCATATTAGAAGTTAAAGAAGATTCCATAATGGAAGAAAAACTAAATGCAACAAGCGATGCCATATTGGAAGCAAAAATTAAAGAAACAAACGACGTTATAATGGAAGCATAACTTGGAGTAAATTAGGAATCAAAAAAAGAATCTATTTTCGATGCCATACCAGGAGAAAAAGAAGAAGCACAGTTGGGAGAAAAACTAGAAGTACAAATGGACGCAACAATGGAAGCAAGAATTGAAGAAACAATTCTCGGTGCTAAACCCGACTATATTTATGATGCTATTTCTAGTGCCCAATTGAAAATGCATTATATCTGTGACTCTAATTTAAGGCTATAAATTAGATCATCATTCTATCATCAATCCAGACTTCGTAAGCTTAGAAGCACCCCAAAATCTATGGTTTAGAGATTGTTTCCAAAAGATTAACACTTAACTAATCTTGAGATCTTAAGAATTTTTGTCAAGTAAATCTCAATCTCCCTTACAGGAGATAGATTAAAAAATATTTCAATGAAAAAATTAATACCTTCATACCATCAATTTATTTAATGAAATAATTAAATAACTAAATTGCAACAATTCAATCATATTTAAGCAAAATGAGCAATATTTGACAAGTCTAGTTTATTGAAAATGAAAAGCATATTAACCTCCCTTACAGGAGTTTAACTCATAATATATCTCATCAAGCATGTCAATAACAACTTTGTCATATAAAGCCCCAAGGGATAGCTCAAATGGTCGAGTTCCCATTGCTAAGTACTTTCCCAGTTTGGGAGGTCACGGGGTCAAATCTCCTCGACGCCCTCAGGGTTAGGTCTGTTAATGGCCGACGGGCAGATCCCTTCGAGTGGAACTGCCCCGCTTCTCTACTGTGGATGTAGCGGCCACCCAGTGCCCGTGAACCACAATTGAAAAAAAAAAAAAACAACTTTGTCATATAATATCAAAATAAATCACAAACCACTCAAAGAAATTACAACAAACTGAAAATCATACCAAACAACAAGAAACTAGTGCACATGCTTGGCAATGGGGGCCTTCCACGCTGTTCTTGCACACTTTAAGTGAATACCAAGTTAAAATAATTTGATAATCAAACTAGACATCATTCATTAAGCATAACAGAAATATAAGAAGCTCTAAAATCAACTCTCTTTACTAATTTTCAAAAGTCTTCAAACTTTTCATAGCATAATAGATGTCTTCTTCCTTCAAATGCCACTTATTTATACAAGATTTTTTGTAAAAAATTACCTAAAAATATTCAAATGTATTTATGAAAATCTGAAATAAAGTCTATAGGTATAATTCATCCCTCTTATCACTAAAATTATGGATAAATCCCTTAAAATAAAAAAACTGCCCAAATTTTATGCTTAAAACAAGGGATTTTCTGCATGACTGACCTAGTTTGACCAGCGTTGGCCGAGCACCTTTGTGAACCTTTTGGGGAGAAAAATAGGAGTTTCACCATACTTGTACACTGAGGATTACCCAACAACCTTCAAATTTCACCCAACTATCCTACACATATAAAAACCAAGGAGCTATTATGGGAAGTTGCAACATCCCGTAATTACTGCTAAAATTTTAATTTTAAAGCAAGACTTTATCAAAATTTAAACCATTAAAAATAAATGACATAAGTACCTGATTTGATTAATTTGAAAGGTTTTGTGTATGGAAATTGAAGTGTAAAATGGAAAATGAAGGCAAAAATGGCTTATTTGGCGAAGATAAAACACCAAAAAGTGATACTCAACATTCCCCCAAGAGGAAGTTATCGAATTTCCTCATGCACAAAAAGTGTCCCTGTGTGTTTATCATTGTTACTCTTCTTATTCCACTTCCTCTGATGCCCAAAATAAAATATCTACATTGGTTTGTGCCCTGTGGAGAACTTAGCCTTTGGTATTTTTTTTTAGTGCCTCCTTTTGATGATACCACTTGTATGCCTGGTTAGAAATTAAGACTTCTCTCACCTTCAACCTTTGATTTCTCCTTTTTAATTTCTCATTTTATTTTTTAATTTCTTAGCTTTGAGATTTCAACCTTTCATTTTCTTGTTTTAAATACCTCTCAAGAACTTCCATCTCTTTGACAGTCTCCTTTAATTTCTTGATTTTTTTTTTATCTTTCTTTGAAATAATTTTCTCTGTCATATTTTCTGTAATGATGGGCTCCAATTCATCCATTGGCATTTCCTCTATCATTTCCTCCTCTTTCCTTCCTCTTTCCTCTTGTTCCTCTAGAGCTTGCAGGTAATCATATTGGTATTGTTGTGCTTTATCATTTTCCTCTAAAGTTTTCCCTCTTTGAGCATGAGAGTGTTTTCTAGATTTTCTTTCATAGGTATGGAAAATTTTATCTTTTTTCTTTCAGTTTCTCTTCTTCTCTGATCATACTCCTTCTTCTTATTTTCTTCGAGGGCGGTTTTGAGCTAGTTTCCCTTGGAAGGACCTTTTCTTCATCATCATCATCACTTGGGACAAAAAGGTACTCCTCTGAATCATCTTTTTTCTTTTCAAAATAATTATCTGCTATGAACTGATTCCATAGATTTTTATTTTTTTTGAAGTTCATGCACAATAATCATTTTAATTAATCCATAATGATAAAGACTTTTCCTGGATTGCTATTTTTTTTTTGTTCCCCTCTTGCCATTTTAATGAGACCTTACAGTAAATAATAAGGCATATTAATTATGCAATTTCCCTTCAAATGTTGTAAAATATTGATATGGTACAAATAAATTATGTTGAACCTCCCCTCACAAGTAATGAATTTTTGAATGATGTATGCCATTTCATCCGAAGGATGCATGAGCAAGCTTATAGAAATTCCTTTTTCCTAGTTAACTGATGATACTCTAGACTTGCAAATAAATGGTGCCCATGATTTGTATTTCCACTACTTAGTTTTGAAATACCTCTCTCCTTCCTAAGGAAGACAAGTGACTTATGCCATCATATCCTCTGATAGTTTGATATTAAGGTTTCCTACAATGGCCTTCTCTCTATCAAATGATGTTGCAAATTCTAGACATGCATTTTCATTATACCCAATGAATTTATTTAAAAATGAAGTCCAATGATTGGCTTGTAAAAGATTTAAACAATCTTGATGTACTGTGGCCCTATCAAACTATTATGTTTTAGTCCTAGACACCATTTTGAAACAAAATACAATTCCTTTCTTGATTTCTCCTTCTAAAAAACTTTGTTCTAGAAAACTCTGTTTTGGAAATGTTCACTATGTTTTTCTATTCTAGAAATTCACTATGTTTTTCTTCTATTTTGGAAATTTCACTATGCTTTTTTAGCTTTGTTGAACACATGAAATAACAAACTTCAAAATTTTCAATTCCATATTTAATTTATGATCAGAAATTTCATAAAAAGAGTTTTTATACTTGTTGAAGCAATCTCTGTGCCCAGAATTCTAAAAACTGGGTTTGAAAACTTCTTTGTGCTTAAAATTCTAGTTTTCTTGTGTTGCTTGGTTCAAATCTCTGTGTGAATTTATTTTTTGAAATACATCCCAAATCCCTTATCAAACCCTTAAAAATTCTAATTTAGAGGGTCTCACATTTAAATTTGACTTAATAGAGGCTAACAAAATATCGATTTCTATGGTCGATGCTCTTGAAAATCGATCACCAGAATTATAGATATTTTGATAGGGAATTTTCAACAAAAAAATTATTATTTCCCTTATTCTGGCAAAGAAATGAGGCTTACCTCTTTCAACACATAAAGAAAATCCTCCTTGAGTGATTTTCTACTTCAATGGCTCCACCAAGGGCTCATTTCCATCTTCTGTGCACTTGGTTTTGGGCATTCACAAGTTAAACATATTCAATGGAAATCCATACTCAACATTTTCTCCCAGTTTAATTCTGCATATAAGCTTCTGATTATGGTTCGAGTTCAATGTATTCCACAAGCCCACCATGAGTTCGAGTCCCACCATGATCACCAATTCACTCCATCGAGGCTCAAAAATAGCTCTCGGCTCAACAATAGATCATCGACTCTCAGAAATTGACTGTGTCTTCTCCAGCGTTTTCAAATAAAATTCAACTCTCTCCACAGGCAATATCTCTCCCAGAATTCATGGCAATAGCTCTGCGTTTCAATTCATTCACGACATTCAATACAAGCTCAACAACTTGGCATTCATCCACGACAAGCTCAACGTTCAACTTAACAGGCATTCCCTAAAGGCTATGCATATTACAGTATCATTTCACTCTCTTTGTTTATTTTTGGCAACCTTTCTAGGTGCCAACATTTGATTTCAACACAACAAGCTATACATTTAACTCAACACAACACTCTCAGCAAACAACAACTCCTTTTGGACTTTATATGACTTCCCTGATTTTATTTAACCATATTATAGTTGGAAAGGTTCTCATTATAAATCAATATGACTTACTTACCATCATATAGCCTTGTAGGTGTTAGCGAGAGAACTTATCTTCTGTAGGTGTCAGCAAAGAGAATTTTAACTTTTGAGATGTCAACAAAGAGAATTTGAGTCCTGTAGGTGTCATAACTTCTTTCCACTCACTTTTCAGGATTACTTTCAAGTCATTTTTAACTCTTATGCTTCTTATATGTTGACATATGAAATTTTCAATATATAAGAAAAGTTTTCACGCATTATACTTATGCTCTGTTCAGACTCTCTGTACTTCTAAAAATGAGTTCCCTATTCCTTCTAATGAATTCCCTATTTTGCTTATAATAAGTACCCTATTTTGCTGCCTCTCTTTGAATAATTATTTTTTCCTATGTTTTAATGTTTTAACATCCTTTAAAGGAGTCTTTTGGGTTCATAATTGGTACTTTAAAGGTAGGATCAGTATGGTAAGTAGCATAAGAGTAGGATAAGTAGAGCAAGTAAGGATAAGTAAGGTGGAGGATGAACTAGGATAATCAAATAAATGAGATGAATGAGATGAATGAAATAATCAAATAAATACATTATCACTACTTTAAAATTACAATTTTTTTTCAAAATTAATGCATTTAAAATTAAATTTCTTACATATTTTTCAATGACTCCCTTAATGGTTTATGTAGTAGCTGGAGCTTGTAGCAGCTGGAATTTTGTAGCAATTGGAACCTCATTGTTCTTCTATAGTTGTAGATTTCAAATTGTATTTCTAAAGTAGGCTACAAGTCCCTCTGATCATGAAATATGGTGCAAATAGATGTAAGTAGACAAATTCATAATTATTTACACCTTCCCCTCTACTAAAGAGTTGACTTGTCCTCAAGTCTATAAAGAGAATTCTCTTTATCCACTTGAAAACTTGACATGAAAAAATTGACATTTGAAAACTTGACTTGAAATGAAGCAACCTTTTTTTTGAATTTTCACCAGCCAAATAAAATTGGTTTTTTGATGAGAATTCTGAGTTTATGTTGTGCCAACTTCCTAGTTTTCACAACAAAACTCCCTGTTTTATTTTGTTTTTTTTTTATGTTTTTTTTTTTTTTTTAAGAGGGAGGTTGAATATACACATGATTATGTTTTCCCACTATCTCCATCTCATTTTGCTATGAAATTTTCCTCAAGAAATTTTCTTTATGTATAGGCTTGTTATATAAATTTAACCTATTATCGCTAACAAGAAATGAATTTTTTGTTTCATCAATCGTTTTGATTATGACAAAATGATTATCATATATCTCTTGAATTTCATATGGACCAAGCCACTAAGTTGTAAACTTGGATTGAAATTCCTTGAATTTTGAGTCAAATAATACTGCCCAGTCTCCTTCTTTGAATTTCTTTTTCTTGATGAAATTATCATGCCATGTTTCCCTTTGTTGTTGAATGAGTAGAGTATGCTGCACTGCTTGTTGTCTGATCTTAACTAGCTGTTTTAATTTCATCACCCTTTCTTTTTTGCTTCATCTAGGTTCATTCCTAAATCAGTTTCCAATTTGTAAGTATGAATTTGAAATTCAATAAGAAGACTTGCTTACCATATACCAAATGATAAGGAGTGAAACCTGTTGTGTTTTTCAAAGTGATTTCGTATGCCCATAGTGCTTCATGAAGTTTTTATGACCAATATTTTTTATGCATTCTCATTGTCTTGGTCATTATTGCTTCTAGGGTTTTATTGGTAGACTCCACTTGGCCATTAGCTTGTGGATGACAAGGTGTAGATTTGTGATGTTTTATTTTGTATTTCTCTATTATGTCTTGAACCATTTTAAAGGTAAACTTTGTTCCTTGGTCAGTGACAATTTCTCTGGGTACTCCAAATCTAACAAAAATTTCCTCAGAGAGAAAATTCACCACTATCTGTTTTGTTTCTTTGGTCAATGCTTTTTCTTCCACCCACTTTGTCACATAGTCAGTACATAGCAGGATATAATTTTTACCATTTGATGGTGGATTGATAGGTCCAATGAAATCTAGTGGCCATTTTTCAAATGGTTCTATGAGAACTTGTGGCTTCAGTGGCATTTCATTAGATGATACTGATCTACCCATCCTTTGGCAACTGTCACAACTTCTGACATATTTCTTTGAGTCCCTAAAAATGGTTGGCCAATAATACCTTAAATTGAGTATTTTGTATGTTGTCCTTTTATCTGCAAAATGTCAACCACAAGGTTCATCATGAAAAGCTTTTAGCATTTCTAATATTAAATCTTGCCTTACACATCGCCTTATAATAAGGTCAAAACCAATATAGAAAAGATCTCCATTAAGCGATGTATATCTAGCACTTTCTCTAATCACTTTTCTTTTCTCTTTTGATGTAAAATGTGGAGGTAATTTTCCTGTTGATAAGTAATTAGTTATATCAGCATACCATGGAGTGATAAATGATATGGAAAATAGATGCTCATAAGGAAAGTTATCAGAAACAGAAACAATCTCACCAGATGTATGTAGTCAAGATAGGAAGTCTGCCACTTGATTTTCCTTTCCAAGCCTATCTAGGACAATAATGTTAAATTCCAGCATCAACAACAACCACCTTGTTATTATTCCATTAGTAATGGGGTTATTCATTAAATATCTTATGTTAGAATGATTTGTGTGGATGCAAACTGCATAACCTATGATGTAATGTCAAAAATTATTCATAGCATGAACTACTTGCAACATTTCTTTTTCAGTAACTGTGTAGTTCAATTCTGCAGGGGTTAGGGTTTTACTAATAAAATAAATAACATAGGTCATATGATTCTCTTTTTTACCTAAAGATGCCCCTATTTTAGTGTCTGATGCATAAGTAGAGATATGAAATGGCAAAG
Source organism: Pinus tabuliformis (assembly GCA_031772625.1). Lineage (NCBI taxonomy): Eukaryota > Viridiplantae > Streptophyta > Pinopsida > Pinales > Pinaceae > Pinus > Pinus tabuliformis. The sequence goes on along the minus strand of CM062808.1, from coordinate 963,143,742 downwards.
CCCAATTGGGTCCTCTTAAAATAGGTGTTGTGGATAATTTTAAGGCAACTTGACAATTATCATTCCAATGAAATGGTACATCTTTTGAAAGTAATTTGAATAAGGGAAAGGCCATTTTGCTAAAATTTTCAATAAATCTTCGATAATAGCCTGCATATCCAAGAAAACTTCTTACATCTTTTTGATTTGTTGGTGCTGACAAATTCACAATGATTTGGATTTTTGCTGGATCTACTTTTATTCTAGAAGAGGAAATATGATGACCCAATACTATCCCTTTTGTTAACATCATGAAACACTTTTCATTGCTAAGAGATAAATTTGTTTCAATGAATCTCTTTAAAACCTTTTCCAAAATTTTCAAGCAATCATCAAAAGTATTTTCGTAGACAGTGAAATCATCCATATAAACTTCTACACATTCATTTATCAAATCAACAAAAATGGCCAGAACTTCTCTTTGAAAAGTAGCTGGTGCATTACATAATCCGAAAGGTAACAAATTATAAGAATATGTACCCCAAGGACATGTAAAAGTAGTTTTATCCTAGTTTTCTAATGCTATTTTGATTTGATTATAGCCACCAAATCCATATAGAAAGGAGAATTTTTTTTTCTCGACTAGTGAATCTAAGACTTGATCTATAAATGGTAATGGAAAATGGTCTTTAAGAGTTTCTTTGTTCAATTACCTATAATCTACATAGACTCTCCACTTCCCATTCTTCTTTGGAACCACTACTAAAGGAGAAACTCATTGGTTGTCTAAGATAGGGTAGATAAATCCTACCTGTAATATTTTTTGCAATTCTTCCTTAACTATCTCTTTTAACATTCAGTTCATTCTTCTTTGAGGTTACCTTATGGGTTTAGCACTATCATATGTGTAAATATGGTGAAGACATGTTTCAGGATGAATTCCTTGCATATCAGTGTAATCCCAAGCAAAATCCTCTGAATATCTCTTAATATTGCAATCAATTGTTCTTCTTGTGATAGTTGCAAATTATTTCCAATTTTAAGACATTTTTCAGAACTGATTTCAATTGTTTTTCTTTTAAAATGCATGATTGCATTACCAGAAAATATAGCATCAAATGATGTTTTCAAATAATTTATTGTGTAATTTTCTTGAAAATGTTGTTTTAGAATTTGACTTGCAGCATTACATTGCATAGTTCTCAATTACTCTAAAATATCTGGTTCTGAAATGAAGAAATCTATTAAATCCTTGTTATCCTCTTCTCTGAAATCAAAAGCTTGATTAATACTTAAGATATATTGAATTTCTTCTATTTTTTATTCTATTTCACCAGGCCATGGTACCAAAGACGGTGATTGAGTAGGAGGATAAAGTGTTAAATATTTCCTTTCATTTCCATGTGAAATAATCATGCTTCTTGATCTACAACCAATGAAGGAACCAATTGTGGCTAAGGAAGGTCTGCCAAGAATTAATGGGTTCCCTCCTAAATTTGACTCTGGTTGAATAACTAAGAAGCCTATTGGATACTCCCAAGAATCCAAAGAGACTGTGATATCTTCTAGCACACCTTCTGGAACTACTTTAGATCTATCATCTAGTTCCAAAATTATTGTGGTTGGTCGAATATTTGGTAAATTCAGATATTTCATTGTTTCTATTGTCAACACATTAATAGCAGTTCTCATGTCAATGAAAGTCTTAGAAACTGAAAAATTGTTAAGGGAAATTGTCACCATTGGAATTCCATGATCAACACGTTTTTCAATTGTAGTATTCGTTGGCATGAGTCTAGCTAGTTTTCCCATTACATGAATTTTTGGTGGATCCTTATTTATTTTGCTAGTTTTCTTTATGCATAATTCCTTAATTGATTTTGTATAAATCAGAATATCTTTAATAGATTGCAATAAAGGAACTTTTTACATAAGAAATTTTCAATTCATCTAAGACATCAAATTCAAGATGAGAAATTAAAGCTTTTTGCTCAACTAACCTTTCTGGAATAGGAGGTGTTTGAATCATTATTGTTTTACTCTTTAAATTCGATTATCTTTCATTATATGCTCTGTGTTGGATTTTTCAGGATTCCTCTTCTCGTCTACTTGTTCTTCTATGATGACAGGAGATTCCTTTTGTAGAACATTTCTGGACCTTAAGTGTATATTTTGAATAGGAAGGATTAAATATGAAGTTCCTTCATCAGTATTATATATTAGTCTTTCTACTTTGTTACTCATATTTTCCACTGGCTGGGCTGGTAATTGAGTTGGTTTGGGTGGTGGTTGATTAGATGGCAGCTAAAGCTGCTAAGGTTGGGTTAATAGTGGTGCAGGTAATGATTGTTGAGGAAATGAATTTGGTTGCAGGGGTTGTTGGAATTGTTGATATGGAAAATATTATTGAGGATAAGATTGATAGGCTTGTTGATATGGATGAGAATATAATTGTTGAGGAATTTGGGTTCCATAATCATATCCTCACCGACCTTGAGAACATTGGTTTTGGGTTTGTTGTGGAGGCCAAGCTTTCTAAGGCATAGGAGTATTCCATAAATTCTGAATAGGATACTCATAATCTTGAGGAAATTGTTGAGAAACTTGTTGAGTAGGATTTTGAGGCATACCTGCGAATCGTGGTTGCCAAGGTCTTCTTGGTGCTAAGTAATAAATATATTCCATTCCTTGACTTTCTTCCATTTGATTTTCTTGCAATTCCTTCAACTTTGGACAATCATTAGTTCCATGATTTTTAGTGCAAAGTCCAAAAACTTGAATATTGTTTAAAGGACATTACTTCAACAGATGCTTCTTTCTACATTTAGGACAAAAAATTGATAATACTTAATCTTGTTCCTCTTGTTTATTTCTTGTTTTTAGTATATCAACTTGTGTTCCTAATGTACTTAAGATATCAGTTTTGAAGTCTTCAAACAAGTTTCCTAATTCAGCTCTTGTTATACTTCCTATTGCTGATTTAGTAGCTTTAGAATTTGCATCTCTCTTTCTAGTTTTAGCTCTACCTCTTGAGTATTTTTGACATAACTCTGCAATTTCATCAAATGGTAAATATGAAATATCTCATTTTCCCATCACATTAAGAATATCAAGATACTCATCTTTTATGCCTTTTAAGAACATTGTTCAAATATTTTCAGGGTTTAAAGAATGTTGTTTAGATTTTTGTAAGTTATAGAGAAACATTTCCAGATATTCACTGAAACTTTCATCTTCTTGTTGAGACATTCTAAAAATATCATCCTTTGAATCTCTAGGCCTACAGTATGCTTGATATTTCTTAAGGAAAATTTTCCTCATGTCTTCCCAACTGGTAATAGTATGTTCACCTAATCCCATGAACCATTTTAATGCAGATGCTTTAAGAGTAGTAGGGAAAAGATGAAGCTTATGTGTATCATTAGTATAACCATAGGTATGACATACAATATCAAATTCAAATAAGAATGAGTCAGGATCTTCAAAAGACATACCATAGAAATTTGGTAAAAAAGAAGGTGGAATATTTTTCATTTTTACCTCTTCTCCCAAAATTTCTCTAGTGTCTAAGATTGGAAATCCAAAAGTAGCCTCTTGGTCATCTTCTACTCTTTCATCCTCTCTTCTCTTGTTTTCATTTTCTCTTTTGGTATCCTCTTCTCTTTTTCTCTCTTCTTCTCTTTTCCTTTCCCATTCTTTCTGTTGTCTTTCATATTGTAGTCGTTGTTCTGCAGTTAGTCTTGGAATATTGGATCCTTGTCCTTCTTCTGCCATTTATTTTTCAGTTGTTTCAAATGTTTTAGTAAAAATCTGAGTTTTTACTTCTTCAACTTTCTCTAGTATTTTAAGGACAGGTTGAGCAATTGGTTGCTCTAGCTGTTCAAGGATAGGTTGAACAATTGGTTTTCTTATTTCTTTTTATTTTCCTATAGAAGATGTTTATGTTTTTGTTTGTTTTCTCTTTACTTCATAATCCAGCAAAGTTTGTCTTTCAACAAGAATTAACCTTTGCCCTGAATGTTTTTTTCCTCTAACTCTTCCAAAGTTGGTTTTCTAGAAATTGGTGTAGTTAGTTCGAATATAGATGGTCTTGCTCCCACCAATGGTTGAGTGGTTGGGGGGTTTTGTTTTGTATATATAACCTTTTCATCTATTTGTCTAGGCATAAAGAAACATAACTGAATGATAAGCTAAAATATGCTTAAAAAAAAATCTAAATGAATTAACAAAACTTTTACTCTCTAAATGTGCTTACCCAGCAACGACGCCAAAAATGTCATTATAATTTAAGGGTATAAATTATATCATCATTCTATCATCAATCCGAACTTCATAAGCTTAGAAGCACCCCAAAATCTATGGTTTAGAGATTGTTTCTAAAAGATTAACATTTAACTAATATTGAGATCTTAAGAATTATTGTCAAGTAAACTTCAATCTCCCTTACAGGAGATAGATTCAAAAAGCCTTCAGTGAAAAAATTAATACCTTCATACCATCAATTTATTTAATGAAATAACTAAATAGCTAAATTGCAACAATTCAATCACATTTAAGCAAAATGAGCAATATTTGACAAGTCTAGTTTATTGAAAATGAAAAGCATATTAAGCTCCCTTACAGGAGGTCAAGTCATAATATATCTCATAGAGCAATTCAATAAAAATTTTGTCAAATAATATCAAAATAAATCACAAACCACTCAATGAAATTACAACAAACTGAAAATCATACCAAACAATGAAAAACTAGTGCATAGGCTTGGCAATGGGTGCCATCCATGCTTTGCTTGCACACTTTAAGTGAAGACTAGATTAAAAGAAATTGATAACCGGACTAGACATCATTCATTAAGGACGAAAGAAAGGTAAGAAGCTCTAAAATCAACTCTGTTTACTAATTTGCAAAAGTCTTCAAACTTATCATAAATTAACTAAAAGTATTCAAATGTATTTATGACAATCTTAAATAAATTCTATAGGTCAAATTCATCCCTCTTATCACTAAAATTTGGGAGAAATCCCTTAAAATAAAAAAATACCCAAATTTTATGCTTAAAATAGGGATTTTTTGCATGAGTGGCCTAGTTTGACCAGCGTTGACTAAGAACCTCCGTGAACCTTTTGAGGAGAAAAATATGAGTTTCACCATGCTTGTACATTGAGGATTACCTAGAAACATTCGGATTTCAGACAACTATCCTATACATAAAAACCATGGAGCTATTATGGGAAGTTGCAACATCTCATAATTACTGCTAAAATTTTAATTTTAAAGCAAGACTTTATCAAAATTTAAATCATTAAAAGTAAATGATATATGTACATGATTTGATTAATTTCAAAGGTTTTATGGATGGAAATGGAATTGGAAAATGGAAAATGAAGGCAAAAATGGCTTATGTGGCAAAGATAAAACACCAAAAAGGGCTACCCAATAATATGATCAGGTTTTGTACCACCAATTGAACCCAATTCATAGGCTCAAATACACTAAGTTTTGACACAATTTCCAACACTATCGACCTGCTTTATTGTAGTATCTTCAAATTAACATAGGAATTTAATCCATTCCAAAACCATGTAAGAAATCAACATTTCTAATTCACACATGAATCAATATCAATCCTAAACATTAATAAAAGCCATTATTTATCAACATATTAACAAATGTTTAACATCTAGAGGACAAGAACATAAGGAGACACTTATATTTTATAATATGAACTTGGAAATTGAGATTGGGAGTTCAACTCTCCACCCAACCTTAGATTGGTTCGTATCGTGGCATTTCTTACAGCGAATAACCCACAAGCCAAATTCTAAAGCTTGAAGAATATTGCTCAAAGGATAAAACCAATGCTGCTAACTTAAATAGGGAATAAAGAGGCCCAAACACTTCCAACCACTAGTTATTTAATGTAATTAACTAAAACAAAGAATCGAAAGGTTAGACCACCTCCACCCACTATCTATTCATTCCACAGGTCGAAACAAGGAATCTAGAGGCCTCCCCACCTCCACCCACTCACCAAACAAGGGAACCCAAATGTTTTCACCTCCACCCTCACCAAAACAAGGGAATCCCAAGGATTGTTACCTCCATCCCAATCAAACAAGGGAATCCAAAGGCTTCTCACATCCACCCTCATTCAAACAAGGGAATCTATAGGCTTATCACCTCCACCCTAAGAGAACTTGCACACAATGGTTCCACCAAAGCCTAGGAGTCTAGAACACACTATAATAAAACCGTAAAATAAGCAAGGAAGACTTCAGAGAACTCCTTAGCAGGAATCCAAGGAGTAGACCTCCACCTTAACTGTCAAGGTGTTTTCACTACTATAAAACCCTCCAAATTTATGGTCTACATCCAATTTTGAAGCCTATTTTGAATCCACATGCTATCGTCTCTATTGTTATGATTCATCCCATGTGTTTTCTTTAAGTGTTCAAGTCTCGTCTAGAAGAAAACCAAAGTGTCATCTTTTGGCATGATAAGTGTCACATATTGTGTAAATGTAGTTATGGTTTGTTTAAAGGGGTAAATTTTGTTTTAATGTGTCCTATTTGTCATCTAGACATGTATTATACACATTCCTAAATTTTCAAGCACTGTCGCACAAGTGTTGTCACTGTCGTTGCAAAGTGTACCTTTGTTGTCACACTTAGGGAAAGTTGTTGCATTGTCGTTGCAATTGGGGGTATTATGTTGTTCATGTGTTCTAAGTGATCATTGTTGTGTGTTCAACTATTCTGCTTGTGTTATCATGCTTAAGTTTCCTTGTTCACTTTGGCCTTACTGATCCCACACATCCAAATCTAGAAAAGCTCCTTCTTGGGCAACTTGGCCTCACTTAGCCTTTCTGAATTGCACATTGCGTAATATCAACCCTCAAGCTCAAAAATTTCCTCTTGGAACCATGCAATATGTAGGTATTATCTCCCATAACTATGCATTATGTAGTCTCAATGCTCATCCCCGACCCTTAAGCTCAAGAACTATGCAGTCCTCCTTTCCAGTCACCTTCTTCTACAAACTACATAGTCTCAAGCATCAAGCCTCTAGACTAAATCCTTGAACTATGCAACTATGCAAGCTCTAGGCCTCTATCCCTCTAGAACTGTGTAGTGGGAAACCTCAAGCCTCAAGCCTCGAGCCTACCTCCTTGAGCCCCTCAACTATGTAGTTCCCTTTCCCTTTCCTATATGAACTGCGCACTATGCAGTCTTAAGGCTCATTTTTGGCCCCTGACTTCCTAAGTTGTGAAATTGTGCAATCGTTGAGCCAGTCTCTCATCCCATCACCCAGTTCCAGCTCAGTTAGTGGTTGTCATGAAGCATGTTAGACTAGGGGTTTATTGGACTGATGTCGTCTTGTCATGAGTGGATTTCAGTTGTAGGTATTATATCATGTTATGATAGGATGATGATGAAGGAGATGAAGAAGGAGACCCTACTAGAAGACACCTTTGTAGCTGCAAAGACAAGTTGATCAATCAAGAAAAGACAAAGGGATACTAGATTATGACAACAGCTAGAGATTGAGATCATATTGAAGACTCCCTACCTTCAAGCCTTATGGAGGAGGATGAAGAAGAATATGCACCATATTTCAAGAAGATACAAAGATAGAAACAAAAATAATGGCTTGAAATTGCCATATCATCAAGTAGTCCATGTCATGTCTTCTCAAGGTGTCATGTCAATACATATATGAGTCATCATTTACCACATCATTTGTGGATTATGTAATTTCAATATATGAGAAATGTCAAGTAAATTAGAAGTATAAGAGCCATTTATAGAATGTGAAAAGCCATTAAGGAGTCAAAAGGTCACAAAGAAGTCAAACAATCATGAGGGTAGTCCAAGAGTCACAAGGGAGGTGAATTACCACCCCATTTGTTATATATACACCCTCATAGATCATGTAAAGGAATTTTCACCTTCACTCCTCTTACCAGGAATTAGAGAGGAAGATAGTTCATTTGGAGGAGAAAGTGGTTTCTCTAACAGTCCACTATTGGAGTTAGTGGTGTTAACTGTACTGATGTATCTTGGAACTTTTTCTTAATTTTCAAAGCTCGTTTGGCCAGATCAATTTCATGCGTATGTTGTAAATATTGTAAGACTATTCTTTGAATGTTTGTAATGTATGTTGTTTTTCATCTGTATTGAGGAAATTGAACTATTTTGCTTTCTTTGGTACTTAGCTTGTTGAAGGTGTGTTGTATGTGTTTTAACAATCATTGCTGTGATGTGAACTATTTTTCTAGTTTATCAACAATTCATCCATATGTATATGCTTGCGTGTCTTTACTAGATTAACATTATTAATTTTCTTTTAAGGGCTCACTTTTATCTCCCTTCCGGTAGAAGAATCTTGATACATTCTCCAACTAAACATTCCACAAGGCGTACTCACTTTTTCATTCGAAAGAACATGTACATTACTCTCTTGTGCTGACTATCATAGCCAACAAAAATATCTAAGAACATATGGCAGCCGTGCCTTATTTCTGGAAGGGCTCCCACACCAAACGATCCGAAGTCTAATTGGGAATTTTTATCAGGAATATACCTTGCATGTTGGTATTCAACACTGTGAACATTTTGGTACTAGAAGGAGGGAAACCACCTTTTTATGGCTAAAAACTTACCACATCCTAACAAACAAATTTCTATGCAAGGCAGTCACCTTCCGATTTCCACTCCTACTCATACAACTAAAAATGAAGAAACTATTCAGTCAGTTCGGGATAAGCCTTTGAAGTTACTTATGACCAACTCTGGGCCATATGACCCATCACTCGTCAGTTTGTCAGAGCTCATTCCATGTTGTTTCTATTCTACCTCATAAATTTGTAAAGAAAGAAATAAATACTAGTGGCATATTAGTTTCTTCGGTGGAATACTTGGTTACTGCAACCCTTGAAGAGTTGGTTGAACCTATGAAAAATCAAGGGGAACTTCCACCTGTTGAGGAGAATCTGGATAATGAAGGGGAATATTTTTAGTTTTTGGATGAGGAGCATCATGATTATAATGTAGATCTGAATGGTGAAGGAGAAGCTTCGTCAGATTCAAAAGAGGAGGAGGAGGACAAATACAAAGACATGGATGATGTAGATTTGGATTGGATGGCCCAAGGGTCGATTTCTCTTTTGGACAATCTTCACAAGATGCCAAAACATATGGAAAAGTTGTTGTCAAAGTTTGACCTGGAAAAGAATACCAAAGCTAAAGACCATATAGACGAGTTCTACATGTATTTATGGATGCTTGAGGTATGTTTCAATGATTTTTCTTGCAAAATTTTCCATGCACTTTAGAAGGTAGATCATCTATACGGTGTGATATGGTACAAGTAAGAAGAAGCAAAAAAGAAATGTTTGTGAAAGTATTGAAAGAATTATGAAGGATATGAAAATAAATCACCTTGAACTTTCCATTTGTCACAATTGAGATGATTTTGTAATGATGAAATATGTCACAATTAAAAGTATTTTAAGGTGAATATGTAAAAGAAAGCTCTACATGTTTTAGGTGAGACATGTCACAAGGAAAAAAATTGTGCGATGTGAAAAGGAAGTTTGTATAAGTTTTGGAAGAATTTTCTGAGGTATAAAACAACTTGTTTAAAGGATGAATTAAGGATCAAATCACACTTTGAGGAATTGAACCATAGTGATTTTAGGGAGTGAGGTGGGTTGACTAACCCTAGCTTCCCATACCCTGGTTCGTGCCTCCTATTGACGGTGCTAGAAATTCGTCAACCAAGGGGTTCTCCCCAATAGGAAATCCTAATTAGACCTTGAACCATTTGGAGTAGGAGCCCCAATTGGAAATATGGTCAGTTGCCATAACTGTGATCTTATAGATGTTCCTTGCCTTCGATTAACACAAAAGAATACATGCACATATCTTTAGTGTAATCAATAAGTAAACTTTGTATAAAATCGATTGTAATGCATAAGAGGTTCTTTCACTCGAAGGGAAGGAGAGTAAACCTCTAGAAGAAAAGTAGTAATACTATCCTAAAATAGACACATGCACATATGAATATAATAACGATCATGAAAACAAATACAATACATATATCATAAGATATACCAAAGCTAATGAAATAGTTCATTTACTTTAACATGAATGAAATAACATATACCATAAACATTTAAAGAGTAGTCTTACAACATTCACGATACATGCATGAAAGTGTGATGGCTCTGGGAGCTTCTGATAATTAAGTGAAATTTCCAAGTATACAATACAATGATATGGCACTAGCCCAAATAGTGGAACATGAAGTTACTACTTGCTTCTCCAAAGAATTATATTCACTCCTATGCTAGACTAGAGAAGTCAAGGCTACTAATGTCCCATTCCAAGCCCCAAGCTTGAGTTATGAGGGTTTATTTATAACATATGAGGTGAACTTTCTCTTTCCCTTGCGACCTTTGAGCTCCCTCATGACTCTTGAGCTTCTTTTATCTCTATTCTATCTAATGACTCTTCATGTTCCATTTTGACTCTTGGAATTCACTTACATTTAAATTTCTCATTATTTTCTAAATACATAATCACATAAGACAAAATATGGCTATAGCCTATTAAGACAAAACTTAATACATTATGCTTGAACATAAGGAAACTCTAGCTCGATAAATTCTACTTATAGCTATGATGTAATAGAATGATACCAAGCCTTGTACTGTGCTGCTATGTCCTCAAAATTTGATGGAATATCTGACTTATATCTAACTCTTACCTCAATTGCATCTAGATAAATATTTTTGGAACTAGTTTGAACATTTCACCATAATAATAACAACTTGATGTTTAACTTAGTGGGTCCAGCTACAAACTTTTAGATTCTCTGCCTCATGATCTCCAAATCTTCTTTACTAGCTACCTCCCTCATACTGCTCAATTCGCCCCGTTACAATGTTTTTGCCCTTTGTTTTTGCAAATGCTCCAACAGAAGTAATCTTGTACACTTTGACCAAGGAGACCAAACTATGGTATAATCATGAATAGGTGGTTATGGCGTTGACCACATAAGTGCGTAGCTGTTTGTTTCCATGTAGAAGCATTATGACCTTAGCCCTTTCCAATTCTTCTTGTTTTCCTAGCCAACTTTGCTGGTGCATTTCTATACTTAGTGCCCAATTCTTGGGTTACATCGATGGCTGCATGAATTACCTTAAAAATTTTTACATTCTCTCGTGATAATTTTTGCATTGCATGCTGGGGCACCACCACCTTATGAAGGGTGATCATTTCTTCATACATCTATCTCATAGTGTGACACATTGATTGAATTTCCTCACTTTTGATGCCCGCAACTCCCTCAAGTGAGAATTAATAAAAGGCAACCTTCAATTCACGACTAAGAGATAATAAATTTGTTTCCTTGCAATAGCTATGTCCTTTACCAATCACTTATTTTCTTCCGTCAAGAAATCTATGTTTACTTTTGCAGCTTCTGCAAAGGCTAAGTTTGATACTATGATTGTCTTTAGATTCTTATTAGTATTGGGCACAATCACCCTTTCTGTATGAATGGAAATAGGATGGATAGGGTCATTACGAAAATATTTCCTCCTTACCCCACTATTATGTTGTTTAACTCATCAAAGGTGAGGTTTGAAATGTCCATGACCATATCATCATCTGAAGGATATATTCCCATCTCAGTGAATGACATGTGGCCACCAGTAAGAGGTGGTGAAGGTTGACTGCTAAATTGTTCTGCAATGGGTACAATGTCAGCCTATTGGTTATCCTCCTCCTATTCAATCTCCATGTCTTGGCCATGTATTTTATCCTCTATTTCTCTTACAAATTCCTCATCCTACTTTTTCCTTATTTCTTCATGCACCAACTATTTATGTCTCACTTCCCCTTCTTCCTTATTTTTTGATTATTCTTGTTACTGCATGTCTTCCTTTTCTTTTCTTTCCTATTCCTCTTCTTTATTCCATTCCTCCTCCTATCTCTTTTCTTATTCCTACTACTTCTTCTTTAATTCTTCTGATTTGTTTGTCCTCTTTTATGTCGCAATGGACGCTCTCAAAATAAAAAAATATTTGAACTTTTAGCTCTGATTTGCTATAGGATTATGCACAACTTTCCTCTTGTACCTAGAAATGGTGAATGGAGTGGGAACTTATTGTTAATTCCCTTCCTAGACATCATTATTCTCATGAATTATACTAGACAGGCCCACATCACTACCTGGTTCTTGTTGTCAGGAAGCATTGTAACAATTATTTGTCTTCTCTTCCTCTTTCCAACAATAAGACTCATAAGCCAAAGCACGACAAAATGTATTTTACATAGTCCCCTAGAATCATACCTATGGAAGCTCATCTCACTAAACCTAAGGATGATAAGTTTCTCAACTTTTTCTTCTACAACCTTTAAGCTCTTAAGCTCATAGGATCCCACTTGCAAAGGAAAGGAAGGCCAAGGTGTCTTCTTATTCTTCTGCAGCAACTAAGGTAGACCTGTGCTAAGATGATAAGAAGCATACTGCATGAACACCTTATCAGTCACATACCTTGGAAACACATGTGGAGGCTTATGATAACTGAACACTTTGAGGTATGTTCCTTGAGGTGAGGAAAACCAATTTGCTATTTTTGCTACTGCTTTCCTAGCCTCATGGGACATGAAAGGAGATTTTTCCTCAAAGATCATCCAATATATAACCATGAAGAAGTGCTCAAGAATATTCTTGTATAACTCTTTGTAACTTTACTATGAAAATACTTTGGAAAACATATTGATAGGGATCTCCCTCGGGGTCCACCTTCATTAGACTAGATCTATGAATTCATGGTGGGTACAAATATCATCTAGTAAGTAGACAAAAATGTAAAATTGTGGTTGCTTACCTTTAGGTGGTTCTTTCACCTTGTTCAAATTAATCCTTAGCTGTTGGGATAACAGATGTGACCAATTGAATACATTTCCTTCTGTGACAAGAAAATACAACATGAAGATCTACCCTTCAACAAAGAATTCAATATCCTTCTGTCCGTAGATCTTGTAGTACATAACCATAAAGTACTAGTAAACTATTATGAGAGAGTTAGTCTTGTAAGGACTATCATGCTCCTAGAGAAACATAGATGGTTCCTGCCACCATGAATTGATCACCTCTCTGGTATCCATATAACTCCAAGCTACACAAAATTGAGAATCCAAGTGCTACTGAGTCTTGGGAAAGTTGTAATATAAGTGAAAGTAATGTGGCTAGTATGAAGCAAACTGCTGCCCATTGACATTATTGACCACCATGTTATTAGTGTATAGACCTTGCAATATCGAATTGATGACATTGAAACAAGGAAGCACTTGATACCTGTAGGAAAATATTTGGAATATTAAATTATGAATATTCTCATAGACTTCCTTATCTTCTAGATCTTCTGTAAACTTCGTTGAATTGAATACATATTTGATAGTGAGCCATGTGATAATAGAGACTTTTTCGATAAAGAATTGAGTGTGTGATAAAATAGGAACTCATGGAAAGGTACCTGCTAATGGAATATTCAATACTGAGTTTTGTGACCTCTTTATATGATTCATTATTTGGAGGCATGGTGCCATTAGATGATGAAAGACTAATGTGTTATAGATATGCAGTACCTAGTGAACAATTTGCAGTCATGGAAACTACATGTTAGTTTTGCAAGAGATAGTCTAATTTAACAATTTAAAAATAGAAGAAAATCATTGATAAGAGGGATTGAATAATGTTGGAGCACAGGCGAGGCAGGGTGACCTCACTGGTCACTGGAAATGCACGTTGCACAACATCAGAGGGATGATTGTGAAATTCTTTATTATAAGGGAGTCCAACTGGGGACTGGATTTTCGCAATGTGCAGTTACTGCTGGAGAGAGGGGTGTGGAATGCACAATGCATAGTTGAAAGGGATAGGAAGGCATCCCTGTTGAGTGTTATTGAAAAATGCACAAATGGGGGACCCATTTATTGCATAGTGTGTAGTTTCAAATTGCAATAGGGAGTTACTGCTGGAAGAAATTTCCCAATGCATAGTTTTGAAGGGAAGAAGACTCTGAAAATTTCATAATTATCTCTGCAGAAGGGAAAGTGCCAGATGTACTGACAGAATAAAGGAACTATGTGGATAGACCTGAAATTAATACAAACAAGTTACTCACATCAAGAAATCAAGATAAGGAAAGGAGAATGACATGCATGCATAAATACACCCAACAATAATAATTGTTGGTAGTAAAAAAGATAAGGAATGTGATGTGACACCTGAAAAGAATTTCAAAAGACTGAAATGACACTTGTAGAAGATAATAATTGTAGATATGACACTTCTTATAAGAAAAGTAGGACAAAATGACTCTTGTGAAAGAAAAAGAGAAAAGCAAAAGCAAAAGCGGGAAAAAGAAACAATTGAGAAACTTACCTAGAAAATTAGTGAAAATGGAATCCGAAGCTCCTTGTGCTCATGCGAATGAGTAGATCTCTAAAGAAAAGTGTTAGAATTAGCTATAGGATATATTATTTGTATAGATGAGCACCCATGATATTAGGGTTAGAGTTTCAGGTACGCATGCCTAAAATTAAGGAGCCACTCCTAGATGACTAACACATGTGAGATGATCAAATTAGAAACACTTTCCAAACTATCAATTAGAAGTTCACATGGTTTTCATTGGGAAGTTTGAAATTATTATTTTCTTGGAGTGTGTAGTCCGCCTTCTCTGGGAACTGCGCAATTCACTGGCTCAATGGATTGCATAGTTTTCTCTCTTAGTGGATTGTACAACTATCACTATTTGTTGTGTAGTTTGCTCTCACAACTAATTGCACATTTTCTTGTCTCAATGGAATCTTGTACAATTCACTCTGACAAGGGGTTTTGCAGTTCATTATGATAGAGTATTACACAATCCCTCAAAGAAAGGCATGTAATCAATGTCATCAAGGCAAGACTAAGCTTGTTTTCTCAAAAGGTGATTTGTCTATCTTTAGAAGTTGTGAAACTACTGTCAACAAGGAAATATTGTCAACGAGGAGTGCCCAATAGCTATTATAAATAAAGAAAAATTAAGACACCACAAGACGAACATGAGAGAATGAGTCGTTGTGACACTTAGTGAAACAAGAAGAAAACTTGACACAAGTTAAAATGTTAGTTATTATGGACAAAGGGAGGTTCTAAAATCAAACTATAGTTTTCTTTCTTGCTTTATTTTAATTGTCGTTTCTTTCATTTGTCTTTTCATTTTGCAGTTTTCTTTTAAGTTTTTTTGTAATAATCTAAATATGAAAGCTGTGTGGTTTGGCTTTCCAAATTCAAGAGGAGATTGTAAAACTATTAATGCTTGGTTAACTGTTTATGAACATTCTTTGTGTGTAAATTTTAAATACCAAACTTCTTTGAATCTAATTTTTGGACATAATTTTTTTTTTTGGGTGGATTTTGAAAGTAAGTTTTTTGGGCTATATTTTTAAAGTGAGTTTTTTGGGCTAGATTTTGAAATTAAGTTTTTGGGATGGATTTTTAAAGTGATTTTTTTGGGCTAGATTTTGAAAGTGAGTTTTTTTGGGCTTGATTTTGAAAGTAATGTTTTTGGACTTGATTATAAAAATATATATAGATTGAATTATCATGGGGAATCAAAGAAATTGCAAGAGAAAACATGATAGAATTAGAGACATTGAGGCTTGTAAAGAATACTTGAGAAACTATTACAAAATAAAGAAGGAAGAATGCTTAAATATTGAAAGGGAAAATCAATCTCAACAAGAATTTGAACCATGTATGTAAATGTAGATATTATAAATGATATTTAAAATTTAATAGTGTATTGTGAAAATTAATTTTTATTTGATGAACTAATTTGAAAAATATTTTGCAATGTAAACAAATAGAGCTTTTCCTCATAACATTGATGATGAGATTAAAAATGTTGAAAGATGAAGTGAAGAAGAAAATGAACCAATGATTGATGATGTTTTTGAATATGTTGAAAAAGATTCAAGTGAAGAAGTTGAACCATCCTTAGGTATGTATATATATGGCATGTATTATTGAAATTATACATATTTATTTGTTTCAATTTCATGAACTTTATTTTTTAATTTATTTTTTTAATATATATTTATACTCATTTACATTAAATTCTCATATATACAAATGAAATCAATATCAATGATGAGATATTCGAAAATGTTGACACTGACACATATGGAGATAAAATAAGTTGACCATGTTATACAATATCGTGTTAAGCTCATTATTGATAAGTTCTTCAAGAGGAAAATGTGACAGTTCAAGCTCAAATTTTGAGAGGTCTCTTAGCATCAAAGAAATTAAAAGAAGCTACAACACTATTGGGCATTCAAAAATAAATGAAAGATAAAAAGGTGAAGGAAAATGTGATCCAAAAAACAGATAGTGCTCTAAAATAAATTGGAAGATCTAGGAAGAAAAGTGATCTAGATGCATGTAGAGAAATACAAATAGTGGTGGTTTCATTAAGTACTAAAGAAAACCATTTGGTAAAATATATGGCAAAAGCATTAGGGACCTCACAAAAAACATTACACAAGCATAGGACATTTCAATTGCAAATAGATGCAAATGATGAGCTTGCTTGTTGGACAATTATTTGTAGGAAGCTATACAAAGACAGACTTTGATAAGATGTTAAAAAAATAATATATGAATTTTGGATGATAAATTCATGTGTTTCACCAAAAGTAATGGATGTGCTATAGTGAAGAATAACATGAAACCAATATGAAGAACATGCAAAACATATCTAGGACACCACTTAGATAGAGTTGTTCAATAAGTTCAAAGAAGAGAATCATGGAATTAATGTCTCAATCAATAATTTTGTGTAGCCATGGTATGTTAAACCTATCACTATACATGACACTTTTTGTTGTCATTATCATGTGGAATTTCAATAACATTATGACACCTTCCTTAATTTTGGAAAAATTCACCTCCTCCTTCCATTATCCATGATTTCATATCCCAAATTCTATGTGGAAGGGAAAATTATGAATTATTTTACCAAAATAAGTGTGTTGGTGGTAAAAAATGTGATCATTGTGGAAATTTGACTTTTCTTCATGAAAAATATCCTATTGATATTAATGATCAATGATTGTCCAACATAAAAGTGGAATGGAAGAGATATGCATATATCCATACATTGATTGGTTCAAGTAGTAGTACATGTCCTAGAAGGATTGATTTACAACAAGAAGAAATTTCTATGATAGAGTGTTTAAAGAAGTTTGAGACATAAATGTATAAATACACCAAGAATTCCTATAAAGCTTGATGGCATTACCTACAATTCAAAAAATCTCGTGAAATGTTTCCATCAAGGACCATTTTGTCGATTGTTGATTTTACAAAAAATTAAACATTTGTTGCACAAAATGAAATATAGGGTGAATATTATCATTTTGACCAAGTCTATATGCTTGTCCATGTTCTATATAGACACGTTGACCAAAATGTTGATCATATAGAAAGCACCAGTGATAATCAACATGTTGTTAAAGAATATCATTTTTATATCATCGATGATCGTACACATGATACACATTTTGTACAACATTTCTTTGATACTATTAATGACTCATTGAAAGGTCATGGAATAAAATTCAATGAACATTAGATATGGTTAGATGGATGCGTAGGTAAATTCAAATATTCACGATCATTCTTTTGGTTGTGTTTTATTGGTATGAAAAGCAACATTAAACATTATTGGAATTTCTTTGAGATTGGTCATGGAAAATAAGAACATGATGGCATAGGGGCATGTATAAAATGAGCACTTTGAAGATATCAAATGGACCACTCTACAAACTGACTTGTCTCATCTGAACAAGTTTTCAATGGTGCATTACTGAACTAAGCCATAAGACTAACCCATCAAGGTAGGTACATAGCTATGTACATATACATTAACTAGTATATATTTTTAATATATGATAATTTTTATTAATTTTCTAATTTTAAACATTTATAAATTATTTGTTTAAATGACTGATTGATGATTATCTTTGATATATAAACTGTATTTTAAATAACATATTTAAATTCTTGTTTAAATTTACTATAGTTTTTTTGTCATATTGGAGTCCAATATGTAGATAGATCGATTACATATGAAGCCAAAACAATAAAAGGGACTCAAAAATTGCATTCAATAAAAAAAATAATACCAAAATGTGTTTTTATTTGATAGAAGAAAAGAACATTGTTTGTGTTCTATTTGCATAAAGGACACACAATTCAATGATGTTTGTGAAAAAATATGTATGTGACAGCTTGGAAACATACAAAACTTAATATAAAGGGGAAAATGTCGCTTGCAAGCTTCGAAGAGATGGAATCAAAGGAGACTATAGTGTTATCTAAAGGCGATCAAGTTTCTGATTTTGTTAGAGAAGGTAACATTTCAATTGCTTTCAAAGGACACACACACACACACACACATGTTTTATGTTTTCAAAATCATTGTGTATAAGTATCTAGATAATAGTTAAAATATAGATCTAAATAGATAATAAAATCAAGTACATGTTGATAACTAATTTCTTGTTAATTATGATATTAATTTACACTTTTTTTGTTGTGTAGGAGATGTTTTTGTTGTAGTTGCACGCATTAACAACATAGAAAATGTCAAGTATTATTTGATGCAATGCACTTAATGAAAGATGAAGTTATTGGAGGACTATGATGATAACAATTTTATATATGAAAGAGGGTCTATTATACTGAAAGGATATTTTTTCCAATAAAATCATCAAGCCTAGAGTCATGTTTATTTTCAAGGCTATCAACCCGATGCCATAAGTTCTCAATATAGTCACTTTGTGTGTGAAGTGCGTAAAAAGTTGATAGAAATTCAATCAAGAAAAATAACAAAATTTTAAAATGGAGAATGTCAAAATCTGACCATGAACGGATCATTAAGGATGCCATTCCATTAGAGTTTTTTTAATTTAAATGCCCAACAATATATTATCCTTGTATTCATCTTTGAGAAAGAGTTTCAAGTAGTTTGTTAGCCTTTATTTTTGTGCACTCTTAAGTTGTCCATTTTAGCTAGTACTAAGTATTACAAATTTGTTTTCATTAATAAGGCGGATTTGTTGTTAAGTTAAAAATAAATTCAAATATCCCAAATACTATTATAATGTAAGGATGTAGCATATCACAATATTCTTGTTTGTTGTTGATTATACACCTATCATGTTTGCACTGCATTTTTATTTTTTATGTCATTTTATCTTTTCAAATATTTTTAGTGCTATCTTAGTAACATTATTCACATTATTAAAATAGCATTACCATCAATTTCAAATGTTTTGTGACTATTGTACATCTTGACAGCTTTTTTTTTTGTGTGTTTGTACTGTACATGCAGTGCATACAAAACCTATTAAAACTAACAATGCATGCTCCACACAGAGTATTTAATACTTTAAAATTTCATTTACTTTAATACAACTTCAGTTGATTCAACATTGCAATTTTCAATTCTCAATCTCTAAGCTTTCTGAAATTTCATGAAAAATACAATAATATCTGAAAGTAGACTTTAAGACAAAGAAGGTAATTATAATGTATGTTTTATAATGCAATTTTATAGTATGTTTTCTTTGAACAACTTTATATTAAAAGTTAAGTATTACCCATCATCCATAGTAGCTCTTTTATACAAGATGATGATCTATTTATGAATGAAAAATGTATACATGTACCATGTTTTATAATGTGCAATTTTAAGTTATATTATTGTTTTAGACATTTACATCATTATAAGATTCACAAATGCAAAATGTACCATGTTTTGTAATTTGCAATTTTACTATTCATTAAACAACTTGACAAAACAACTTCAGAAAACCTAAGAATCAACCCAAATCCATATTATCTTCTACTAACATTATAATAATCATCATGAAAAATGTACCAACTAAATGCAAATTTACAAACATTGCTTCATATTCATGAACTTAAATGTAAAACCTTTAAGCATCAAACCATGCATCATGCAAAATGTAACATGTTTTAAATAATGTTTATTGTTGATTAAACTCACAAACTATAAATTGTAACCTTACATCAAACAAAGAGTTGGAAGTTAACGAAAAGGTTGATCCATGAGAACTTTGGTGGGTAATAATGAAATCCAAAATGGCCCATGCATTATAATTATCATTTAACTTGAAACATACATTACTAGAAAAGTTGGTATGGGGAAACTGTAACTATTACAAAGGGTATCAAAGTCGGGTAGTAACTTTATATTAAAAATTTAAGTAACAACCCACATCCATAGTAGCCTTTCTATACAAAATGATGATCTATTCACCAATGAAAAATGTATACATGTACCATGTTTTATAATGCAATTTTAAGATATATGATTTTTTTAGACATCTACACCACTATAAGATTCATTCAAATGAAAAATGCACCATGTTTTGCAATTTGTGATTTTACTATTCATTAAACAACTTGACATAAAAACTTTGAACAAAACCTAAGAATCATCTACTAGCATTATAGGAGTCATCATGAAAAATGTGTTAGGATATTCCGACACATAGGATATAGTTAAGTTCAACTTGGTCTAGTATAGAGTTAGGTTAGAGTTAGGTAAAGTGTGTTTCTTTACCGTTGTACATTTTGTAACTTACAATCCGACGGTCACGATATGTAGTGATCCGATGGTTCACTCTCACCTCGGTATTACCGACACTTGATCCATGGCTTGACACCCGATTGGTCCATGAGTTCTATTTAAAGCGCATGGAGGGTCATTGTTCGGGTAATCCGTGCATGAGAGAAGCTTATGTAAATTTTCATTCTTTGATTAATAAATTGCCTGTAGTACCCACGTTGGGACAGGCTGTGGACTGTTTCCCTCCTTGCACTCTGAGGGTTTTAACCACGTCAAAAATACTGGTGTATTGATTTGATATCTGGTTGTGAGCGGTGTCCTTTTGGTATTCTTTCTGTGGAACTTACCCTGTAAATTCCTACATGGTATCAGAGCTATTTGAGGGCCGCGTCCGTTGGTGATCCAAATCTGAAGCCGGTAGAACTGCATGCGGCTGTCGTTTCCTAGATCTGTTGTTTTTGACTGCTTTCGGGCCGAGAGGACTGCTCTGTTGCGTTCGGAGCATCTGTTCTAGTGAGGAACCCCTTTCGTTTCACGCGAAAAGGTTTCCGGTAGCCCTAGCTGCGTCATTTTTCAGATCGGGAGGTATATAGTGTTTTTTTGCAGTTTACTGTTATTTTCTCTCTGCTTATTTCGGTCTCAGTTTATTTAGCCTTTTTTTTAACCGGATCTATACCTTTCATTTCTGCGTATGCTCTTTGCCCTGCGACTCTGTGCGATCTGGGCAAATCAGAAACAGAAAGGAAGGATTTTTCTCATGCGTATGCTCTTTTCCCTGCACCTTAGTGTGATCTCGGAAAATCAGAAACATTGAGAAAAATATTTAGTTTTTTGGCTAAAGCTAACTTTGAGATTTTTTTTTAAAAATTTCTAGTTTTTTGGCTAAAGCTAACTTCGAGCCGCAAGGTTCGTTTTTCTTTGCATATTCGTGTTGGGTTTTGTGTTTTGTGTTTTGTAGGGAAAAAGAGCTTTCTCAAGGCAAGCACGCAAACCAAGGCCCCCCCCCCCCCCTCTCTCTCTCTCTCTCTCTCAATTTTTTGTATAGATCAATTGGTTCAAAGCTATTTTAAGAGAGTAGAGGTCTTGGGTTCAAGTCTCCATTTTGTGGGGGCGGATTTTTTTCATTCCCGCACATTCGCGCACTTTGCCGGCAACGTCAACAATTTTTTTTCAAAAAGCCATAACTTCTTCATCCGGAAGCCTTTTTCAGAGCCGTTTTTTTTAAAACCGCCTATTTTTTCGAGATCTATCCATTGGAACACTTACTTTCAGCATCTTCAGCTTCAGTTTTTTAAAAAATGGAAAGTCCATGCCAAGTCATTCTTGACAGCACTAACTACTTCCAATGGGTAGAATACATGGAAGATTTACTTAGAAGTAAAGGTCTCTTCAGAATAGCCACAAACCAAGAGAAGAAACCAAAAGATGAAGACAAGGCGGCAAAATGGGAAAATAGACAAGATCAAGCACGTGGTTTGATAGGGATGTCTATTTCTCCTGATCTTAGATTCCACATTGCAGGACTTGAGACTCCTCATGAAGCATTAGAAAAACTTGCTAAAGTTTTTGGGATTAAAAATGAAATTAGAGCCCATCAACTTGAAAATGAGCTGCTTACTTTGGATCCTAATAATTTTTCTTGCATTGAAGATTTCTTGTCCAAATTCAAGACCCTTAGATATCTCTTGGAAGGTGTTAAAGTTAAGAAAGAAGATGGTAACCTTATTTATTCCATCCTTACTAAGTTGGGACCAGCCTACTCTGTATTTGTTTCCACTTTCCATTCTACAAGGGAAGCTTTCATTTGTCAAGGACAAGACTACAAGGCCCCTTCCTTTGACTCTTTTGTGATTCCTTAATAAGAGAACAAGAAAAACTCTTACACCTTGGTCTTCTTAATCTTGGAAACTCTTCCACGAAAGCGTTAGCCGCCCAGCAGCAACCAAATTCAAAGAATCCTAAGAAGTCATATCCTCAAAAGAATGGTCCTAAACCATCTCAGCCTCAAAATGAAAGATCATTTCAGCAAAATGATAAGACCAATAAAAACAAATGGAAGAAGACTGATAGACATTGTAACTTTTGTAATCGAGATGGCCACTTAGAATCTAAATGCTTTAAGAAGATGGAAGCCTTGGAAGCCGCAATGAAGAAACATAACATCCATGTGGAGCCTACTTCAACTTCAACTTCCGGAATGGCACTTTCTGCATGTCATTGTCAATCATCTCAGTCTGGTTATGCATTAAATGTATCTTCTTCTTCTTCTCATTCTCATGAGTGGCTCATTGATTCTGGAGCCTCTTGTCACATGGCCAAAAACCAAGCCATGTTTTCTTCTTTAAATGATTGTAACACCAAAAATATATATATTGGTGATGATAGATCTCTTAATGTTGTAGGGACTGGAACTGTTCATCTAGACAATGGTCAGTTTAATGATGTATTATGTGTTCCAACCTTATCCTGCAACCTTCTATCTGTCTATCAGATAACTCATTCAGGTGAAGGTAAAATTGTTGAATTTTCACCTCATGATGTTGTAATCAAGGATCTAAAAGATCCTAAACAGATTCTAGCTACTGGTCTTGCTGATGATTCCAAAAGGTTGTATAAGTTTCACAACTTTGGGTCATCCAATCTTCCCTCAGTATTTGTTGCTCATAATGATGAAGTGAGCAAACTTTGGCATGAGCGATTTGGTCACTTAAACTATCGCTCCCTTCAGCATCTATGTAAAGAAAATATGGTGACAGGTCTTCCTATGGTATCTTGCAGAGATGGTGTTTGTTCCGGATGTGTACTCGGAAAACATCATCGGGACAGTTTTGACAAACGTGCCTCTTGGCACGCCTCAGCCCCTTTACAGCTTGTGCACAGTGATTTATGTGGTCCTCTTCCTGTTGCTTCATTCTCTGGCTGCAAGTACTTCTTAACTTTCATTGATGATTTCTCCAGACGCACTTGGGTATACTTCTTAAAACTCAAGAGCGAAGTATTTAACACTTTTTTGGCCTTCAAAGCCTTTGTTGAAAAACAATCTGGACATCAAATTCTTAAGCTAAGAACTGATAATGGTGGAGAATATGTTAAAAACACATTCATCAACTTTTGCACCGAAAATGGAATTCAAATGCAACATACTGTTCCATACACTCCACAACAAAATGGTGTAGCTGAAAGGAAAAATCGCACCTTAAAGGAAATGGCTAATTGTATGCTGCAATCTAAAGGACTCAGTCTTAGTTTTTGGGCCGAAGCAATTAATTGTGCAAATTATATAATCAATCGCACTCCTACTAAGGTTCTAGAGAATATCACTCCAGAAGAAGCTTGGAGTTCCATTAAACCAGATGTAAGTCACTTTCGTGTGTTTGGAAGTGAAGCATGGGCCCATATTCCAGATGAAAAGCATAAAGCTTTAGAACCTAAGAGTGAGAAATGTACTTTTGTTGGATATTCTGAAGATGTAAAAGGTTATAGACTTATTCCATTTAAGTCCAAAAATGTTATCATTAGAAGAGATGTAAAATTTGATGAAAATAAATCGGCCTGCGAGCCTAGTCCGGCGGATGTGCCACCTCTTCCTATCTCTTCTACTTTTGAAAACATTTCTTCTTCAGATGATGAAAGCGAGGATGATAATCCTCCCCCACCTTCTCAGGATCCTCAACTTCCAAGATGGGTCCGTGCTACTCGGGATGCAGCAGGTGATCTTGCCGGTGATCCTACAGATCAGCGACGTACACGTTCTCAGTTTGAAAGAGCCTCTTCTTTACTGGCTCAAGCTCCAGTAAATCATGATCCTGACACTTTTGCAGAAGCTTCAGGCCATCCACATTGGGAAGCAGCTATGAATGAAGAATATCATTCATTAATGACAAATGATACATGGGATCTTGTTCCTCTACCAAAGGGACGCAAACTTGTTAGATGTAAATGGGTTTACAGAACCAAGTATGGACCAGATGGGAAAGTTGATAAACATAAAGCTCGTCTCGTTGCTAAGGGATTTTCACAGGTTGAAGGCATTGACTACACTGAAACCTTCTCCCCTGTTGCCAAAATGAACTCTATCCGCCTTGTTTTTTTCCCTTGCTGCCTCTTTAAAATGGGAAGTCCATCAGATGGATGTTAAATCTGCCTTCTTGCATGGGGACTTGCAGGAAGAAATCTATATGGAACAACCCATTTGTCACACGGAATCTGTCAAGGGTGCGGACACGACTGACCTTCCTAGAAGTCTAAGACGTTCTAATGACAAACAAGACAAAATGGAGTGATCTTTCTCTAAATACACCTTTTACAACATGAAAACTACAAGTGTTTAGGCTTACCTTATTCCAAAACGCTGTTGTTGAAGTCCGTTCTTGACGATCCGGATGAGCTCCTCCTTCAAGTCAATTCCTGCAACCACAAACAATCAAACAATTACCAAGCACTTGCATTTCATATAATAAAACATATATTCAACATGCAGACCAAGGAACACATGAAATAACTCATTAACACAAGCTATTGAGAAAAATAAACCAGTTTGTATTAATAACGAAACAAAGAAACTCTTACAACCTGGCCTTGGTGTTGTGCAAGTTCCTCCCAGGGTCCATCAAGGGTTTTCCTCTACTTTGACAAAGCTCACCCTCTCCCAAGTAGAATCAAGTGAAGACAATCTCTCCTCACAAAGGCTCTAATGGAAGACCTAAATCCTGCAGCATTTACCCAAAGAAAATGTATAGCTCCAACCTCTTCTCCTTCTGGCTCAATGCCTTTATTTATAGTGCTGTAAAGAGGTTATTCAGGTCCACTATCAATGGGATCATCCCCCTCTATGGGTGGGATAGCTCCCTTATTGATGGGATAAGTTCCCCCTTAATAGAGATACATGAACCAACTGGAGGCGCATCCATTTCATCAAACCGACCTCTAGAATGTTCTAGAAGTAACCACAAGTAACTTTTTCAAGATAAAACTCGCGCATTTTGCCTTTTACAGAGGGACGCACCTGTCCCTTAACATACAGAGCGTCCATGGACGCAGATTTTGTGAACATGGTCAGCGTCCCCGCAGGTAAGGCTAGAGAGAACCTGCGACCCCAGAGATAAACATAGTTTTTACAAGACTTTCTCTCTTCTTTGAGTTTGAGATGGATAACAGAGGCATGAGACTTGCCTAAGAGGGTAGCATGACTGTTGATTTGAGCCATACTAACTGTAAGTAGTCAAGGTGACATTTTTTAGTGTAACAGATTGCCCCCTAAAGTGCGAAGCCTGGAATAGAATAGGGTTTTGTAATTCTAGGAAGGGTGAAGCGCTTTATCATTTCAAGGATTGCCTTGTGGATGGCCTGGTTGGAACCTGCAATTTTCAACACAAAATACATGGATAAGATTATATCATCACTGAGGTAGGCATTCCCATACTCAGATTCAAAACTTTAACTAATGGACTAACTATTCTGATACAGGAATGATCTTGCAGTACATCATTTTTATAGACTTTTGTAGACACAGTATGGACGCAGCCATCTGTTTATGATTAGTCTACATAGATAATGAATACAAAACTCCTCGCAGCCTGGATGGTAGAAACTAGATCCAGGGTCTTCACTTCTACTTCCCGAATTGGTACGATTCTAGCCATGTGATTAAATGATTCGATGTCGAACATGGTAGAAACCACTTGATTACCAGTCAATGATGTAAACTGTTAACAAGCGTGAGAGAAACCACCAGTAATGTCAATGGTTCTCAAAGTACCAAGCACAACCCGTGAAATGTGAATAGATGTTTTGATGTCGAACACTTCACGGAATCCTCTGATCGAAAGTCAATGATGTAAACTGACGTCAAAGGCGAGAAACCTGCCATTGATGCATGCAGACTTCAAGGTACTGTCGATTCCTAAGTCATCTTTCTAGATAATGTGTCGATGTCGATAGAAAGCGACCCGTTGCAGGCAAGCCCGCAACACGAAATCATTGTTCAAGTTGAAGAAATGTTGCTGTAAGGACTGACTCAGGGATGGTCAAATGGATGACAAGTATTTTGCAGATGAAAGTTTTTGCTTGCAGACCTCTTGAACACATAACGACACAACAGATGGCTTGGTGACGAATAACTCAAAGTTAATCCCTGGAACCCGGTTAAAGACTTTCAAAGTGATTTGGTCAACTGTGAGGTAAAAGATTTCCCAACCCAGGTGAATGAAAAGTGTCGTGTTCAAGAGTGGTAATAAAGTTTCTTCTGAGACAAAAGGTGACAAATAGGTTCATTCTTCTCTTTTTTCCCCCACCATTTCTGGCAAGTACCTCTTTATTTTTAACAAGCTTGAGGAGGATAACATATGCTTGATTATAAGCTCATCCTTCGGACGAGTCCAACCTAGTTTAAATTCGAACCCTAGGAAGGAGTGGTTCGTTCCTGTTTGTAATTGAACAGGTCCTCTACTGTAAAAGTTTAACGAGCCCAGTATAGGAGAAACTCGGCGTTTTTCAATTTTAGAGAGTCTGAAAAAACTAAAGGAGACTCCACGTTGAACTTTTTCGTATATTTGTGTCCCTCAAGCCCGAAAAAGTATAAAATAATACCTGGGGGAACCGCTTGATCTTGCGACCAAGGAGTACTTTCATAATAGTGTCGTTAACCTGAAAAGTAAAAAGCGATCAAGGACACGTCGTTTTATTTCCTTATCGAGTTCGAAACGACAAAAACCCGGCAATCTTTTCCTGATTTTGCGGTCAGAAAAGAGCTAAAAGGGGACCGTCTTTTAATTCCGTTTTAACGAGTGAAAAAGAAACACTCGGCGATCTTTTCATGTTTTAGGAGTCAGAAAAGGGCTTAAAAGATGACTCTGAAATTTTGTTTGTGAAAAATTACAATTTCCCTCGAAATCCCTTTGTCCTGCACAAAAGCGACACATTACTCATACCTGTTTAAAATAGGCAAAAATACATTCAAAAACATCTTTTCATGGTAAAAAATGAACTAATTCATCCAAAAAACCTATAAAAAGACCTTTTACCATGTCATTTTTACCGTTTCACTGTTGAGGTTGAAAAAGGAGCTTTTGACAAGAAACTTCCCGTGGTCGCTGCGGAAAATCTGACCGTCGGAATCGAACGCCGTCTCATCCAGGTATTTTACACATCCTACTCTGCATTTCTATCCGTTTAGAATCAATTTTTAGGTTTTAGTTTCATTTTTTGGGGGGGTTTTGGTTTTGGAATGCGCCTCTCGGCGGACGCAGGTGCCCTTCGGGTGACCTGCGTCCCCCGACTTTTTCTCATACGGGAAAACGGTCGGAAGACGCAGCCCGCCTTCAGGCCAGCTGCGTCCGGGCGCCCTGTGCTACAAAGCCGGGGTGCGTCCTCCGAGAAACGCGCATTTCAAAACCCCAACTCTCTCAAAAAACCACCAAAAATTCCCAAATTAATTTCTAATTGCTATTTTTGATATGCAGGGCATTAATCATGTTAGACTGGAGAGAAAGAGAGCATGTAGAGGAAGATGAAGCTGCAATAAATCATCAACCTTCCCTGGATGCCCTAAGAGCATGCGGATTATACAAATATTGGACCATACCGGGCATGAGGGGCCAGGTAAGATTCTTGGAATGGCTGGTTGAGCGATGGAACGTACAAGAACAATGCTTTTACATAGGAGGGCACCAGCTCGAGATAGAGCCCTCGGATGTATACTTTCTCACTGGCTTGCCAAACAGAGGTGAGCAACTCAGTCTTGCGGGGACTAGGCCGGGTGGCCAATCCCTTGATAGTCTCCGCGAGGATTGGTGCACACCTGGGGCTCACCATTCAAAAGGCATAGAGATAAAACACATCACTCTACCGGAACTCAAAGTCATAGCGTTCACGGTTACCAGAATTTGCGGCGCGGCCGCTTTACACATTGCTTCCGGATCCCAAATGCGGATGGCAATTGACTGTTACCAAGGCACCATTTTCAACTGGTGTGAAGCTGTGTCGGCTCATATGAAGAGCCAACTGACCAAGGCAAAGAACGGACGACTAAAGACTTTTGGATATGGGCCTATAGTCGTGAGCTTTGCCTTGGAGAGAATTCCAATGCTGATCCCTCAGCAACTCACTGTTGATATCTTGGGTCCTCAGCAGCCAAAGCTGATACGATGGGTTGCGGTGATGGCCCGGCATCCTGACGAGGGCGCGACAGTAGTTCGATTCTCAGATAGTTATTTTGACTGGTTAGAGGGCCAGCTTTTTGTGATACAGGACTTTCCGTATGCCGGAATGGATTTCAGAGGTGATCCGGACATGGTTCTTCCACAGGGAGAACAATGGGACGACAGAGGTACTTTTTATTTTCACAAGTTTTCTAGTTATGTATTTTTTGTATTTTTTATATATATCGTCTCAAAACTAATAGTAAATCTTTCAAAATGCAGATGTTGGTCCACAGCGTCCAGCCAACCTCCGGCCTTATGATAGACTACATCCAGCTGCACCGGTACCGGCCCCACAGGATGCGACAGCAGAAGTACTAGCTGAGTTGGAGCATGATCTAGAGCGTCTCACGGCAGATATACCTGAGACTACTATGGACGACATTCCTATCAGGCTTCAGCGCTTCGTAGTCGCGGTCCCTGGACCGTTTAGGAGATTTTTGCGTAAGGTAGCCCGCGCAGTGGTGTCGTACAGAGAGCACCACCAGTGATTGACTAGTCACTTTTGTAGTCACATGTGACATTTTTGACTTTTTGTACTATCATTTTGCCGATCATAAGGTGTTTTAAACCTATGATCGAAGACGATGTATATATTTTTTGACACACTTCTATCTATATATATCACTATTACCGGCTTATCTTGTTTAACATATGTGATGAAATGTTTTTAAATTTACTTGCATGATTATCGTAAATGTCTGTCCAACATTCGAGAAGCAATTGCATCTGCTAATGTATTCAAAGACCTTGGAATATGTTGATATTCAATGTAATCAAATTCACGTTCCAAGAGACGCACTCTCAAAAACAACCTTAATAACACAGGATTTCTAATGGCATAAACTCTATTAAGCTGTAATACAACAAGTTCAGAATCTAACCTCACTATCAAACGTCGAATTCCAAATGAAATAGATTCGGATAATAATTCAACCACTGCACTGTATTCTGCAATGTTATTCGTTGTTTGACCGAGGCTTACCCCATGCATAGAAACTAACTCGTCAGAGGGCGAATAGATAACCCAAGCTGCGGAAGAGATATTCCGTGTACTACGACAAGCACCATCAGCAAATCCAATGTATGTTTGGAGAGGCGTCGACATCTACAATATCAAGAGTAAAACCAAGATAAGCCAGAATAATGACGAAAAACCACACTTGCTAAGCTAAGCACACTGACTAAACTAACACACTTGCTAGCTAGAAAGAAAATCTAACCTATCTAAAAATTTCTCCATACCCATCATTTTAAGCATAATACCTCTTTAGGTAAAGTCCATTTCTGGGTTTACCCAAAGAGTCCCCATCAAAATCAACTAACTCATAAGCCCCTTTTGCTAGCTTTCGCTTTACAATGTAGGGCCCATGCCACATGGGAACGAATTTTCCGGCACCTAGCTTATCGTTAGCTTGATCATATAATAGTACTAGGTCTCCTTCCGAAAAACTTCGAGGGGTTACATTTTTATCGTACTGAGCTTTCATTCGTTTCGCGTGAGTCTCGATAGCTAAAGTAGCGTCACGTCGAGTCTCATCTAATTTAGCCAAGTATAATAACCGTTTCTCCTCTTCGGAAGTAGCTGGAAGTAATTCGACAGCCATTTGAAGTGATGGGATTTCGCATTCAATAGGTAACACAGCTTCTAAGCCATAAACTAGCTGGAAAGGGGTGAAACCTGTTGAATTTTTCACTGAAGTTCGATATGCCCATAGCGCCGAAAATAACATGTTATGCCAATTCGTTCGATGGATACCAATGATCCGTCGAATCATGATGACTAGAACTTTGTTGATTGACTCAACCAAACCGTTGGCTTGCGGATAATAAGGAGTAGAGCTATCGTGGCGCAAACCAAGCTGGCTTGTAAGCTCAGTCATCATGACGTTTCGAAAATGGCTCCCATGGTCAGTAATGATTGCTTGTGGGACACCAAACCTAGTTATGATATGATTGAATACGAAAACTGCAGCTGTCTTGCCGCTTGCGTCGAATGTAGGCATCGCCTCGGCCCATTTTGTAAAATAATCAACCGCGAGGATGATATACGCATGCCCCCCGGCCGAGTGAGGGTTACAAGTAATAAAGTCAATGCCCCATTTGGCGAATGGACCAGCGGCAATTATAGGGTGGAGAGGAGCAGGTGGAGCGCGCATCTTTCGATCAAACACTTGACAGTTGTGGCATGTTCTGACAGCAAGGATACAATCTTTAAACATAGACGGCCAGAAATAGCCAGCGCGCAACACCTTCTGAGCTGTGGCATACCCAGACATATGACCGCCACATGCTCCAGAGTGACAATCATTCAAAACTCTCTCAGCCTCTTCGTGAGTTAAACAACGTCGAAAAACTAAGTCTGCCCCCCGGCGATAAAGTGTATCTCCAATAATTCTGTATTGCTGGGATCGAAACCGAATTTTTCGACGGTCTTCCTTGGAAGCTTCAGGCCGAAAGGTTTGGGTTTGGAGATAGATGATTATATCCCCATACCACGGATCTAAAGTGCTAATAAGAAACAAAGATTCGTCCGCAATGGACTCCTCTGCCACAGTCTCTGTGTCAGCACTCGGGAAATCACACATCAATTCCGCAAAAACTAAAGATTTCTTAGACTTGGACTTCTCGAACTCCAAGTCGAACTCTTGCAGGATAACAATCCATTTAGAGTACTTGCCCCCTAGCAGTTGTTTTGTCAAAATATAAATCATAGGGTTGCAATCCGAAATAACTGTAGTTTTGCGGAGAAGAATGTAGTGACGAAAACGCTGGACAGCTTGAACGGCTGCCAGGGCCAATTTCTCCACATGCGAATATTTTAACTCAGTGGGATTTAAGGTTCTACTAAGATAATATATCACATGCTCTGCTTTGAATTCATCTTCTTGAACTAACACCATTCCAATGGTGGAATGCGAAGCTGCGAGGTATAAGAAGTAGTCCTGGTTGTAGTTGGGAGGATGCAATAACGGTGCATGGGTCAACGCGTGTTTTAGTGCATCAAAAGATTGTTGGGCAATCTCGTCCCAAAAGAATTGTGCGTTCTGTTTCAACAACCGTGTAAAACCTTTAGTGACCTCGGCGTAGTTTGGGATGAATCGGCGTAAAAAGTTCGCTTTCCCTTGCAAACTTTGGAGTTGGCGCAAACTCGAAGGAGGAGGCAATTTGATGATAGCCTCGACTTTCGAGGGATCGACGCGAATGCCGGCTTTTGAAACAACAAATCCCAGCAATCGACCTGTTTCTATACAGAAAACACACTTGTGGGGATTCAACCGAATTCGATAATGCCTACACCTCATAAAGATTGCTCGTAGGTGGACAAGGTGATCAGCTCGTTGTAAAGAATGAGCAGGCAAATCATCGAGATAGGGTTGCACAATGTGCTTGATGTCATGAAATGCATAAGACATCGCCCGTTGAAAAGTGGCCCCGGCATTCTTAAGTCCAAAAGGTAATTTGCAATAAGCAAATGTCCCCCATGGACAAATGAATGCCGTTTTTGGTTGATCGGCAGGTAGAATATTGATTTGATTATAGCCTGAGAAACCATCCATGAAGGAAAACATCTCACTTCCGGCACAATCATCAATAATTTGATCGATATAAGGCGTAGGATAGTTGTCTTTTGGACAAGCTCGATTGATATCCCTATAGTCGATACAGATTCTTATTGTTCCTTGTTTTTTATTGACGGGAACAATATTCGATACCCAATCCGTTAACGGGATCGGATAAATGAAACCTGCTTTCAACAGCTTTTCGACTTCTGCTTTAATCGCAGCCGCTTTTCGAGGGTGAATCTGACGCAACCGTTGCCGAATGGGTTTAGCATCCGGGTAGGTTTTGATTTCATGAACAACAATGGCAGGATCAATTCCCGGCATTTCCTCGTAAGACCAGGCAAACACGTCGCGGAATTCTTGGAATAGGGCCTTGTAAGTTTGGATTTCTTCTTCAGTACATGCGGCACCTATATGAATGTTCTCCTCGATTCCGGGCTTCACTGAAATATCAATGGGAATAGTACGAGAAATATTCCCTAAATTCAGCTCTGAATCAGAATGTTTCGTTGGATCCTGAGCGTCTTTGACATATTCAGCGGTAAAGATAGATGAAAAATCATTTTCAAATGCATCATCCTTAGGTAAAAACGAAGATCTGTGATGGAGATCTTCCCATGGTAGATCATCTACACTTAGGATTTCGCGAAGTTGTTCGTCAGATGACACTTCTTCGGGAAACGTTATCCGTTCTAAGGGTGAGGTGAAAAGTGACTCTTCACTGACCACATTCATTTGGTCGGTTGAATGAAAGTCGGTAAAAGACATAAGAGCTTCATAAGCAATCTCATACGGACTCAACGGCATAACATCACCGAGTGAGTCTAGCTCAGAGTCAGAGGGAACATACCAAGGATCATCATAAATAATGTTTTCTGACGTGATCATATGAATTGTTGCAAACGAAGGGTCTGCATTGAGTGGAGGGAGAGGAAAAGTTCCCAGTAAACCGGAATCCTTAACTAAACCTACACCAATGTCCCTATAAGGGATTGTCGTTTTACCAACATGCTGGATAGTTTCTGAAGAGGTTGGGTCGGATGAAAAGTATGTCAGCTGATCAATAGTCACGATCTTACCGTTATGTGGAAACTTAATGACTCTGAAGACCGATGAAACGACCGCTGTCATAGCATATGACCAACTTCGACCCAAAAGAAGGTTGTAGTCTAGAGGGGCATCAACCACTTCCACATCCAGACTAACGGTTTTACCTTCGACCCCTATAGGCAATTCTTGTAGAATACCAAACGGACGGAACCCACGGCCATCAAAGGCCTTAAGGATGGTGGGGGATTGGTTCAACGAAGGAGAACCAAGCGATCTCCAACATTGAATCGACATAATACACGTAGAAGCTCCCTCATCAATCACAGTCCGATGAATAGGCCTGTTTTTGACTATCACTGGAATTTGGAAAGCCATTTGATGGGGGAGACGCGGTGTACTACTTTCTAGATCAAAGATCATTAGGTTCGGGTCCTGAACATCGACAGCTCCAATAGCCGACAAAAGCAATTTTCGTTGCGCTGGACATGATTGCAGCACTTCGAGTGCCGACATTGCTGAAGGTGAAACAGCTAAGTCTTCAACAATGTTGTAATTCTGGGCTGCTCTCGCATGTGGATTGAAAGCAGACCTTCGAAGTACACCCTTGGCGGGCGGCTTAATCACTAAGTCTGGGTTAGGTTTTTCGATCTGTAGTGGATCGGAACCAGGAGCTGAGGTTGATGGGTTAGAGTGAGAAGATTCTGCTTCCTTACCATCAACAGGAGCCTTACTACCATAATCTTGCGATCGAGTCGCAATCCTGACATGAGACATCATCAAAATGGGTTCTTCACTGGCATTCGAAGAAGAACCTATCATCTTATTCTCCTGCTCTGGAAATGGATTTTTTAACACAGCAGGAGTGGGAGAACCTTTGACTATTTTCACTACCTCGGCCCGATGAGGGCAGTCTCTCGTAAAATGATCTTCTTCACAAATAAGACAAGGATATCGAGGTTTGCGCTTTTCGTCATTGGTTTCCGACTTTTCCGTTTTCTCCTTTGGAGCCTTGTCTGCTTTAGCCTTCTTCTTTCCTTTCTTCTTTCCACCGTTTTTGGATTTGGCCGTAGATGACTCTACAGCGTGAATGTCGGCGGTAAGTTCAGGAGGAGAAGACTCTCCTGTCGGAGAATCAGGCAAAGTGATAATTGGAGTATTGGAGGCCTTGGAAGACTTCTTCTTACTCTTCGTAGTCACGATACCGATCATACCATCAGCGGCATGAGATCCCGAAGGAGCAGCAGCGATTTGGTTTGACTTTGGAAGATCCGGAATTTTCTCGTGTAACGTACCCGACTGAGTGTAAACTAAGTCAAGGTATTGTGCCTGAGCAATGACTTGCTCCTCAGTAACTACTCCGGCCTTAGCTACATCTTCAGTAATTCTTGGTAATAATGATTTGACAAACCATTCAGCTAAGATTTGGTCCGGGATAAAAACTTTCACTAATCTTCTTCGACGTCTCCACTCATGGATGTGATCAGAAATGTACGTGGATGTCGATTGTTTTAGCGAAGTTAATAATTCTGTACCATTATCGTATCTGACTGGTAACTGAAAATGAGTTAAGAACGAGGTAGCTAACTGGCTAAAGTTGTAAAAAGAGGCCCGTGGTAACTCAATGTACCACTTGGCTGCGAGACCAATGAGTGTACGCTGGAAAAGACGTAAGCGGATGGAATCATCTGAGATGGAATTTGATGCACACCAGAGGTGGTAAGTCATCACGTGATTAGACGGATCCTCTCCAGACTTACCTTCGAACTTGGGTATATCGCTGGGCAACTTATTTGGCATTGGCGGCCAGAACGGAAGATATTGAATTGGATCGTTCGTTAGGCGCGTCAAGTCGGGTAAATCTAAAGTCGCAATAAACGGTAACTGCCGGTTAGGATCTCTAAAACTCTGAGTCACAATACCAGCCCCAGGAGGAGGATATCCAGGATAACTAGGAACAGGAGTCGCATTTGGGATATTATATCCTCCTGGAAAACCAGGATTAACCGGACCGTACTGGGGTTGCTGAGGTGGTTGATAAGTGTACCCAGGATACGGTTGATACTGGTAAACCGGTTGTTGGGCAGCTTGCCCAGGTTGATACTGTCCCTGGTACGGAGGTTGAACAAATTGAGGTTGAGTAGTAACAACCGTACTTGTACCAGGTTGGCCTGCAGGCATCTGGACTGTGGTTTGAACCGTGGGTCCAGACAACGGTACAGATGTCTGAGGAGTGGTTACAGGGACAGTAGAAACCGGAGCTGCCGATACTCCAGAAGTAAGCATGGTAGATGAAGCGGTAGTTGCTGCAGCCGTGTGAGGTGGAGTACCAGGTGCAATTGGCGGCTGAGTAACTACAGAAGTTACAGGGGTCTGAACACTTGACTGGACAGGTTGCGGTTGCTGGGGTGGACCAGGAACTGCAGGTTGTCCTGCTTGAGGTACCGACTGTATACTTGGTTGCGACATCTGTTGACCCTGTGACGGATCCCATGTTAACATTCCAGGGTATTGACTCGTAACAGGTTGAGGATACTGAGATCCATAGCCGTATTGAGGATAGGGTTGATAACTGTAAGGTGCAGTCCCATATGATTGCCCTTGAGGTGGTTGATAACCTTGACCAGGGTATTGACCCGTAGGTTGATAACCTTGAGGTAAATACGAATACTGGGGTTGACCTTGACCTTGAGGTTGGTATCCTTGAGGTTGATACCCTTGGGGTTGATACCCTTGGGGTTGCCATCCTTGAGGTTGCCATCCTTGAGGTTGATACTGATACTGAGGTTGACTTTGGGGTACATATTGAGGCTGGGGTTGATACCCTTGGGGTTGATACCCTTGAGGTTGCCCCCCAGTCACAAATGAAGTACCTTGAGGTTGCCCCCCAGGCATTAACGAAGGTTGCCCCCCAGGCGGTAATTGGCCACCTTGAGGTTGGTTAATGGGAGTTGAACCTGACATCATATAAACTTCACCTATACTCAATGGTACATTACCACTGTTTCCAACTAATAACCCATGATCAATGGGTTGAGGAGATGCTCCCGCAAAGGTACCAGAAAGTGATTGATACCCAGTAGGAACAGAAGGACCGCCATGTAAAAATGATTCAGGACTTTGTGAAAACACAGATGACTGACCAGACATATTTACAGGAGAATGAATTCCTCTAGGTGGAACCGGAGTACGAGGTGTAGAAAAACCTACTGAGTTGTCTAAAAAATTGGTTAATGCAAGGTACCAAGATTCACTTCTAGGAGGACTGTAAAAGATGGATTCACGCTCCCTTAGATCAAGGGTAATTAGATCTTCAGAATCAGAAACGCCTATTTCTTCCTCTGGAACAAGTTCTTCTATAGCAATTAATCCAACAGGAAGATTTTCGGTGATAATTCTTTCTATTCTTGGTGAATCAGGAACACTAGGAGTTGGAGTAACAGGTTCTGAAATTTCAGGTTCTTCGCCTGTTTCACTGGCAGATGAAAAACTACCAGCAAGCTCGGAAACTGTAACAGCTTCGGGATTGTAACCTGTTTCTAAACTTTGGTAATCTGGATGGACTACCAAGGAAGATTCTCCTTCTTCAGGTGATCCTACTCTACTGCCACTAGGAGGAGTTACAAGGACCTTTAACCCTTCTAAATTACCTGGGTCGTCTCGAGGAGGGGATCCCCTAAGTCTACGGGATCTTCTCAACAATTCGGCCACAGAAACAACTTCAGGAGACTGGCCCGCAATTCGACGGGACCTTCTCGGTAATTCCGCCACAATTAAAGATTTTAACTACAACACACGAAAACAAAGTAAAAAATTTCAAATCAAACCACCTAAAGTCTTCTAAAGAACCAATCAAATTTGAAGCACACGCCTAAATAATCTAGAGCGTCAAACCACACACAAACAGTAGTCTTCCGGACCAAAAGCGCTAGTTGGTGATTAGGCCCAACCTCGCAGGATTCAGTACAGAAATAGTGGGTGGAACAGTTACCCCGGCAACCTGCTTAATGAATAGACTGGACCAAGTTCCTCCACTTTAACCGTCTCGAAGTGAAGCGAACCCCCCAGAAAATCCAAGTGAGTATAACCGACGTCTGCTCCAGGTACAGTGGGACCTTCCCTCCACCGTCACCTTGGGTAGAATCCTAGATATTATGGCCACTAAGGTTACCAATCACAACAATTACACCTGGGGGAACAGTCTAAACTCCGACAGCACGCAAGGGCAGAGTAGCAAGCTCCAATCCCCTTACCGGCTCCTTGACAACAATCCAAGGTTTACCGATAAGTGACCCCTGGCTCCTCGACAATGGTTAATCCGAGGTTTACCGTTTGTAATACGTACTGCCTGGCGTCGTTCCCAACGAGGGAGGAATGATCCCCTCACTGGTTCGGACACGAGCTCGTGTTTCTCCTTTAAGAGGAGCTTTCCCAGAATGTAACTGAAACAATTGGATTTGTTCTACTCAAGATAGACTATCTGTTTGGTTTTGTAGTCTTGGAGAGTTAAGTACTCACCTACTCCAAGACCCTAGCCTAAGCTATGTTGGTGCTTCAGAGCCCTAGAAAAATAAAGATTACTAGATTGATTTTAATTTAAGCGTTACTTTTAAGGTTGTTTCTTAAGTCAAAAGGTGATGGAAGTGAAACTAGTGGTGTGTTGACTCGACTCGAAACCACTACAAAATGCACCTAGAATGATTTATCCACTACTTTACTTTTTCGATGAATTGCTTAACTAAAAAGTTGAGAGAATGCAATCTTTATAAAAGCAACTTCTTAATTGAAGACAATCAAAGAAACAATTCGTTTTTCTTTTCCAAGCATAAAAACATAACTTCTCTTTACATGCACGAAAAAACTCTTTTCTTCTTTTGAAAACAAAAAGCTACTTGAAACAAGACTTTTTAAGAAGATGTTTTTGTATTTTTCTTTTAATAAAGCAAATAAATCTAATATAACCAAAAATCAATCTTAACAACTCTTAAAATCTATGAAAATGCACTCATAAGCAAACTAAAGGCAAATTTACTCTAAGCAATCTTAACGAGGCCAAAACTAACAATGATTATTTCTAAGGTGTTTTACTTGATCACAATCAAATCAAGGACTAGCTTATTGCAGAATCAAAAACTAGCCAAAACAAAACTCTAATCTTTTTGTTCTTTTTGTAAAATGGAAATCAATACTTTATAAACAAGTAATTCGAAATTTGACCCAAAACAACTCAAATGGCAAGTTGCTCACAAAAGGAGACTTTACGACAGGCCCGACTTCTAAGAAGGTTGACTAACCAGAGAGATCTAAGGCTGGACAACTTTCTACTATCAAAGTCACTACAAAGCCTTTCCAAAAATCAAACCCTAGGTCTAAACTTCGTTGAAAACCACTAAAACACTCAAAGCTCACAAAACAAGTTCAGGTGAAAATTCTTGACAGGGTACTAAAGGATCTGGGCAGAAAACACTAAGGAAAAACAAAATCTAAAAGCAATTTAAAGCAAAAATGGAATTTTCTTAAGTTTTACAGGAAGACGCAGGCAACCCGTTGTCACAGGTGCGGCCCCGCTCTGTGCAGACGGCAACAGCGCGTCCAAAGACGCACTGTGCAGTACTCAGAGGGTGCGTCCTTCTGGAAAAATGAAGAAAAACCAAATCTAACTAAATCTAAAGCTAAGCCACCCAAATACTAATTCTCACAGTCAAAAACCAGAAAATAAAAATGATTTTCTCAAAGCAAAGTTCATATAAAGGAAAAGACTCTCTCATTAATGGATTCCCCAGCGGAGTCGCCAATTTGTCACACGGAATCTGTCAAGGGTGCGGACACGACTGACCTTCCTAGAAGTCTAAGACATTCTAATGACAAACAAGACAAAATGGAGTGATCTTTCTCTAAATACACCTTTTACAACATGAAAACTACAAGTGTTTAGGCTTACCTTATTCCAAAACGCTGTTGTTGAAGTCCGTTCTTGACGATCCGGATGAGCTCCTCCTTCAAGTCAATTCCTGCAACCACAAACAATCAAACAATTACCAAGCACTTGCATTTCATATAATAAAACATATATTCAACATGCAGACCAAGGAACACATGAAATAACTCATTAACACAAGCTATTGAGAAAAATAAACCAGTTTGTATTAATAACGAAACAAAGAAACTCTTACAACCTGGCCTTGGTGTTGTGCAAGTTCCTCCCAGGGTCCATCAAGGGTTTTCCTCTACTTTGACAAAGCTCACCCTCTCCCAAGTAGAATCAAGTGAAGACAATCTCTCCTCACAAAGGCTCTAATGGAAGACCTAAATCCTGCAGCATTTACCCAAAGAAAATGTATAGCTCCAACCTCTTCTCCTTCTGGCTCAATGCCTTTATTTATAGTGCTGTAAAGAGGTTATTCAGGTCCACTATCAATGGGATCATCCCCCTCTATGGGTGGGATAGCTCCCTTATTGATGGGATAAGTTCCCCCTTAATAGAGATACATGAACCAACTGGAGGCGCATCCATTTCATCAAACCGACCTCTAGAATGTTCTAGAAGTAACCACAAGTAACTTTTTCAAGATAAAACTCGCGCATTTTGCCTTTTACAGAGGGACGCACCTGTCCCTTAACATACAGAGCGTCCATGGACGCAGATTTTGTGAACATGGTCAGCGTCCCCGCAGGTAAGGCTAGAGAGAACCTGCGACCCCAGAGATAAACATAGTTTTTACAAGACTTTCTCTCTT
Organism: Pinus tabuliformis; assembly: GCA_031772625.1. Classification (NCBI taxonomy): domain Eukaryota; kingdom Viridiplantae; phylum Streptophyta; class Pinopsida; order Pinales; family Pinaceae; genus Pinus; species Pinus tabuliformis. The sequence goes on along the minus strand of CM062808.1, from coordinate 963,103,487 downwards.
CTTTGAGTTTGAGATGGATAACAGAGGCATGAGACTTGCCTAAGAGGGTAGCATGACTGTTGATTTGAGCCATACTAACTGTAAGTAGTCAAGGTGACATTTTTTAGTGTAACACCATTGGCTTCATACAAACAGACTCCAGCCTTGTTTGTCGACTTAAGAAATCCCTTTATGGCCTCAAGCAAGCTCCTCGGGCTTGGTATGCCAAAATGGATAGCTTTCTTTTAGAATCTGGCTTTTCTAGGTGTCATTCTGACAATACTGTCTACACCAAGAAAGTGGGCAACTCTCTTATCATCCTTGTTCTTTATGTTGATGATCTTATTCTTACTGGTAGTGATCCCAACCTTATAAACCATGTGAAGTCCAGCCTTAAAAAGAAATTTGAAATGACAGACTTAGGACACTTACACTCTTTTCTCGGTCTTTAAGTCTTGCAATCCCAGGAGGGTATTTTCCTTTCCCAGTCCAAGTATGCTTGTGATATTCTTCGTCATTTTCACATGGAAGACTGTAAGCCAGCCCCTTCTCCCTTTCAGTCTGGAGTCAAACTTTCAGTCTCTTGTACTTCTCCTGAAGTTGATGCTACCTTATACTGTCAACTTGTCGGAAAACTCTTGTATTTAACCCATACTCGTCCTGATCTTTCCTTTGCTGTTGGCCTTGTTGCTCGTTTTATGCAAAACCCCCGTGAAAGTCATTGGAAAGCAGCTAAAAGAATACTTCGTTATGTTCGAGGTACAATACAGTTTGGGATTCATTACAGTGCCAAAGCAGCTCCTCTGTTAGTTGGTTTCACTGATTCTGATTGGGCTGGTGACCATGATGATCGGAAGTCTACTGCCGGTTATGTCTTCACTCTTGGTTCAGGACCTATTACATGGGCTTGTAAGAAACAGGCTGCCATTTCTCTTTCGTCAGCAGAAGCAGAGTATCGTGGTGCCGTGGAAGCTAGTAATGAAGCCTTGTGGCTTCGTCAGATCCTATCAGAGTTTGGCTTTGAGCAGCAGCATCCAACCACACTTTGGTGTGATAATCAAAGTGCCATTCAGCTATGCAAAGATCCAGTCCAGCATCAGCGCAGCAAACACATTGAACTACACATGCACTTCATCAGAAAGCTCATTCATGACCATGTTCTTGAAGTGCAATATTGTCCAACAGATGATCAGGTTGTAGACATCTTCACAAAGGCTCTCACAGAGGCGAAGTTCACTAAACTTCGATATATGCTTGGAGTTCAGGAAGTTGTCACTAAGGGGGGATAGGCTCTAGTGCCTCCTTCCTTCTCCTATTGTGTCATATTTGTAAATCCTTCAATCCTATCCCAAGTTGTTCTTAAGGGGGATGTTAGGATATTCCGACACATAGGATATAGTTAAGTTCAACTTGGTCTAGTATAGAGTTAGGTTAGAGTTAGGTAAAGTGTGTTTCTTTACCGTTGTACATTTTGTAACTTACAATCCGACGGTCACGATATGTAGTGATCCGACGGTTCACTCTCACCTCGGTATTACCGACACTTGATCCATGGCTTGACACCCGATTGGTCCATGAGTTCTATTTAAAGCGCATGGAGGGTCATTGTTCGGGTAATCCGTGCATGAGAGAAGCTTATGTAAATTTTCATTCTTTGATTAATAAATTGCCTGTAGTACCCACGTTGGGACAGGCCATGGACTGTTTCCCTCCTTGCACTCTGAGGGTTTTAACCACGTCAAAAATACTGGTGTATTGATTTGAGATCTGGTTGTGAGCGGTGTCCTTTTGGTATTCTTTCTGTGGAACTTACCCTGTAAATTCCTACAAAATGGACCAAGTAAATGCAAATTTACTTTCATTACTTCATATTCATGAACTCAAATATAAAACCTTTAAGCATAAAACCATGCATCATGTAAAATGTACCACGTTTTATAATGAATTTTAAGTTATGATTATTTTAGACATATACACCATGATAAGATTCATGAATGAAAATTGTACCATGTTTTGTAATTTAAAATTTTACTATTCATTAAACTTGACAAAACAACTTCACAAAACTTAAGAATTTGAAGCCAATTCCACATTATCTTCTACTAACATTATAAGAATCATCATGCAAAATGTATAAATTCAAAAATTAGCATATTAAAGATCAATTCATAATAAAGAGTTCTATTTAAAATATGTCCATAATTTATATCATGATAAAAGTAAACATAATAAAAAGAATGTCAAATAAAAATTTTCATCAAAGAGAATCTCATTGAAATATATGATTTATCAACATTCTCTCGCTATCATCATAATCATGGGTTCCCTGCACAAAATGTGTAATATGCATATATACATAAGATTGTGTACTTTAAAATTAAATTTTAATGTTTTAAAATTAAATGAGAATTTTATCATCAAAACAAAATTATAAAAGGTTTCAAATTCCATGCAATACCCCATGGTGTTCCCCCTGCATTGCACCCTCATGGAAGTCATGTACAACACATGTACACGTGTATATTAAAAATTTAAAATTGCACATGAAAATTCATGAATTTGTAATATTAAAAAAAATAGTCACAACTTTTTAAAATTGTGTAGATGATCCAATCCTCATAGCTGACTCAAGTTTAAGTTCCACACAATACCTCATGGTGTTCACCATGCATTGCACCCTCATGGATTCCATGTACAATCCATGTACATGTATATATTAAAAAATTTAAATTGCACATGAAAATCCATAAACTTGCAATTTTAAAAAAATCAAGTAACAACTTTTCAATTTGTTTAGAAGATCCAATCCTTGTAACTGACTAAAGTTTCAAATTCCATGCAATACCTTGTGGTGTTCCCCCTGAGTTGTGCCCTCATGGATTCATTGTACAATACATGTACATGTATATATTAAAAAGTAAATTGTACATGAAAAACACATAAACTCACAATATTAAAAAAATTGTAACACAATTTTTAGATTGTCCAGTTGATCCTATCCCCATAGCTGACTCCATTGCTAATGTCCCTGGAGAGGGGAAATGGTCTCCATAAACATAAACTTTGAAAATTTTAGTACTGTAAAATAGAGATCTCATTTTAATCTTGCTTCAATTTATAACAAAACAAAAGTGAAATATTCAATACTTGTGACAAGTGGATTTTTGACACATCTCTTAATAGGGAGGAAGATAGTGGCGCTCTATAAAAATGCCAGATGGAAAAATATGTCAACATTTAATTATATATGTAATTATTTCTTTTACAAATATGTCTTCACAATACCGATATAATAAAAGTAATTTAATAGTATCAACATGAACTCTTAAAAAAAAACTAACATCTCTCAACATATTTTTATTTGAACTTGAATCGGGCACCGTGATATTATCAAAATTTTCATTCAACAAACGAATTAATTGCAAATGGTGAACATATAATACATTCACTTTACATTATATCTGATTTTTTTTACAAAATGTATGTGAATCAACATTAACTCATACATTACATTACATTAAAATATCCACCCTAAACATTAACGCATACCGATCCCATGCTCTATTCCTCGTGACCAATTAGGTCTTGCCAACCATCATGACACGCCTTTGCATACGATTTAACCTCTCCAATATTCATATTATCTATCTCCACAACTTACTTATATACAAAATTAGCACGTGCATCAGCTCATGCTATTTGTTGATTTAGATCGACATCAATTCTAGTCAATGCAATCTGTATGTTGTCTATAATGACATTCCTTGTTTCTCGACCAATTTGATCAATGGCATCCATCCCTGACTGCAAAGTAAAAAAATGTGGAGGTTGAGGTACCAAAGGTGGCAGGGGATGAGGAAATTCAGTATCCCTTATTGCAGCCTTACATTCATATGTCCGACCTCTATCAATACCATATAATTCAAATGGAAGGTCAATATCATCAGTTTTCATACCCAAAATAAAATTTGCATAAAATAATTTTGCAAAATAATGTGGAACCTTGTCATTCCATGGCAGCATGCCATATGCTGCAAGGAATCTATCATACAAATGGTGGGATATTTCAGGGTGCTTGAAATATTACACCTTGAGCATCTTTCTTTTCAGACCTTCTTTGAAATTAAACAAAGATTTAGCATGTGCTTTTGTAACTCTCCTACTTACCTCGACCCATTTATTGGGACCAATCATTGTTTTATTTCTACGCCTCATCATATCTATAAAGCCATCAGTTGTCATCCCAAAGTTCTTGTAAATATCAAGAAATTAACTTTGAGAGTGCACAACTATTTCTAGTCTTTATTGATTCTATGCAGGGAGCTCCAAACTCCCAAGATCTTTCTTCAATTTTGAATAATGAGCTATGCACCTCTATGACATACATTGTTGGATGTTTTTTTCCCAAGGAAGATCATCAGGAATATCAGACGGATAGGTGGTAGTTGGCGTATGGTATTATTATTGAATCCCCTTGCTTCACCTATGTCAACTTCATTCAACATTTTCACCCCCTGCTTCAATATAATTACATATATATTAAAACATGTCAATGTATTTATGCACATGCAAGACAGACATGTATACATATATGTACATACAATTCATTTACATGTACAAATTTGTTTTAACATAAAAAAATTAAATTATATAATTTACCAAAATGAGGATCATGATGATCTAACTGAGATTCATGACCAGTCAGATATGGTTTAGAACCATCATGCCGAAGTACATGAGTTGATTGAGTTTTTTGACCAACACGAGAATGTTGAGCACCCTCATGTGATGACCTAGTGAGAGATGCTTTTAAAAAAGTAGAAATTAAAAATTATTTAAGTTAATTTGACAAAATCTATTCAATATATGTATTTACATATGATTCTACCTATTTATCATTTAAGTAAATGCACATAAACATATATATACCATACCATGATGATGTGAATGATTACCCTCCATTGATTGATATGATACTCTCTTTGACCTAGTGAGAGATGATCATAAAAAGGTTAGAATTTATTATAAATTAATAAATGTAAATTGAAAAAAACAATTCAATATGTATGTACAAATGATTCTATGAATATCATTTAAAAACATGTACATAAACATATATATACCATGATGATGATGTAATGAATGATGGACCTCTCCTAATTCATTTGATACTCTCCTCTATCCAGGACCAATCTTGTTGGCATGCATAGAAAGTCACCCTCTAGTCAATGCATGAGGCTCAGTTGATGCTCTATCCCATTTACGCCTCAGAAAATTAGGTGGTGACTACTATGTGACGATTCAAGAATTCATAAAATTAATAAGACTTCTAAATAATGTAACTATCTAAGGGTTTCTTCAAAATTATTTGGTGTAAATTCTTCATTTCAAATATACTCGTGACTAAAAACACAAATTTTGAATGCACATTTTGAGAATTAAATAAAAAAATTTCTTAAACATGTCTGGTTCACCATGGTGTGCTTACATAGTGGGGGCACACTTAGTATAGTATTGAAAGAAACACATGGTCATTAAACGCACCAAATTTATAACTAAAAAACACACACATATAAGATATATCTTACAATGTCCATCAATAAATTTTGATGGAGAGCTTCTTGAAACTAATTCATCTTTCACACACAAATCTTGAATTGGTATTGCCCTGTTATCTCAAAATCAAACCCTGATAGGCTGCTGTGATCAGGTAGACATTAAGTAACTATTTCAAACCTACTTTAGGCTGAGGCTTAGCCTCCTCAACCTGAGAGGGCTCTCTCAAAAGGATTAATGATATTGATAATGGATTAGATGGCTAACTCTATGAAACAAATGAGCAAGTGTAAGAGGTTGAAAGACAACTAGAAAGTATCCATTGGGCTTATGGAGTCAAATATGCTTCAGTACAATAATGTTATCTTTACATATAAGTCAGGGCATAAGAATTCAATATATGGAGAATATATCAGAAATGCATAGGACCACACAGTTTATAAATGTGTAAAGGAAGTTAGAGCACTATCAGTGATTTATAAGTAATCACACATTCATACCACTGTAGATAAAGAGAGAAGAACAACACAAGACATTCTGAACATTGAATCCCTTCTGATTCCTGAGAAGCAAAGCCAAGCACTGTATTACTAGAAACAAAGTATTACACCAAAGCACAATAAGAGAGTTTCTCTGAAAAATCTTCAACCCTTAATACATTAGTTCTTCTCCCATATATAGATTTCATGTAGATTCCTTCCTCCAGCATGAGGGGAATTCGAATTCCTCCTAATTTGACACCTATTGACACTTAAAACTAACTATTTAATACAAAAGACAGCTAACTAGGAGTCCTAGAGACCTAATACAACTAGGAGTGTAACTCCTTATTATGATTACAACAACCTTATCTAAACATTTAAAGCATTCTTTGACACCTATAACTCCATGAAGTCGAATTTTATGGTGCTCATAACCTTCCAGCTGGCCCTTGATGACTCATCTTTTTGCTGTTCCTAGAAACTAGGAGACTGTCCCTTGCTCTGTTCTGGCTGAAAAATAGGTCTTGGGACAGAGCTCATAACTTTTCATAAAAACTATATTTGGAAAAATTGAAGGAGGCTTTTTTGAACCAATCCGTGCTGAACAAAAAAATCTCTTGGGTTTTTGAAACACCTTTTCTACCGCCTAGAATGTGTCTTTGAAAAACAGGTGTAGAATAGAGAAATATGCTTGTGAAAAACTGCACCTACAGCAGTTTCGTAGCACAAGTTTGGTCCTTCATTTCTCCCAGATCATAATGGATTTGAAAAAAGTAGAAGAGGTTTTTGTACCTCATTATCTTAGGAATGAAAACCTCTTTCACTTTTCAGAGAGGAGTTTTCAACTGCTCAAAAACTCTTCTAGAAGTTGACTGGTAAAAACTAGGAGACAAAGTTCCTCCTTTTTAGAGTTTCATTCTTATTCTTGTCTTCGACCTTCTGCTACTTGTTTTTCCCTTGCTGGATGTTTAAAACTTGTAAATAATCCCTTTCAGAAACCCTTCTTCAAAAATATTTACTTTTTGTCTCTCAAAATTGGTCCATCAAATCATAATATGCAGCTACAGCAGTTTCGTAGCGTGCTACGAAACTGCTGTGTGAATAAAAAAACACAGTTTTTTCAAAAAAAATATTCTTCTTGTGATTTATTCACAGCTTCATCTTATGCCAATAGGCCACATATCTTTGACATAATTCATCCATAAACAACTTCGAAAAGGTAATGTTCTAACCAAAATTGTTTTAAGGCTCCAATCACTTACAGCCCGGTTCTTTTATGTTGAGATTGTCCTCCTAGTTTACTCAAATGAATTTGCAGGTCCTCAATCTATCTCTATTACCTCTGGCTCTACCTCTTGTAATCTTCTTAAATTCCTAGTCACAGGCCTTCTTGGCTTTGAAAACAAACTTTGAGACTTGGTCATCAAATTGAAGCTTTTTGGAAGATTTAACTCCTTTGGTTTTGTTCTTGTTGGCTTCAAGTAGCTCTACTTCGACCAGAGGAGTATCTTCTATGTAGATGGTGTTGAGGAGATCGTTCAAACTTCCCTTTGAAGCTGGCCTTTCATCAACAATCATTGTCTTCCCCTTTTCCTTAGCTAATTGACTTCTAGTTACTCTTCTTTTGACTGTTTTATCAATAGACTTCTCTTGTACCACTTCCTTGATCTAAACCTTCTTCTTCTGTGACTGTTTGAGTGCTTCTTCAACCTCTCTATTCCTCATGAGAACATCAAAGCCTTCAGGCTCAAGTCTAAGACACTGGCCTGATCTGTGATTTTTCCTTTCTTCAGACATGTCTATGAAATCCCTGCAAGGAAACTTGAAGATAAACTTGCACTGTATTGGTTTGAACACTGCCTCACTTGAATTTGAAACTAAGAGCTGCCTCGCTTGAGCTTTCAAAAAGTTCTGATGAGTGTCATCTTCAAGCTTGCCAATTGTCTTCTTATGCATGAAAGAAACACGGGAAAAACCAAGACTAACTCACCTCACCTTACTTTTGGAAATTTGAAAGAATGCGTACAAGACATCTAATGAATCTAATAATGAGAATGAATGGCTGCATGTGATAGGCATGGTTCAAGGACTGACACATGGTGATGAAAAATTAATGAATTTTGATGGCAAAGACAGTTAGACAAGATCTGGCACAAATTCCTGATTTCGTAGCGCAACCAGTGTAAATTCTGTGTTTTGCGCTACGAAATCTCCTAGTTACGAAACTATCTAGGTGTTTTCGTAGCACACATAGTGCTACGAAAACTTCTAGTTGATTTTGTAGTGCATGTAATTTTTAAAACAGCCTTAACACATGACACTTTGAATAAATGTGGGACCAATGGTGGGTAAAACAAGATTGTTGACCATATTTAACAAAGGGAACAAGACCCTATCCTATGTTTTAGACTCCTTAAACAAAACAATAAAAATGACTTTGACCAGGACTGACTTACAACTTTGAAACCATACAAGTTGCCCAAAATTTTGTTGAAATTTTTTTAGTGATAACATGCCCCATACAATAGATCACTAGAAATCATGTTAACATTTGCACAATGACTTATGATAAATGATTGAAATTGATTAACAATATTTTTTTTCTTTTCCATGGAGTTGTTTTAAATTCTCCTTTTTGACTTGGTACATGCCTTTCATCTGGTTGCACACAAGTTCAAAAATGGTGAAGACTACAATTACGTTGGATCCATACTCCCTAGATGTTCCTAAGCCTTCTATCAATGAAATATAATATGCTTCATTATTTGTTTTCCTTCCAGGTACATTCCCTTTCCTTTGGAGGGATTTGGTCGCTGCAATATTGTATAACATATAAGTAATCACGACTTGTCTTGGATTGGGATAACAAGAAACTTCTATGCATAAAGTCCATTTTTCAACCACATTTAATGGGTTTTCTGATCTCTGTAAAAAAAAATTCAATAAAATGAATAATATATTTCTTTTTTGCAAATGCCTTAGATTATGGGAAAATGATGAAAAATAAATATATATTGTGATGGAATGATGGATTATTACACGATATATTGTGATGAACCACCCCAGTGGAATAATAATGGCAATTTACAAATATATGCAATTGGGAAAACACCATAACAAATGGTCTCATGTTGGAATGCACAAGAATAAACTTCAAACACATGCTACACTACATTGATTTTTGATGATGAGAAAAATATTATTCATAATAAAAAATTAATCTTATTTTCAACCCAAGCTTATACTTATCATGATAATACCAATCCTTGAAATTAGATATATATTCTCATGTTTATCAATTTTTAACTACGCTGAAGGTTAACCTATCAATGGATATTTTCCACCATGCCATGTATGATTTTGTTGCAAAAATCATCACATTTAAAAAGTTTATATCCACATTCAAATCAATAAACAACAAATTTATAAGGGCTTTCTTCTTCTATATAAGTCATTTAATACTTTTCTATGAGGCAATAAGGGTTTATTTTTTATCATGCCACTAAGTACACTAACATCCATAAATCCTATATTTATCTTCAATATTAAGATAAAAAAACATTACAATTTTCATATGCATAAGAACATTGTCTTGCTTGCCTAAATCCATAGACTAGATCATCAACCAATATTTCTACATATTGGATGTTATTCATAGATAGGACAAGTGAATAAGGCAACAATGTGAATTGGAGAGTTATTATGGCTTATCACTTAAATATCCAATAGTTTCAATTCATGTTAGTGATCCTACCACTTAAATATCTCTTATCACTTATGGATTATCATTTAAATAAATATAATAAAATAGGGGAAAAGAGGTGAATATATCACTTATCCCTTATCTATAGAATATCTGAAGGGGAAAAGAGGTGAATATATCATAATAAAAGAGGTGAATATATAATATTTAATTGAAGTAGATTGATGATAGAGTTGAAATCAATAAGAGTTGAAATTAGTAAGAAACAAATCTTATGATTTATGATAATTTGGAGTAGCATGATGTAACCTACATATAGTAGGTATGATAAAATAAATATAATAAAATGACTAGAGTCAAAATCAGATTGATTATAAATGGAGAAATAAAAGTCCAATTTTAATTAATACCTAAGAATGATTCCCAAATAAAAATATTAACTCAATGCACATAATAACAAATTAGTTTGCACAAGAATACCTTTAAAACACATGTTACACTACATTGATTTTCGACAATGAGAAAAATATTTTTCATCATAAAAAAATAATGTGATTTTCAACCTGAGCCATGGCCTCTAATCCTCTAATAGTTACTACCTTGACTCTCCATACCCCTAAGACAAAAATCGTTATTAGTACTTCCATTCCTAAAGAGATTCCCTCACTATTCAATGAAGCTTATACTTATCATGAGAATATAAATCCTTGAAATTAGATATATTGTCATGTTTATCAAGTTTCGACTATACCGAAGGTTAAACTATCAATGGGTATTTTCCATAATGCCATGTATGATTTTGTTTCAAAATTTCCACATTTAAAAAGTTTATACCCACATTCAAATCAATAAACAACTAATTTGTAAGGACTTTCATCTTCTATATATAAGTCATTCAATACTTTTTATAATAAGGTTTTATTGTCGATCATGCAACTAAGTACACTGACATCCATAAATCATATATTTATCTTCAATATTAAGATTAAAAAAATCCAATTTTCATATGCATAAGATCGTTGGCTTGCTTCCATGGATTAGATCATCAACCAATATTTCTACATATTGGATGTTATTCATGGATATGATAAGTGAATAAGGAAACAATGTGAATCTAAGAGTTATTATGGCTTATCACTTAAATATCCAATTGTGTCAATTCATGCTAGTGATCCTACCACTTAAATATCACTTATAAATCACTTATGTCTTATTAATTATGGCTTATATCGGTGGAAGACATGGCGCAGAGGACGAATCCCGTTCAACAGCAACAGCAGCAGGCAGCGGTGGATGCAGTGAACGCTTCTCTGTATGTGGGAGATCTGGATCCGACCGTCACCGAAGGGCAGCTCTACGACATCCTCAAGCAGATTGCCCCCGTTTTTCCCATTCGCGTCTGCAGAGATCAGAACAGCAGGAACTCCCTCGGTTATGTTTACGTCAATTACAACCACTCTCACGAGGGAATCCATCTGGATCATGCGGCGAGGTTAACAACGGATGTACCTCACCTTGCGCGGTTTTACGAGGAAATTTTCAGGCTTCAGAGAATCGAAATCAAAGATGGGGGATTGCATGAAGCAGATCTGCTCCCTCTCACAACGGAATGGCCTAAAATTTGCAGATCCGGCCTGGATCTAGCCGATCTGGCCACTATTCGAGAACAGCCAGAACCCAGGCAGCAGACAGGTGGCAATGAGCATAGATCGAGCAGAGGGTTTGAAGAACTAGACATGCAAATGGAAGATCGACCCAATACGAGGTCAGATCTGGAAGATTGTTTACAGCCAGAGCACACGAAAATCAGCCGCGACCCCGGTTTAGGCGGATCAGGAACTGAGACAAAACCCAGGCTACAGGTAACAACAATTCGCTTTCAGATTTTTATTAAAACCCCTGAGGGGAAATCCTGTTTAGTGTGGGTACATGCAGAAAGCACCATCATGCAGCTGAAACAACAAATTTGGGCATTAACGGGATACCCTGTTCAGATCCAACATTTGGTCAGTGGTAGGTGGTCCCTCCAGGATAGTAGAACCCTGAAAAGCTATGAGATCAGTCCAGAAACAACCATTGTTTTAAACCTTAGGCTGAGAGGAGGGGCTCTGCCTCAGGGACAGCCAAGCTCCTTAGGAGGAGATAAGGGGAAAAAGACAGCACCTCAGCAACAACCCAAGGGAGGCTCCTCCTACAAAAACATTTTACAGGGTAACAAAGATTCAAGATCCTCTCCAGATCCAAGCGGATATACACCTAGGCCATACATAGTAGATCAGCTAGGGCAAACTCCGGCCCTCAACTTTGATTCTACAGGGCTTGACGATTTCGTTAAGTCCTATGAAACGCAGGCCCTAATATGTCACTTTAACAGTTTTTGGCCAAAACCAATGGATCTATTTCACTGGATCTTCACCTCTTGGACCATGGAATGTGACATACATTTATGCTCCAAAGGTTTTTTCATAGTTAGATTTGCATCCAAGGAAGTCAGAGATACAATCATCAGTGTTGGGCCTTGGTTTTGGGGAACATCGGGGCTGTTTATGACCCCATGGTTTCCAGATTTCGATCCAAACAAAATGACTGTATCTAAAGTGCCGGTCTGGGTCCGCCTATATAACCTTCCCCTTCACTTTTGGAGTGAACGAGTCTTGGAAGGAATTGGGAACAACATAGGGAAATATATCAAAACAGATCTGGAAAGGATTGATGAAAGGGTCTACACTTTTGCACGCATTTGTGTGGAAGTAGATCTAAGTAAAGGGCTGCCGGACAACATAAGGCTGATCTACAAACAACAAAACTGGCTGCAAGCATTAGACTATGAAAATACTGCTTTCAGATGCAGGCTCTGCAGGATGACAGGACACTTGCAAAGCACATGTCCAGAAGCCAAGAAAGCAAACAACAAAAAGAAGCAGAAAGGGAAGCAAAGGAAAGGATGGAAATTCCCCCCCCCTAACTCAGAGGACGAAGAATCAGAAGCAGAAGAGGAAGAGATCCCTGCAGAGAATGCTGAGGTATCCCAAGGAATGGAGACTCAGAAGGAAACCACATCAGATAACAAGGCTACACAGCTCTACTCAAATCAGGCAGAGAAGGCAAGCGAGGATCTGAGTATGGGAGGAACCAAACGGCATCACCACTCAGATACTTCAGACTCAGACAAGGAAACAGCCTCACAGAAAGCAGAAACACAGCTAGTCATAGCCTCGATCGAGCCCACTCAAGGAGAGTGGCGTAAGGTCGAAAAGAAAAAGGGGAGAAAAACTTGAAGTATGAGGTATTTACTTCCGGAATTCAGTTTTTCTGCCTCCTCCTTTATTCTCTCTTTTCCTCTTTCTTTCTTCTAAATGCACGTTACTTTTGTAACGTTGCTTGGGGTGCGAAAGCACTCGAGCCCAATGGGCAGCTTATGGAAATGCTTCAGTGCATCTGCTTGTGTAACTTTTCATTTTTTTAATAAAAGGTTACCGATTTTTTTCCTTGGAAAAAAAATTATGGCTTATATCACTTAAATATATTCAAGGACTTTGGGTTTTTGGGTTAAAGTTCCTAGTTTTTCTTATATTCATATATTTTTTGTTTTGGTTAATCCCACTAAACTTCCCTCTAAGAGGGCATGGTAGTACAAAAGAAAATTGTAGGAAAATAAAGAAATATAATGTTAAATAATAAAAGAAAACCAAAAAGGCTTCATTGAATAGTAGTTTTTGTTGGGTGCGGGATCCCCCAAGGGAAGTTTTGGGGCTTAAAGCCTAGATTTTGACTAAATCTGATGTAAAGACTCTGCGTTTTGTGGGCGCGGAGCACGAGCTTGTAAATGAGTCATAGGGTTGTCCACCCTCATTTTGGTAATGTAATGTCAGCTTTAGAGATCTACCCATGGTTCGCGGACCATGGGATTGTATAAATAGAGTGAGGCTCTAAGTTGTAAATCAGACGGAAGGAAGTCATGAATGAAGGATGAAGAATTGAGTCTTATCTAAGGGTAGAGTCGAGTCTTGGGTTGTAGATCAGAAGAAGGCTTTGTAGCTGAGTACGCAGAGGCCTAGTAGTCCGCAGTTGAGTGTGTAGACCCCTGCAGCTGAGTGCGCAGGGCAGGTTGAGTCTGTAACTGATTGAAGCATTAATAAAGAGAAGTTTTATACCATTCTTGTGTATTTATTTACTATTTTCTGCATTGAATGTATTGGGTATAAATTACATTTTTGTTTTTTATATGATGTGCGAACATATATGATTGCATTGATTAAGTGAATATAAGATAAAGTATTTTTTTACGTGAAGTTAACTAACAGTTATAAGAAGATAAGTAAGATTTGTGGTGTAACTTGGGGAAATAGTGCAGAACGCAACCTTAGCAGCACGAAAGCACCTCAGCCCCTAGTTAGGGCTGCCCGAAGGTGATTATAATAGATCGCGAAGGCCTCACAGGTCATGGTAGTGCGCGAAGTGACATACACGACCCCATTCACAGTTGGACTAAATCGACCCCTTAGACATCTCAAGGGTGTGGAAACTTGGTTCCAACATCCCCCCTGTTGTTGGGAAAAGTATCTAATGCAGAATGCCTCTATCCCACTCTGAAGGTGATAGTACTCCAGCAACAACTGAATTCAAAGCTATTCAAAGTTTCTTCTTTATGAGATGAGAGAGGGAAGAAAAGGATGATCTACTAACCATTATCTTGCGCTAATAGTCGATCCAGTCTTCACTCCTTGCTGCTTGCTCCTAGCTCCTTGCCCTTTCACCAGCCCAGCTACACACAGATCCTGTAAAAGCACAAGAAAAGGAAACTACAAGAAGCATACATCCATAATCGATTATAGGATTAGCATAAATCAAATATACAAGCATCCATTCATCATAAAGACACATGCATATAGAAGAACCTCAAATACTTTATTGATAATAGAAGTAAAGTTCTGAGAGAGTTACAACCACAATGGGCCCAATCCAGCAACACCTCCCAGCTGAAAGAAATCTCCTCTTCACCTCCTTCAAGCAAAACACCCAATAGCTCTATACACAAACCAACAGCACTTCCTTACTTGCACAAAATTCCAGCCTCCCTAGACCTCATGAGAGAGCTCTATATATAGGAGATTTGGAGAAAGGATGAGTCAGCTTGAGGCTGGCATAAAGCTGACTAGTGTCCTCTCCCACTTTAGTTAATCTTCAGTTCTTGAGTCCACTTGGAGAATCTTGCTTCCACTTGGAGATCAAGACCCTCTTACTCATCATAGGGCGAATTCCTTGAACCAAGTGTCAGTTTGGAAGCTTCCTGGGCAGTTGACACCTTGCAGAATGACTGTGCCACTTGGCCAATCTCGCCCAGCGCAGGTAGCCTTCATTAGTTTTGACCTTCAGCGCAGGTACAAGGAGGAGCAGTTGACATTCAGCGCAGATGCTCAGTGGAGCAGCTGACATGATCCAGAAATAGCCTGTTTTTGAGTGTTTTTGGGTGGAGAACTGATTCTCAGTGCTGTGGTTTGCAGACCTTGTTCCTCTAAGGGTAAGAACAACATGTTTAGGGACTTTGGATCCCTCAGATTATTGACATTTCATGCTCCATGCTGTTAGGCACAAAAATGTCTATAACACCCCCATACTGCTTCGGGTGAGACCTCAGTCCACGCTTTGTGGGTTGTTGCCAAAAGGGCCAGTAGTGTGGGGATTTGTTTGGCTAATTAACTCTGAACCTGGGTTAGGCCCCCACAAGCCAACAGTTTTCATGTGGTCAATACTTTAACAATCCCAATCTTGAAGCCACATAAACAAATTTTATATTAAGTGATCAACAAAAACCCAAAAATTTTCAGTTGATGTGTGAGGTGGTTAATGAGAGTCGTACAACTATTTTGATGATAAGAGTCACTTGTTATGATTACTATGTCTCCAAATTATATAGTTATGGTTGAGTTGAAACCCTGTGTACTTTCTAATTATCACTTCATTGTACCTAGTCAATAAAAAATGAAAAATGGCCAATTTTATAAATTTAAACATATATTTTTATTTAAAAATTGAATCAACCGTATTATAAATTCCCTTATCAGTGATTTTATAATCTATATAAATATTTTCATGTTTGAAGTGAATCATTTCTACCTACTTATATGAGTGATTTCTCAATAAATTTATTCCTTGTATTTTCTTGGTTATGGTGATAGATCGTTTTTGCCTGGTTATATATTTAGTTTATATGTTTGAGTAGAGTCATTTTCCTGGTTGTATGTAATATAATAACAATGATTTTATATTTTCTTTGATAAATTTCTAAAGGTTCTTCTCATTTATTGTTCTCTACAGATTGTCGATACTTAGAATGGATGTTTCTAAGCTATTAAGTGAAATGGAGGAAGAAGAAATGTTTACCACAATAGAATTTTCCAAAAATTAAATATCATTGAACCATATACGTTTGCATTTAACTTTTCCAACTAGATCACATTAAAATAAAAATATAATTATTAAAGCATAATGAATTCTCTACGTATAACAAGTGCATTCGACCTCATTGAACAAATGGTTGATGACAAATCATAACTCTTGCCACGGATCATATTGCTCCCCTAATTCTCACAGTTTGGTAAATGTCTCAAGATTGTTAGGCTAATTATGCATGTTTGTTCCTAGAATTATTTTTTCTCCTCTTACTTTCTTTAATTTTTTTCTCACACTAATGTCCATGATGCATCTAGGAAAGCAGGTTTCTCAAAGATGCATCTAGGAAAGCAGGGTTCTTGCAATTTCATATGGTATGTAGTGGATTTGTGTGATGATGTTTTTGTTTGTGTTGAAGAGAATAACATTTTAGAAGCTATGTATGATTTGTCACCACCACTTCACTTAGATTGAAACAAACTCAAAGGCTCAAGATAAATCATGTCCAAAATTCTGAAAATGATGTTAGTGTTTCTTCAGGGTTCAAGGTAAACATAGGAAGGTATATGAATATGAATCCTCCTAAAGATTTGGCAATACCCAAACATGCATTGTTATTTGCTGAAGGATATCATAGATGTGATTTTATCACTACTAATTATAAATAGTCAAGAAAGTATTTTAGTACTCAATTAAAAAGGGTTAATGTCAGTTCACTTCGTTTTGAGTTGGAATAAATGTCTAAAGACTATGATCTCAATTTCACTAGGCTTGTAAATGACAATTTATCTCTATTTTAAATCATTTTGCAGTGCTATAGTTCCAATGTTACAAAGTCTTGGAGAATTCAATCTGTTAGAGTCGGTCCTTACAGCCCTCCGTCAGAGATATTTTCGCTTTTGCATATCATTTTAGGTGTCTCACTCGTTCCACTTCGTTGCATTTCGTTAGGGGCATGCCATTGACTGACGAGGGGGTCTGGTTGTCTTGTGTTCCCTCATGCTTGTCCCTGCAGGGTTAGTCAAAAATTTCTTAAAAAATCATCAAAGTACATGGTCATTTCATTCATCGTCATACATGCTTAGTTTTGTTAAAAAAGGGTCTTTAGTCCTAGAGTCTAGGGTTTTGAGTCTCGTGCATACACATAATAAAAGCCTGCAGGCCATGAGGTTGGTTTCGTAAGATTTTCACTTAATATGTTTCCTCAAAAAGCATTTAAAAACATTTTAGGTCCAAAACTCTGTTTTGGAACTAAAATTTGTTATTGTAAATAATTGTAATTGTTTTATCTCAAAGGGTTTCAGAGCAAGCCTCTGATCTTCTCCAAAGCCAAAATGCCAGATCCCTGCAAAAATCAACAAAAAATGATCAGTCCAAACCTCAGAAAAGCATGGGAAAATAAAAAAACAGTGTTGTATTAAAAGACCAAAAGTGAAAAAGTGCCAAACATTACAAAGTGGGTTTTTGAATCAATTTAAATCAAATCAGATATTTTGTTTGTACATAAAGGGGAAAACAAGTCTATTTGTTCACAAATTACCAAGGCAAGATCATGTTCAAGTGTTGGAGGGCGAAAATTGTGTTTGCAAACCCGTGGACAGTGTTACAGGTGTGCGCTGTGCATAGGAAGTGTGCGCTGCGCATTGGGTAGTGCGCTGCGCGTTGGGCAGTTTGGGCCAGTGTAAAATTACAAAGGCGCTGCGCATAGAAGGGTGCGCTGCGCATTGGGGTTGCGCGCTGCGGATTGAAATCTCAGCACCAGAAAAACTTGTATATGCACCCAGAACTTAACCAAACTCACTCCAAGCTTGCAAATAGACATCTTGACACCAAAGCCATGTCAGACACGGAGTCAGAGTATGAGCAGCAGTATGACAGTGATTCAACAACAGAAGGTAATGTGCCACGAAGGTCTCGCAGAGGAGGCAAAGGTGGTAAGCCTCTCAGGGAAGAGCCTATTTCTTTGGTTCAATTGTAGGCTTGCCCGCTTGCAATGGATTGTTTTCGTCGTCAGTCATGCTATCACTATTGTGAGCTAATTTCACAAATTCAGTATCATCGTGAATTAGCTCGTTTGTTCATTCTACATTTGCATGATGGCCATTTAAACCTCGCCGGAGTTGATTTCATCTTGTCACCATAGACTATTGCAGAGGCCACTAGGATACCAAATGTTGGAGAGCAATGGAATAAACGTCAGCAGTTAGAGAAATCTTACTATCAGCCATACATCAAACCTGGGTATATGAGGCACTTGAGCAGGGTTTTTCCTTTCCAATACCTGAATGATCAGTTTGCACCTTTGATGAAACTCATCATTCGGTATTTCAGTTGTGAGGGCAGATTCTCCCGTCTGTATGCATACCATGTTCGTTTGTTGATGCATTTTACAAGGGTACGTCTGATGAACATTCCATACTTCATGTTTCGCAACATAGAGAGGATGGTTGTTTTAGTACAGAGGAAGACCCCAGCACAGCAGCACATGAGTATTTATCATTATGCGTTGATCAAGATCATAGTGGTTCATCAGTTGGCACAACAGGGAATTACTTGGGAGGATTTCATTTCTCGTGACTTTTTCACAGTGCCGCAGCCACCTCCCGAGATAGTTCATGATGAGGGAGGGCCTTCACATCAGTTTGACATTCCTGAGACCGAGCATGTCAGCGCTCCAGCATGTGTGACATATCAGCGAGGCCACAGGGCCTTATTTGCAGCTACACGACGAGTACTATCTCCACATGGTGTGGAAGGGGTCTCGCCTTCTTCTTCAGTACAGGTACAGGTTCAGGACAGAGGCAAGGGGCCAATTTATGAGGAGGGCCATTCAGGTGGTCATGATATTGATGATGCATTGGGTGATGTGGATAGGAGCCCTCCTAGCTCGAAACTGAAAGAGATCATCCAAGAGCAAAAGACCGAGATTGATAGCTTGAATGAGAAGTTGCTGAAGGCAGAATGTCAAATCAAATACTTGGAGCAGCGCAATAAACAGTTAGAGGATGAGCATACACTTATAGAGCTGCAACGAATCCGTGAAGACCGAAGGTTGGCCCGTAAAAGACCTGGTGATTTGACACCTGTTGCGCGGAAATTTTTGCTTGAGAAAGTCAATCGACATCTGGAGGAGTTGTTGGCGAAGGCCAATAGAGACAAAGACATGCTTCGTCATATGAAAAATCATTATTGGGCTCGCATGCATGTTGGCAAAGCAAAAATGAAGATTTTGCAAAGGAGGTTGAGCAAAGCACTAAAATGGCGAAAGAGGCTAGATCCACTTCGTGTTTTGGCCGAGGCCTCACTGGCCGAGCATGACATATAATGGAGGGTCTTCACTCCGAATTTGAGCGAATTCGGAGAAAATTTTGTCATTTTGAAAATTTTGGTCCCCAAAAAACATGTTTTTTGGTTGTACGCGCAGCACACATGTGCGCTCGCTTTTGTTTGAGACACTTGTTGGAGGAAAACTTTATATTTTTGGGTTTTTCATGGCAAGTTACGTATGCTCAGCTATTGCCGAAGTATTTCATCAAGTTCTGGATGGTCAAAAGGCACAAAAACACCATGAAAACCACCTTGTTGCCACCTTTTGCAACATCAGGAAGTACCTCTGGGAGAATGCAGTTTTTAGGGGTCAAATGAGCTCTAAATTGGGAAATTACATTTGGGTTGGAAAGTAGACGTCCAGGGCTTTCCAACGAGCTATCTTGAGTGCAATTTGGATGCCGGTAAGTGCCTCAAAATCATTCTGAAAGGTGCGTTGCGCATAGAGATCAGGGCGCTGCGCATTGAGGTTTTTGGCCAAAGTTTCACCTTCCAGCTCAGGAATTCGGCCAGTTTTCACCAGTTTCACTCCTTGATGTAATTTTTGACCCAACATGATATAATTTGATGTATGTAAGGTAATATGGCACCTATCTACCTTCTTCTAGATGATTCATTTACAAATTAGCAAACAATTAATGTAATGAATCCGTTTCCTTCTTTTTCGAGGCAGGTTGTTTTGATCACCTAGATTCCTGCTCCATGTTTATAATTTGTTGAAACTGCTCTTAGAAGGAGGAGCTCGACCCCTAGAGGTTAGGGGAATGAGGTTAGCTTGATCTATATATGTAAATTTTCATTCAGTAGCACATGTTGGACTCTTGGGAAGATTTTGGCACACTATTGTACATATTTTTCACATTTTGGCTAAGGAAAGATCAGCGATTTTGCAGCATCTGTTGGGATTCTTGTGGCTTTCAGATCTTGATGGTGTTTTTTTCTCATTTTTTGTAAGTTTATTCATGTTTACATGTATGTCATTCCTTCTTATGCTTCTGAAACTAAATGAATGAGTAAATTAGGTTGAATTCATTGTTCACAGTGCTCTTCCTTTAAAATTTGTTTAGTTTTACATGTTTTCGTCAGTTTGGAGAGGATCCATGTTCTCCTTTGCCCTCTTCAGCTCCTTGTTGTTCTGGTCCATCCATATACCTGATCAAAGGCATCAAGACTATTGCCTACCTCGCCCCAACTCGATCTTTGCAAAGACCTGACCTCAATCCCCGCACCCAAAATTGGTTTTCCCATTTCTCCAACAAAAAACTCAAAAATCTAAACCGAACTTTCCTATCTCTTTACTAGCCTAAAATCAATATTAAATTTGAGTCATCTCAGCCCCTTTGAAGACCTTTTGCCGAGATAGACTCGGAGAGAGCCCTCTCCTGTCCTTGTAGGGCTAGCTACGAGGCTGAGCTTGGTTTGATGTGGCCTCGAGTTTTGCCTTCCTCAGCCTGAGGCAGATTTGAGCGCTAACATAGTGGCGACCATACTGGGGAAATTGTTATTGTTTGCTAGTTGATGTGTTTGTTTCATGAGTCTTAGACGGAGTCTGAAGTCATGCCAGGTAGCCTTCGAAATGCTTTTGCTATGCATAAGCGAAAGTAGATAAACGCTGCTTCAGTCGATCTCCGGTGAGCTTGTGAATGTAGCACTTCATTTGCAATTTACCCCAGTACACTTATTTGTTCTAGACCTTGGATGGTTGAGTCTAGCAAATTGATAGGCTGAAAATTGTTGTGTCCTTTTGATTGTTCAAAACAATTCCACACTGGCTTCTAGAAGATATACGAGATTAAATCCCGATCCAGATCCACCTCCAGTATATGAGAACCCAAATCTGATTGCAAGAATACATCGGCGAGAAAATTCCATTATTCCTTTGTTTAAGTCTCATTCTTGTCCTGCAATTTTTAAATATCTTGAAGAACTTGACTTTGACGAGAAGTTTGAATTGTCGCTGTTTAAAACTGAATCCGAAAGTGCACTTGATTCTCTCGTTCCAAACCCTGACTTTGCTGCAGCTCTTAAAGTTGAAAAACATAATAAATTAATTGAAAATTTTATCTTGAGGCACCTTCAGAGTGACATTCAGGTTGCAAATCTTGCTGCTTTCCTAGAAGCTGCATCTGCAAATATTGGATCTGCTGTCACGGCTTCCGCTTCGAAAAATCCTACTGAACTGCCTTTCATTCCCACTATTCCCCTGCAACCTATAATCACATATCAACAGTCAGTGAATTCTCTTTCCTCATCCCACATCGCTTCTCCTCCGCATACACCTCCTCATACTCCTCATACTTCAGCTACACCCACTCCACCAACAACTCCCAGACGAAATCCGCCTAGAGCAATGGCTGCTCGGTTTGCTCCTCTTGCTCTTCCTCAAGATTTGCATGACATGCCCACGGATTATCAGAGTAAGATTCCTATATTTGATGGCACTCCTCAAAGTGTTTCCACTCAGCAACACATAGACAGAATGGTAGATTTTTGTGATTTACATGAGATTGATGAGGAGGATGTAACTATGCGATTGTTTGTGCAAACATTCAGAGGAGAGGTAAGAAAATGGTTCAGAGGCTTGGCAGCTAGAAGTGTACCTACATTGGCGGAGCTTCACAGACAGTTTCTAGATCGTTGGGAAATTAGAAAAGAACCACTTCAGATCAATGCCGAGTATAACAATATCAAACGCAATCATGGTGAGTCTGTCCAAGACTACATTATCAGATTTAATACAGTTTATAATGCTATTCCGGATGATTTAAGACCATCTAGAAAATCAGCTCTTCTTAAATTCCCAGATGGTTTTGATCTGGAGATGGCTTATTCATTACGGGACAGAGATCTGCCTACCTTGGAGGATATGCAAAAGATTGCTGTTAGTGTTGAAGCGAATTTGAATGATAAAAGAGCTAGGATGAAAGCTGAAAAGCGAGTGACCATCAAAGAAGAAGCTTCTACATCAGATTAGATACTTCGCAAGGTAGAGAGGATGGTCGAAAAGCTCACTCTTGACAAACTGGAACCGCAGATCCACAATCCCAATTTCCGTGGTCAGCAGCAGCCACAATTCAGAATTAAGCAGCGTGAACAAAGAACACAAGAGCCGGTAGTTCAGCAGCAGGTAAAGACTCCTCTTCAACAAAATTTTGTTGGTCAAGAATCTGATGATGATGGTGATACTGTAGGGGAGGAAAACCATTTCTTTACTCCTGATGATCTGCCTATTTATATCACGGAAGAGGAGGAATATGTTGAAAGTTCTGCCACACACAAAGATGAGGATTTTATTCTATCAAATGATGCAGCACTTGAAGAAGAATCGGAGGAGTACCAAAGAGGGTACATGAATGCCCTGTCTGCCCAACAGAAGCAATACTCATTAAGAAATCGAGATGTGCCCATAAACCCCATTCAGAAGAAGAAGGAGATTTCGGCAAAAAATGATTCAGCTATACCACAGAAGAAAGGAAAAGAGATAATTGATCCCGCAGCAAGTAAATCATCATCAGCAGATAAGGTAAATCAGCCACCAAACACAATGAGGGATAAAGCTGAAAAAAGAGAAGTTCCGGTCAAAGAGGTTGAAAAGGTTTCAGCATTTAGTTTGGAGAATGAAATCTCAAAACTAAAATTATTTATTCCTTTGACTGAAATAATGAAGAACAGCAGCTACCGAGGTCAAGTCTCCAAAATTCTGAATTTTGATCCAATGTTTGACACTGTAAATGTTGAAGATGATCAGCCGGAATTGATTTTTGGGCCTGCTTTAGATGGTGAGTCTCATGAAAGTGATGTTCCTCCCTTTTATATCAGTTTGAGGTTGCATGAATATGTTTTACACAATGCTATGTTTGACTCGGGTGCTTCGCACAATTTGATGCCAAAAGCAATTATGGAAAAGTTGGGATTAGATATTACAAGAAAATACCATGATTTGTATTCATTTGATTCCAGTCGTGTAAAGTGTATTGGATTGATCAAGGACTTGGTGGTAAGCTTGGATCAAATTCCAGCGAAGAATGTCTTGATGGATGTGGTTGTGGCGGACATTCCTCCGCGTTTTGGTATGCTGCTTTCAAGATCTTGGGGGGCTAAGTTGAAAGGTACACTACAGTTAGATTTTTCTTATGCTACAATTCCAGTCTTCGGTCAAATGAGAAAGCTATATCGAGAGCAGAAGATGAAATACATGATAACAAGCAAAGAAAAACCAATCAATCATCCTGTAAATTATGTACATACAGCTTTGGAGTCGTTTGTTTTGTTTGCTGATAGTTTCAATGAGATAGATAGTCAATTAGTTCAGGCAGAGGATATACCAGAAATTAATGAGAATTTTAGAGAAGTTCTGCAAAAAGAAAGAAGTGAAAAGCAAGCTATTATGGAGCAGGCAGCTGAAGATAATGGGCAGCAAACGGGAAAAACAGAGCCGACACAATTTCAACACTTGGAGGAGGATGAAGATGGTCTTTGGACCATGGATTTTGATGGCGCAGTAGGTAGTGATGGTGCTGGAATTGGTGTGTGGATTCGAAGTCCATTTTCCGCTCAAGATAAGGTTCCAAGCAAGGTGAGAGTATGTTCCTACAAACTAGCATTTGACTGTTCTAATAATGAAGCGGAATATGAGGCTCTCATTGCTGGCCTTAAGATTCTTCGAAAGCTGAAGGCAAAAAGAATTGCAGTATATGGTGATTCAGAGTTGGTGATAAAGCAGGTGAAGGGTGAGTTTCAAGCCAAGCATCCTCGCATGAGGGCATATCGAAATGTAGTTTTAGATATTTTGAAACTCTTTTCTGATCATACTTTGACATGTGTGCCTCGCATACAAAATGGTGTTGCTGATGGGTTGGCTAAGGCAGCAAGTAATTTAAAAATTCCAATGAATTCCAGCAACAAATTCGAGATTCATGTGAAACACCGCCCCACAGTTCCGGATAATCAGCGATGTTGGCAAGTCTTTCAGGATGATGAAGAGATTAATGATTTTCTGCAGAATAAGGGTAAGTTTAAAGATACCTCCATAGATACGGAACATGATGATGGTAATATACAAGTAAATCAAATGGATGTGCTGCAACTTAAAGATAACATTATTCCTAAGGGATTGATTCCTTTGGAGGAGCTGTTTGACCAAGACGATGTGGCCCGCAAACCGACATTGAGACCAACTGAAAAAGGTGTTGAAGAGGTAAACATTGGGACAGCTGAAAATCCCAAGATGGTAAAGTTATCAAAGTCATTATCACCAAAGGTAAAGGAAGAGTATGTCAGATTTTTGTCTTCATTTTCTAATGCTTTTGCTTGGGATTACTTAGATCTGAAAACATATGACACCAATATCATTCAGCATACTATCCCTATAAAACCAAATCAGAAGCCTTTCCGTCAAAAGTTGAGGAGAATTAATCCTAACCTGCTGCCATCGATAGAGAAAGAAGTGAACAGGTTGTATAAGTCAGGAATCATTGTGCCTATCATATTTTCCGATTGGATATCAAATTTGGTACCCGTAAGAAAGAAAACCGGTGAGATCTGTTTATGTATTGACTTCAGAAATTTGAATAAGGTATCCTTAAAAGACAATTATCCGCTGCCCAAAATGGACCATATATTGCAGCGAGTAGTTGGAGCATCAAGGATGTCACTACTCGACGGCTATTCGGGATACAATCAGATTTTAGTGCATGAAGATGATCGTGACAAAACTGTGTTCACCACTCCATGGGGAACATTTCATTATGCAAAGATGCCGTTTGGTTTGAAAAATGCAGGTGCCACTTTTCAGCGTGCAATGGATATGGCTTTCGCCAATGAGAAAGATGTATTTTTAGTTGTTTACCTTGATGATTTAACCGTGTTTTCAAATTCTGATGAGGAGCATTTATATCATTTGAAAATTGTTTTCCAAAAGTGCAGCAAATATGGCATTTCGCTGAATCCAAAAAAGAGCCTTTTCGCCATGGATGAAGGTAAGCTCCTTGGCCACATCATATCAAAAGACGGCATTCGTGTGGACCCTGCACGTGTTGAGGCCATCTAGCAGATTGAACAACCCCGGAACAAGAAAGAAATACAGTCATTCAATGGCAAACTGAATTTTCTGCGTCGTTTCATTCCAAATCTTGCCGAGCATCTTAGAGAAATCACGAACATGCTGAAAAAGGACAATCATATAAAGTGGACAGAAGAGGCAGTCAAATCATTCAATTTGGTAAAATTAGCTCTTTCTTCAGCCCCTACTTTGATTAGCCCGGACTACACACAGGACTTCATTTTGTTTTCATTTGCTTCTGAGCACACTTTGGCAGCTGTACTAATGCAAAAAAGGGATGGAATTGAGAAGCCCATTGCCTTTTTCAGTCGTATTATAAGGGACGGAGCATTGAAATACAACATTATTGAAAAACAAGCACTTGCGCTTGTTAAGGCCTTGAAAGACTTCCGTGTGTATATATTGCATTCCCACATTATAGCATTTGTTCCTAACGCAGCGGTAAAAGATGTTTTGGTACAGGCAGATCCAGAAGGAAGGCGGGGTAAGTGGATTGCTGCGTTGTTAGAATATGATGTGGAGATTAAACCAACCAAGCTGATCAAAGGTCAAGGACTCGCCAAATTAATGGCTGAAACAAATCTGCATGTTCTAGATATAAATTTGATTGCTGCCATGTCCGATGAAGATGAAGAGAGTTTGGTAAATCAGGTATCTGATATTTTTGTTTCTTCTCCTTGGTATGCTGACATTATATACGTACTTCAGAATTTGTCTTCACCTCCAGGGATGCCTAAAAATAAGAGTAGAACATTGAAATTGAAAGCTGCTAAATTTTGCATCCTCAATTCTGCATTATATTGGAAGGACCCTGGTGGAATGTTGCTGAATTGTTTGGTAGAGGAGGAAGCTAAACGAGTTGTAGAGGATTTTCATAGAGGTGACTGTGGGGGCCATCTGTTTTGGAAAACCATAGCGAATAAGATTCTAAGGGCAGGTTTTTATTGGCCTTCATTATTTTCAGATGTGTATAAGGCTGTTAAAAATTGTCACGAATGCCAAATTTTTCAAGGAAAGCAGAAACTACAACCATTGCCTCTCAAACCAATTGAAGTTAGCGCACCATTTCAGCAGTGGGGCTTGGATTTCATCGGGGAAATTCATTCGGCATCATCAGGACAGCATAGATGGATATTGACAGCTACAGACTACTTCACAAAATGGATCGAAGCAATTCCCACCCGACAGGCCACAAATGCGGTAATTATCTCTTTTCTTGAAAATAATATACTGTCACGTTTTGGGTGTCCTAGTAAGCTAATCACAGATAATGCAGCAGCCTTCAAGTCAAAGAGAATGGTTGAATTTTGCTATAAGTACAATATCAGCTTGGGGCATTCAACTGCCTATCATCCGCAAGGAAATGGGTTGGCGGAATCTTCAAATAAGTCCTTGGTAAATATCATTAAAAAGTTGTTGGAAATCAATAAAAAGGGTTGGCACAAGAAATTAGTGAATGCATTGTGGGCTGATAGGGTAAGTCAGAAAAAGTCTATTGGCATGTCTCCTTTCGAGTTGGTGTACGGGACAGACACGGTTTTTCCTACCTCGCTTGCTATTCCGATAGTCAAATTGCTTCAAGAAGTTGGTAGTGAGTAAGATCCCATGCAGAGGAGGATTAATCAGATGATTCATTTACAACAGACACGGGAGGAAGTATTTCAAAATGCTTTCAAGTTGCAGGAGTGCATAAAGAAGATTTATGATAGGAAGGCATAAATAGATAAGTTTCAGCTGGATGAGGTGGTTTTGAAATGGGACGCCTGGAATGAAGATAAAGGAAAGCACGGCAAATTTGAAAATTTATGGAAGGGTCCTTATAAGATTGCAGCATATCGTGGTCAAAACACTTTTCTTCTCAAGGAAATGAATGGAGATGATTGTCCTGGAGGGCCGGTCAATGGTCAGCTGCTGAAGCGATACCATTTCTGAGTATTTTCTGCTCATTTTATCATCATTGTATATATCGTTCTATTTCTGTTCTGTTGCATGTGTGTACTGATCTCTCATCTTCAGTCTGGGGCCCGCAGCGAAGGCTATAATTCTGGAGATGAAGGTTAGTTGGTTTGAGATTTGTCGAGTCAGTTTTGTCAGTCCTTTCAGTTTTCAAAGTTGAGTCAGTTTAGTCAGAATTGTGTTCAGTTTTCAGTCAAGTCAGCAGTCAATAATTGTGTCAAAGTTTTATGTTAAGTGTTGAAATAATGACTCCATCGCCCAATGGATGAAAGCACTGGTCTGCTCTCCCAGAGATCTGCCGTTCTTGGCGTCTCCAAGGAGTCACCATCCCCATTGGAGCCAATGTTAGAGTCGGTCCTTACAGCCCTCCGTCAGAGATCTTTTCGCTTTTGCATATCATTTTAGGTGTCTCACTCGTTCCACTTCGTTGCATTTCGTTAGGGGCATGCCATTGACTGACGAGGGGGTCTGGTTGTCTTGTGTTCCCTCATGCTTGTCCCTGCAGGGTTAGTCAAAAATTTCTTAAAAAATCATCAAAGTACATGGTCATTTCATTCATCGTCATACATGATTAGTTTTGTTAAAAAAGGGTCTTTAGTCCTAGAGTCTAGGGTTTTGAGTCCCGTGCATACACATAATAAAAGCCCGCAGGCCATGAGGTTGGTTTCATAAGATTTTCACTTAATATGTTTCCTCAGAAAGCATTTAAAAACATTTTAGGTCCAAAACTCTGTTTTGGAACTAAAATTTGTTATTGTAAATAATTGTAATTTTTTTATCTCAAAGGGTTTCAGAGCAAGCCTCTAATCTTCTCCAAAACCAAAATGCCAGATCCCTGCAAAAATCAACGAAAAATGATCAGTCCAAACCTCAGAAAAGCATGGGAAAACCAAAAAACAGTGTTGTATTAAAAGACCAAAAGTGAAAAAGTGCCAAACATTACAAAATGGGTTTTTGGATCAATTTAAATCAAATCAGATATTTTGTTTGTACATAAAGGGGAAAACAAGTCTATTTGTTCACAAATTACCAAGGCAAGATCATGTTCAAGTGTTGG
This sequence comes from Pinus tabuliformis, assembly GCA_031772625.1. Taxonomy (NCBI): domain Eukaryota; kingdom Viridiplantae; phylum Streptophyta; class Pinopsida; order Pinales; family Pinaceae; genus Pinus; species Pinus tabuliformis. Next base: position 963,074,973 of record CM062808.1, on the reverse strand, counting down.
AGGGTGAAAATTTTGTTTGCAAACCCGTGGACAGAGTTACAGGTGTGCGCTGCACATAGGAAGTGTGCGCTGCGCGTTGGGAAGTTTGGGCCAGTGTAAAATTACAAAGGCACTGCGCATAGAAGGGTGCGCTGCGCACTAGGGTTGCACGCTGCGCACTGGGGTTGCGCGCTGCACATTGAAATCTCAGCACCAGAAAAACTTGTATATGCACCCAGAACTCAACCAAACTCACTCCAAGCTTGCAAATAGACATCTTGATGCCAAAGCCATGTCATACACGGAGTCAGAGTATGAGTAGCAGTATGACACTGATTCTACAGCAGAAGGTAATGTGCCACGAAGGTCTCACAGAGGAGGCAAAGGTGGTAAGCCTCTCAAGGAAGAGCCTATTTCTTTGGTTCAATTGCAGGCTTGCCCACTTGCAATGGATTGTTTTCGTCGTCAGTCATGCTATCACTATTGTGAGCTAATTTCACAAATTCAGTATCATCGTGAATTAGCTCGTTTGTTCATTCTACATTTACATGATGGCCATGTAAACCTCGCCGGAGTTGATTTCATTTTGTCACCAGAGACTATTGCAGAGGCCACTGGGATACCAAATGTTGGAGAGCAATGGAATAAACGTCAGCAGTTAGAGAAATCTTACTATCAGCCATACATCAAACCTGGGTATATGAGGCACTTGAGCAGGGTTTTTCCTTTCCAATACCTGAATGATCAGTTTGCACCTTTGATGAAACTCATCATTCGGTATTTCAGTTGTGAGGGCAGATTCTCCCGTCTGTATGCATACCATGTTCGTTTGTTGATGCATTTTACAAGGGTACGTCTAATGAACATTCCATACTTCATGTTTCGCAACATAGAGAGGATGGTTGTTTTAGTACAGAGGAAGACCCCAACACAACAGCACAGGAGTATTTATCATTATGCGTTGATCAAGATCATAGTGGTTCATCAATTGGCACAGCAGGGCATTACTTGGGAGGATTTCATTTCTCGTGACTTTTTCACAGTGCTGCAGCCACCTCCCGAGATAGTTCATGATGAGGGAGGGCCTTCACATCAGTTTGACATTCCTGAGATCGAGCATGTCAGCGCTCCAGCATGTGTGACATATCAGCAAGTCCACAGGGCCTTATTTGTAGCTACACGACGAGTACTATCTCCACATAATGTGGAAGGGGTCTCGCCTTCTTCTTCAGTATAGGTACAGGTTCAGGACAGAGGCAAGGGGCCAATTTATGAGGAGGGCCATTCAGGTGGTCATGATATTGATGATGCATTGGGTGATGTGGATAGGAGCCCTCCTAGATCGAAACTGAAAGAGATCATCCAAGAGCAAAAGACCGAGATTGATAGCTTGAATGAGAAGTTGCTGAAGGCAGAATGTCAAATCAAATACTTGGAGCAGCGTAATAAACAGTTAGAGGATGAGCATACACTTATAGAGCTGCAACGAATCCGTGAAGACCGAAGGTTGGCCCGTAAAGGACTTGGTGATTTGACACCTGTTGTGCGACAATTTTTGCTTGAGAAAGTCAATCGACATCTGGAGGAGTTGTTGGCGAAGGCCAATAGAGACAATGACATGCTTCGTCATATGAAAAATCATTATTGGGCTCGCATGCATGTTGGCAAAGCAAAAATGAAAATTTTGCAAAGGAGGTTGAGCAAAGCACTAAAACGACGAAAGAGGCTAGATCCACTTCGAGTTTTGGCCGAGGCCTCGCTGGCCAAGCATGACACATGATGGAGGGTCTTCACTCTGAATTTGAGCGAATTCAGAGAAAATTTTGTCATTTTGAAAATTTTGGTCCCCAAAAACAGGGTTTTTGGTTGTACGCGCAGCGCGCATGCGCGCTCGCTTTTGTTTGGGACACTTGCTGGAGGAAAACTTTATATTTTTGGGTTTTTCATGGTAAGTTACGTATTCTCAGCTATTTCCGAAGTATTTCATCAAGTTATGGACGGTCAAAAGGCACTAAAACACCATGAAAACCACCTTGCTGCCACCTTTTGCAACAGCAGGAAGTACCTCTAGGAGAATGCAGTTTTTAGGGGGAAAATGTGCTCTAAATTGGTAAATTCCACTTGAGTTGGAATGTATTCATCCAGGGCTTTCCAACGAGCTATCTTGAGCTCAATTTGGATGCTGGGAAGTGCCTCAAAATCAGTCTGAAAGGTGCATTGCGCATAGAGATCAGGGCGCTACGCATTGAGGTTTTTGGCCAAATTTTCACCTTCCAGCTCAGGAATTCGGCCAGTTTTCACCAGTTTCACTCCTTGATGTAATTTTTGACCCAACATGATGTAATTTGATGTATGTAAGGTAATATGGCACCTATCTACCTTCTTCTAGATGATTCATTTACAAATTAGCAAACAATTAATGTAATGAATCAGTTTCCTTCTTTTTAGAGGCAGGTTGTTTTGGTCACCTAGATTCCTGCTCCATGTTTAGAATTTGTTGAAATTGCTCTTAGAAGGAGGAGCTCGACCCCTAGAGGTTAGGGAATGAGGTTAGCTTGATCTATATATGTAAATTTTCATTCAGTAGCACAGGTTGGACTCTTGGGAAGATTTTGGCACACTATTGTACATATTTTTCACATTTTGGCTAAGGAAAGATCAGAGATTTTGCAGCACCTGTTGGGATTCTTGTGGCTTTCAGCTCTTGATGGTGTTTTTTTCTTAGTTTTTGTAAGTTTATTCATGTTTACATGTATGCCATTCCTTCTTATGCTTCTGAAACTAAATGAATGAGTAAATTAGGTTGAATTCATTGTTCACAATGCTCTTCCTTTAAAATTTGTTTAGTTTTACATGTTTTCGTCAGTTTGGAGAGGATCCATGTTCTCCTTTTCCCTCTTCAGCTCCTTGTCGTTCTGATCCATCCATATACCTGATCAAAAGCATCAAGACTATTGCCTACCTCGCCCCAACTCGATCTCTGCAAAGACCTGACCTCAATCCCCGCACCCAAAATTGGTTTTCCCATTTCTTCAACAAAAAACTCAAAAATCTAAACCAAACTTTCCTATCTCTTTACTAGCCTAAAATCAGTATTAAATTTGAGTCATCTTAGCCCCTTTGAAGACCTTTTGCCGAGATAGACCCGGAGAGAGCCCTCTCCTGTCCTCGTAGGGCTAGCTAAGAGGCTGAGCTTGGTTTGATGTGGCCTCGAGTTTTTCCTTCCTCAGCCTGAGGCAGATTTGAGCGCTAACACAATCCAAGGTTACTGTAGGGAAAGTCAGAAGTGTAACATTCAATCAAAGGTTAAGAAATTACAAGAGAAAATATCGTAGAGCTTATCGATCCATAACTATTGGTCAAATAATCAACATACAAGAATGACAAATATCAATCAATATTCCAAACAATAATACATTCATAATATTTAATATTTATAGATATTTCCAAACCAAAATCTTCTAGGTAGCAAAGCCATAAATAAACATCAAGGTTATTAGACTCATAACACATCCAAATAACTATATTATTGAAACAGAGCAACAATCCATCAAATGGAAATCACTCAACTCATACGAATACACATTACTAAATAATAGTGTTGACAACATTTACTCTAAATAACACTTTACGTACTCACAACTAAAATAATTTTATCGTTCATCAATGGAATGATTTCAGAATTTTGTGTTGATAAGTTTTGCTATTACTATTCAATTCTCCACATCGACTTGTCAATATCAAGACCCAAGCACTGTATATGTATTGAATATATACTTGACTTATCATCTGAATATAGGGAGAATATTGGAGATGATGAGATTCATATTAAATAAAATAAGTTCCAGCAATTGGAATATCTGTTAGCTACTATTTGGGATGGAAACTCATGTAACCAAAAACTACTTTTTGCTAGTGCAGAGATTAAATCCCATTTCTCCATTGGGATGGAATAAGGGTTATCATTGAAAGATTTAAAAATTCTTCCCAACTGATTTTGTTTGAAGAAGAGATTATAGCTGAAGGTGACAATACAAACCAGAAGGCCATGATTTTTACTATTACAAAAGATGTATCAGGTGACTATAATGACACTACAAGAAACACCCTGTAGTATAATGGTCAGGATTTTATTATTACAAAAGATAATGAAATTCAAAAACTTAATGAAACTTAAGCTTTCCTTCCATTTAATATTGTGAGAGAAAAGAATTAGTGACCATCCAAAACAAAAGAGGACTTAGATCAAAAAACAAATTAGGGCTCTCACATAAATTAATAACAAAAATGAACAGATGTGCTTTTATCATTGCTAATTATAAATGTCTATGAAAGTATTTAGTACTCAATTAAAAAGGGTTAATTCATGTGCACTTCATTCTAAGTTAGAATAAATGTCCAAGGACTATGATCTCAATCTCATTAGGCTCAGAAATGATGATTTTCTCTCTCCTTTAAAGCATTCTGCATCACGAGAGTTCCAATGTTATAAAGACTTGAAGAACTTAATCGAAGGATGAAGTAGGGAAACTTGGAAGTTTACCATTCAAATAAAGGTCAAGGAATTACAAGATAAAATATTGTAGAGTTTTCTCCAGATTCCACTCGAGTAATGTAGATTTATTCGATATATACCTGACTCATCATCTGAAAATAGGGAGAATATTGGAGATGATGAGATTCCTATTCAAATAAATAGGTTCCAACAATTGGAATATTAGTTAGCTACTATTTGGGGTGGAAAATCAGGTAACTAGATTATTATGTAGATAATTCACCATTGATTTAACCAGTTTTGTCAGTACTTGTGCATTTGAGACTTTGAAGCATTCATGTTTTTGGAGACTTATCTCTCAACAAAAATTATTTGTAAACATTTTAAAGGATACATATATTTTGGGTGGTAGAAATACCTAGTTTTTTTTTTGTGCGGCTGGATGAGGAGGTTGACCGAATTCCTCCAGTGACGATGAGGCATAAGAACTCATCCAGCACCAAGCAATCTTGCCAAAAACTAGAAAAAACTTAATTAATGCAAAATCAAATCCAGAAAAACAACAACAAAGATTGAACCTGAATAAACTTAAGCTACAAAAATTTCACGAAGAGGACAAAAAATGACTCCTAAACAATCAGTAGATGAGCTGACATAGACAAGCTCAAACAAACTCAGTGGATGAGCCAACACAAACAAAGGACGAGTGAAAAGAAAATAGTGTAGAAACTCTTGAACGCTCATATATATACTCATATATATATCTATATATATATATATATATATATATATATATATATATATATATATATATATATATATATATATATATTAACATTTTCGAATGAAAAACTTGTTCAATCGAAAAACTTGTTTGATCGAAAACAAATTTCAGTCGAAAAACATAGTCGCCGATTTTTTCCCTGTCTGGCCAAAAATCCATCTGACATTGTTGTTAATTTAAATGACCACTTTTTTGACCAAAATTTAAATTCAAATGTTTTGCTTAACAATTTTAAATAGTTTGGCCAAAAAATTGTTTAGTTCGACTGAAAAAGTGTAGTTATGAATTTTACCCAAGCAATTCTCATCAAAGTGTAACCCAACTTCATATATGGACCCTATACACAACTTCCTCCTTAACTAAAAAAAGGAAGGTCAGGCTTAAGTAAAGTGAAATTTCCAATGTAAACAATGAAGACATTCTAGACCTATACAGGTGAGGGCATGAGCAATGAGAAACATTATGAAGCACAATGAGAAGGAGAAAACATAGACTGATAGAACTTGCTCCACGGCTTGAAGACCAAACACATTAGAAAAAAGGTATGATACGAATATTGAGCTAAACCATCTTCCAGTGTATCTTGATGATCATGCACACTTCAAAAACTTCTCATGGAAGTAGATTCATTCAAACTTTCAATCTTGGCAAACATTAAGAAAGATCGAAGCTTGTTATTAGAAAATGGGCTTTCCAGGTAAGACTCTTCAAACCATTCAATGATCATATCATGATAACAAGGTGAAAAATATTTATATGGAAATAAAGATTCATTTTCAACATGAAGATTATCCCATGATGTAATTTTTGTCTGATCATGTTCATAAAATTTACCAAGATCGCGAGATCTTGACATAACAACCAGAAAGGGTTGAAGTGCCTCGACGTCTTGACAAGTTTCAAAAGTATCAAATGGTGAATCATCGAATAATGATGGATCTTAAAGATCAATAGGTGAAGATGAAAAATCATCATTAGGTGTGTCAATCAACACATTAACACTGCCATTAGTTGGATCAAATTTCACATTCAAATCTAGGGACTCTTCATGGTTGGATGAATCAAATGAAGGATTTGCTTAAGTACAAGGAATAGCAAATCCTACTTCTTCACAAGTCAAAGATGAGGAATGAGACACATTATGAACAATAAATTCTTCCCCTTCTTCATACCACTCTTGATTATGATCAAAACTGGTAATATGAATATTAGAATCATTTAAAGAAAAAACAGGTGAAATAGATTCATTAAACATGTCAGGAAAGTGAGTTAATGGTAAAGAAGGGAAATAAAAATTGAATTAAATAAGATCTATAATAAATAATTCTTGTTCACAATATGAGACCCACATATAATCATCATAAGAGATATCGTGAGTCTCTTGTTCTTCCACTTGAGCAACAACATCATCCTATACTTGATCACCATAATATTTAGATGAAACTATCAAAGCAGGTTTATCCGATGAGTCAAGACAAAGAGGATCATGAAATATGGATGGTGAAGGAAACGAGGTGTATCTTGAAGAAGAAATATCATCAATAAAATCATATTCAAGATTTAAACATGTATTCAAATTTTGATTATGAGGGGAAGATGGATATGGGATTGGATCAACAATATGATCTCCAACTTTTCTAACCTCAACATTAGAATATGGAGATGCTTCATTTGATAAAGATATGACATAAGGTGAAGGTATTTAGGAAATGTTAGATTCTCACTTCATAATATTAAGTGATCCATGACCAAGAAAAGTTGGGATAATTGCAAGAGATTCAGAATCGACATGATTCAAAAAATTTGCACAGATACTGAAAATTTTCTTTCATAAACTCCCAATCAATGTCTTCCTAAGAAAAATCATAAAAAAAGTGAAGAAAGCAATCAATAAAATATTCCAAATATTCATAATATTTCATTCTAAGGTGGATTATCTTATTATATACACTTTGATAATCATACCTGTCAAAATCTTGGTGAAGCTCCATGAAAAGTTGATCGAAAGAGAATAGATGTTGTTGACAATGCATAACACCACTGTTTAACATGGCACTCAAGAGTGAGACTGAACAACCTACAAGAAAAATCCTCATAAATAACCTCAAAAGAATAATTTTTTTTAAGAAAGAGAAGAGTGTGCTCATGAATGGTTGTTTCACCCTCGTCATGAAACTTTAAATTTGACAAGTTATGAAATATCCATGTTGGAAATTTTAGATTTGAAACTCTAGAAAAACATCTCGGGGTTATTATTTGGAAGGTGGTCATTTATGATGAAAGATTAAAACTAGAATTCATGGAATCAAATTGTCATTTGGCCCTCCTTCTAGAACCAACTGTTGACGGTGCTGGAAATTTGTCAACCAAGGGGGCCTCCTCAATATGAAGTCCCAATTAGAAACCTCACACCATTTAGAGTAGGAGCCCCAACTGGAAATATAACCAATTACCATAACTATCATCTTAAATATGTTCCTTGGTTGCAATTAAAACATAAGAAGACATACGCATATCTTCGATGTCAGAAAGTAAGTAAACTTTGTATAATATCTATTGTAATGCATAAGAGGTTCTTGGACATGAAGGGAAGGAGAGTGAGACTAAGGAAGAAAAGTATAAGTATTATTCTAAAAGAGACACACACACATATGAAAGAATTGTTAGATAGCCTGCAAATAGTTCAAAAGATAATAACGATCATGAAAGAAAATATAACACACATTCAATAAGATATACTAAATATAACAAAATAATTCATTTACTTTAGCATGAATAAAATAACATATACCACAAACATTTAAATAGTAACCACATAACATTCAAAATAAATGCATGAAAGTGTGCTATCTCTAAGAGCTTCTAATAGTTAAGTGAAAGTTCCAAGTATACAATACAATGATATGAGACTAGTCCCAATAGTGGAACATGAAGTTACTGCTTTCTTCTCCAAAGAATGATATTATTCCTATGCTAGACTAGAGATGCCAAGGATACCAATCTCCCATTTCAAGCCCCAACCTTGAGTTATGAGGGTTTATTTATAACATATGAGGTGACCTTTCACCTTCCCTTGTGACCCTTGAGCTCCCTCATGACTCTTGAGCTTATTTTGTCTCTATTCTATCTAATGACTCTTCATATTTCATATTTTACTCTTGGAATTCACTTACATTTACATTTCTCATTATTTTCTAAAGACATAATCACATAATACAAAATGTGGTAGAGCATAATAAGACAGAAAGTTATACATTATGCTTGAGCTTGAGGAAACTCTAGCTCAAAAAATTCTTCTTGTAGCTTTGATGTAACATAATGGTACCAGGCCTTGTATGGTGTTGCTATATTCTCAAACTTTGATGGAAGATCTAGCTTATATATGACTCTTGCCTCCATTGAATCTGGATAAATATTTTTGGAACCAATTTGAACATTATTCCGTATTAAGAACAACTTCATGTTTAACTTGGCAGGTCTCACTACCAACTCTTGGATGTTCTTCCTTGTGATCTCAAAATATTCTTCAATAGCTACCTACCTTAGAGTACTCAATAATTCTTCAATTTCCTACCTTACAATGTTTTTTCCCTTTGTTTTTGCAAATGATCCAACAAAAGGAACCTTGTGCACTTTGACCAAGGAGTCCAAACTATGGTACTTTGTGAATAGGCAGTTATGATGCTAGCCACATAAGTACAAAGCTATTTGTTTATGTGTACACACATTCTAACCCATGCACTTTCTAATTCTTTTTCCTGCCTTGTTTTCTATCCAACTCTAATGGTGAATTTTTGTACTTAGTGCCCCATTCTTAGATCACATTGTTGGTTGCAAAAATTAATTTCAAAATTTTCACATTCTCCAGTAATCGTTTTTGTATTTCCCATTAAGCAACACCACCTTATCAAGGGTGACCATTTCTTCTTACAAATGTCTCATATTTTCACCCAGTGATTGAATTTCCTCACCTATAGATTCTCATAGATCCCTTAGGTGAGAATCAGTAGAAGACAACCTTTGGTTCTTAGTTAGGAGATGATCAATTTGTTGCCTTGCAACAAATAGGTCCTTCCTTTTCCAATTTCTTATTTTCTTCCATCAAGAAATATGTGTTTAGTTTTGTAGCTTCTGCAAAGGCTAAGTTTTTTGTTGTGTCTGTCTTCAAATTATTCTTGTAATGAGGCACAATCACCCTTTATGTATGAAAGGAAATAGGATGGACCCGGTCATTAGGAAAATACTTCCACCTTTCCTGTTGATTCTTTAATTGATCAAAGTTGAGGTTGGAAATATTCATGACCATATGATCATCTGGAGGATATATTCCCATCTCAGTGAATGGCATGCGACCACCATTAAGAGGAGGTGAAGGATGAATATTGGCTTGTTTTGCAATGGGCATAATGTAGGCGTCTTGGTTATCCTCCTCCCATTGAACCTCCATGTCTTGGGCCTATATTTGATCCTCTACTTCTCTTACAAATTCCTCATCCTACTTGTTCCTTCTTTCTTCATCAACCAACTATTTTTGTCTTGCTTATTCTTCTTCCTTCTTTCTTGATTCTTCTTGTTTTTTCATGTATTCCTTTTCTTTTCTTTCTTGTTCCTCTTCTTTCTTTCATTTCTCCTCCTATCCCTTTTCTTCTTCCTGCTGTTTCTTCTTTAATTCTTCTGATTGCTTTCTCCTGTTTTCTTTTGCAATGGCCAGTCTCAGAATAACATGATCTACTTTGAACTTTTGGGTTTGATCTACTTCAATATTATTCACAACTTTCCTCTTGTACTTAGTAATGGTGATTAGAGTGGGCACTTCCTATTTATTCCCTTCCTGGGCATAATTCTTCTCATGAACTATACTAGAAAGGCCCGCCTAACTGCCTGGTGCATGTAGTTAGAAGTATTGTAATGTTATTTATATTCTCTTCCTTTGTTCAAAAATAAAGCTTGTAAGCCAAGGAAAATGTAACTTGGAACAATGTCTTCTACATACTCCTTGGGATCATACCTATGAAAATTCATCTCACTAAACCTAAATTTGATAAGTTGATCAACTTCTTCTTCTACAACCTTTAAGCTCTTGAGCTCATAGGACCCCACTTATAGTGGAAAGGAAGGCCAATATGCCTTATTCTTATTTTGCAACAAATGAGATAGTCCTGTGCTAATATTATAAGAAACCTCTTGCATGACCACCTTATCGGTCACATGCCTCGATAAAAAATGTGGAGGCTTTTGATAATTGAACACTTTGAGGTATGTTCCCTGATGTGAGGCAAACCAATCTGCTATTTCTGTGATTTATTTCATAGCCTTGTGGGACATGCAAGGGGCTTCTTCCTAAAATAGCATTTAATATAAAACCATGAATAAGTGCTAAGGAAGCTTCTCATAAACCCCTCCATAACTATACTTTGTCAATAATTTTCAATACACATTCATAGGGATCTCCCTCAGGGTCCATCTCCATTCTAGACTTGGGAATTCATGGTGGGCACAAATACCATCCAGTAAGTAGGAAGACATGTAAAAGTGTGGCCACTTTCCCTTAGGTGGTTCTTTTTCCTTGTTTAAATTAATCCTTAGTCATTGGGATAACAAATGTGACCAATTGAATACTTTTCCTTTTGTGACAAGAAGATACATCATGAAAATCCACCCTTTGGAAAAGGATTCAATATCATTCTATCCATAGATCCTACAACACATAGCCATCAAGTACTGGTAAATTATTTTGAGAGACTTATTCTTGTAAGTACTATCAGGTTTCTGATGAAACTTAGTTGGTTCCTACCACCATGACTTGATCACTTCTTTGGTGTCCAGATAACTCCAATATGCATAAAATTGAGAATCAAAGTGCTGCTTAGGATTTTGCAAGTTGTAATATAAGTGAAATTCATGTGGTTGGTATGAGGCAAGTTTCTTCCCACTGACACTATTGGGAACCATGTTCTTAGTTTCTAGACCCTGCAATATCCACTTGGTAACATCAACACAAGGAAGCACTCGATGTCTATAAGAAACTCTATGGAATCCCAATTTCATAATATTATCATAGACTTCCCTATCTTCTAGTTTTTCTGTAAGCTCCTTTGAATTAAATAAATCTTTGATAGTGATCCATGTGACAATAGAGTCTTTATCGATAAAGCATTGGGTGTCTCGTAAGATAGGAACTCCTATAAGGGTACTGTAAATGACATCTTTAGTAATTCTTTATTTAACCTCCATAGACGATCCCTATGCTTTCGAGGCATGGTGCTATTAGATTATGAAAGACTGATGTGTTCTGGATCTGTAATGCCTGGTGAAAAATATTTTCTCATGGAAACTACAACTTAGTTTCACAAGAGATAAATTAATCTAACAATTCAAAAGTAAAAGAGAGTCACTAATAATAGGGATTATATAATGTTGGAGCTTAGGTAAGGTAGGGTCACCTCACTGGTCACTAGAAATGAACACTGCACAATATTAGAGGAATTATTGCATAATTATTGATTGCAAGGGACCCTGACTGGGGACTTAATCTGCGCAATGCACAATTGTTGCTAGAGAGAGGGATCTAGATTGTGTAGTGCACAATTGCAAGGGGCCAGAAGGCCTCTTAGGTGATTGTGATTGTGAACACATAGATATGGGACCTACTAATTACATAATGCACACTTGTAGATGGTAAGAGTGAGCCACTGCTGGAAGAAATTGCGTAATGCACAATTCTGGGGGGAACAAGACTCTAAAAATTAAGCAGTTTTGTCTAGAAGAAGGGTAGGTTCCAAATTTTCTGACTAAAGGAAGGAAGGATGTGGATCAACTTGAGATTCATACAAACAAGTTAATCACATCAAGAAAGCAAGACAATGAAAGGAAAATAACATGCATGCATAAATACACCCAACAACAATAATTACTAGTAGGTGAAAAGAAAGGAATGCCATGTGATAATTGAAAAGAAATTAAAATGATTGAAACAACACTTGTAGAAGCTAATAATAGCAGAAACAAAACTTGTTATGAGAAAATAAGGACAAAACAACACTTGCAAAAGAAAAAGTGAATAAAGCAAAAGCAAAAGCGACAAAAAAAACAGTTAAGAAACTTACCCAGAAAAGCAGCGCAAATGGAATCCAAATCTCCTTGTGCTCATGAGAATGAGTAGAGCTCTAAATAAAAGTGTGAGAATGAGATCTAGGATAAATTTCTTTTATAGGTGGATACCCATGATATTAGGTTTATGTTTTTAGGTGCACATGCCTAAAATCAAAGAGCCACTCCTAGATGAGTGAGACATGTCAGATGATAAAATTAGAAACACATGCTACACTGTTAATTAGAAGTGCACATGCTTTTCCTTAGGAATTGTGCAGTTAGATTTCTCCTAAAAATGTGCAGTTCAGTGGCTCAGTGGATTGCGTAGTTTTATCTCTTAGTGGATTAAGTAGTTTAATATCATTAGGGATTGCACAATTTGCACTCACAACTAATTGCAAAAATTCTTGTCTTAGTGGATTGTGCAGTTCACCCCGAAAAGGGATCACATAGTGTTGGGTGTGGTTTTTCACCCATTTTCTGCACCTTCTTTCCCTTGTTTTTACCTTTATGTTTTTAGACCTGTGCCCTTATATGACCAAACTCCCTGTTTTGTTACCTTTTTAATCCATTTTACTGTCATGTTAATTTATTGTATTTTACCGAATAAATACGAGGCCTTATTTATTTTTGTGGCTAACTGGACGAGCATTGAAGGATCATGTCGGGAAGTTTATCCTTTTTAGGTGTTGGCTCGTGGAAGTAGACAGGCAGTAGGAGTTAACTGTAGGAAAGGATAGAACAGTTCGCTATTACACCCTGAGTGTTGTTACATATCGCTGCTACATACTAGGTGTTGTTACAAATCACTGCTGTTACAAGTGGTTTCTGTTATAGATCGCTGCTACAAATTGGTGTTGTTACAGGTTGCTACTACACATTGGATGCCTTTACACCTCACGTGGATCCACCGTTACACCAACAGTGTTGTCATCAGTTATGCCATGTCATCCCGAACCATCATTTGCTCAATACTGTTGCATCGAAGCTGGAAATGTGGGTACTATTCCACATAACAACTGTTTGTAGTAGGATTTTTTATTTTTGAGGCAACACAACTCAAGCAGTTGTAACTAATGTATATTTATTTAGCAGTAGGTTGCAACTTCTTTATTTTTGGATCAACATGAGAATCAGATATTCTCATGACTGATCTGTTTTCTAATTTTTGTGATGTAACAGTTATAAAAGACTCAACTTTTTATGTATCAAAGGTGACATATAGAAGAGTACAATTACTTTTTTTCTGTAATTCCTAAACTTATTTTAATATCAATTAGCATGGTGATGCTATTATTTCTTCTTAGCTGATCCATTAATCACTTTTTTTGTTCTTCCTGTGCCCTGTTGAGGAGGAAGGGCCCTCCTCTTTGGCAGGGATTGTAGTGATTAGGTAGTGTAGATTTCAGCTTAGTTTATTGATTTATAGTTTCCCATTGTTGCTATACAAATCGTGGATTGCATTCACTGTTGTTTCTATTTATCTTGTGATGTTGCACAAACTTAAACAACATAGGAATAGTAACCAACTGGAATAGATGTTAGTTATAGGTGTGGTGCGCCCTTATTTCAATAGATGCGAGTGGTGATTTAATTCTATGGATTGTTTTTATATTTGCATACATGATTGATTTAGTAATTTAGATTAGCAACATATTTTATAGTTTTTCTGCACTTTCTTATGCTTGGCTGGTGTCTATTGGCATAGATAGTGTGAACTCCATTGAAACAACAAGACCTACCTTGGGTTGACAATTAATGTTGTAGTCTGAGTCAATTAAGGTTGATAAAACAACACTACATTTTGGCACCGTTGTCAGGGATGGCAAGTTGACGATACAGTCAGCCAAGTTGTTTGTTTAATATAGAGTGCTCCTAGTCCACAGTTGCTGGGCAGTAAGACGAGAGGTAAGAACCTGCACATCGCTCTAACATACCTGGGCGGGCTCACCATTGTGATCACTAGGACACTTAGGACATTTTGATGCTTTGATTAGTGTGTCTTCATCTCTTCAGTTGCTGGGTGGTAAGATGAGAGGTAAGAACCCACGCATCACTTTAACATACCTCTATCGGCTCACCATCGTCGAAGGTTGAGATACTTAGAGTTTGATGTGATACACACAGGGTCTATGTGTGTACTTTTTAAGACTTACAGAGATACTAAAATCACCCCCACTCTAATAAGTCACAGGAACAATGGGTTGTAAAAAGGAAATGAAGGGCGAAGATTTGGGAACAAAGACATTTATCTAGGAATTAATCTCCAAGGCAGAAAAAGAATAGTCCAACTCTCAAAGGAATGAAAGGAAGACAGGGCCGTAGAAGGCTGTTACTCCCATAGAAAGAAGAAACCTCCAATCCCTCCATCTCGGGACCATATCATTCTAAGGCTAGCACTCATACCTTCAAGATCAAGGATTTGATTCATGAGCAAGAAGGGGAAGTGAGTAGCCAGAATTTGAGGACCGAGGGCCAAGGGGAAACCAAGGGGGAACATCAGACACCTGAGAAGGAGAAGCACTTAGAGACTTATCAATATCCGGATACAAGTAGTGCGGTGAAACAACCAACTCCAAGAGTATCTGAGGCATTAATTGCATCTGTAGGGCCATCACAAACGCAGCTGGAAGAACATCTGCTACAGAAAGGGTTAGAAGAATTAATCATGGGGGACAACAATGTTAACAATGCGAAAAGAAACACCACTACCACCACCTTTGAATTCCCAATTGGGAAGATTAGGGGTGAAGCTCCTATGAAGAATATTCCTCTATCATCCTTACCATCCTTTTAGGGGATGACTGTGGAAGATCCAGATACATTTCTATTTTAGTTTTATGTCTTGTGTAGAAGTTACACCTATACAACAGATGCTCAGATGTTAAATCTATTCCTTGCTACCTTAAAAGGAGTAGCCTTGAGATGGTTCATGGGATTAGGCCCCGTTTCCATTTCAACATGGAATGATATTAAGGAGACGTTCTTGTCAAAGTACCAAGACTATTGGAGGACCAGGGACTTAAGGGAAGAGATATTCAGAATGACACAGAAGAAGGAAGAAAGCCTAGAAGATTATGTGGAATGGTTCCATTACAATTTGTAGAGGTCTAAACATAACAATTTAGACCCGGATGTCTTGAAGACCATATTCATTAAGAGGAATGAGGGACGATTGCCTTGACACCCTGAACCTATTAGGCAAGGGGGGTATATCATAGGATCCATTAGCGAAAATTATAAATCTTTTCGTATGATACTCTAGAGGATCATCTAGAGGAAGAAGTACAATTTGGGATTCCTCTATTCGCATAAAAAAATCTGTAGGTGGAGGAGTAACCAGAGCGAAGATCAGAAATTTGTTCAAAAATTTCAACACAGATATCCTTAGTACTCTCTCAGCCTAGATAAAAAAAACACAGATCAAAATGACACAACCAGAAGCTAATACACCCCTAGCTGTGTTCTGTCTCACTTGTCGAAAGAAACATCCTCACAGGGAATGCGAACTTAACAACATCAGTCTTTGTAACATCTACAAGCTGGAACATTCGACAGAGAAGTGTCCGGAGCTTCCTAGACTAAAGGCAACATTGTTACATATCCATTTGGGAAGATCAAATCC
Organism: Pinus tabuliformis; assembly: GCA_031772625.1. Taxonomy (NCBI): domain Eukaryota; kingdom Viridiplantae; phylum Streptophyta; class Pinopsida; order Pinales; family Pinaceae; genus Pinus; species Pinus tabuliformis. The sequence goes on along the minus strand of CM062808.1, from coordinate 963,058,998 downwards.
CAACATTCAGATAACTGATTTAGGACTCATCAAACCCTAAAATCAGTTGTTTCATGCCCTAAACAAGTCAACCCTTTGAATGTCTCCTTCCTAGACAGTTTCATGACTTGAAAACATCAAAAAATTACCTCTAGAGGGACTAGCACAGGTAAGCCCTTATGAAGGTGCACTGCAGAGCAGCTAAGTCCACTGCTAGGGTGCTTTGCAGAGAATTTAGGCTTCCTTTCACATGTGTTGGGCGAGAATGAGTGAAATTCACATAGGGTTTGGGAATATTCTTATCTTGTGGAGTCATCTAGAAGTTTCGATGTCTTATCAACTCTTATGAGCTCAAAAATGGATGAGGAATGAGTTAAGGGTCTTCCTATCCTCTCATCCCTTCCTCCATGGAACTAATTCTAAGTATGGAAGGCCATTAAATGTCACCATTAATTACAAAACCTCCTTCATCTTCTTATAAATTGACCACTCATCTAAGTGATCAAAGGGCTGGTTGGATTATGTTGAATTGTAAGAAGATAATGCTTCTATGAGACTTAACTTTGGAGCAAATGATGTGATGCCACAAACTTGTCTTGCTTTTGATGTGATGTGGATGGGATATAAGCTAGAGGAATGACTTTGAATTAGAAACTAATGGTTGTAATTCCTTCTTCTATCTAATAAAGTGTTTGAATATCTTTCCATATTTGTGTTCTTTCATAATCCTTATATGTATGAATTTCTTCTGATTCCTTTCATTTATATTCAATGGATCATATTCTTTGATCAGTTTTCGTCTTCTGTTGTGTTGACAGGGTACTTTTCAAGCAGTTTAAGTATGGAAAGGAGAGATGGAATCGATACAATGGAGATGAGAGGAAAGAAGAACTATAGGTAGGCCTTCTATCCTCTCTTCTTATCTATTGCTTATAGGGAAAGTCTAAAACACTTTAAACTATTGTTCTAGGCACAACTACTTGTCTAGTGAATTAGTATTTATCCGTAGATGCTAAATTATCCAAAACAAATTGGCGACTCTGCTGGGGAAGAATCCTCTTTCCTAGTAGCTTATCCACCTCCTAAGACATCCTTGTAGACCTTATTTGTGTTCATAGATTGTAATTCAGCTATTTACATTGAAAAATTGGTCAAAAATTGAGGTTAGATGACTCTTGAGTGGCCTCTCAGAAATTATCACAGGCTTGGTGAGGGGACAGTGCTCTGCAGAGCACTCTTGAGTGAGAGACATTGCTCTACAGTGTAGTTAGGCCCTCTTTGACTTGCACTGATCAACCTTAGGTCAAATTCCCAACTTTGGAAAGTGTTTTTGCCAACTTTTCTCTGTTTGTTTGCTTGCTAATTGATCAATGAATGTCATGTCTCAGAGAACAAATTTTTTATCTTCTTTTCCAACCCTACTTTGATTTGATTGATTAATGTTTCTTTAATGTTTTTACTTTCATTATCAGTATATAGTAAAAGTTAGAATATAGTTGATTAATCTCCATTCAAAAGAAGGTGTCGTAAAGTCTTCTCTTCCTTCAAATTAGAACTGTCGTAAAAGTCTTCGTTCTCATTAAAGATTGATTGATTATATGTGCATATTTCCTTTTTTTTCATCATAACATTAAGGGATTCGAAAAGAAAAAATTGCACATTCATATTGTAGTTTGTGAATGCTCGAAAGGAATAGCTAGGGAAATTGCATTAGATGTGCTCTTTACTCTTTGTCAAAGATCTGATTGCTCTATCCCTACTAGATAAGGGTTTTCATTGTTAAATTGAATGGAAAGAATGCTTATCATATTAGTTGAATTTAGGAATTGCAAATATACATCACATGGTGAACCTTGAAAGGAAAATTCTAAAGAAGATCAACTTAAAATTTATCTGAATTTACCTAATGGAGCATTATCACCAAATGAAAAACATTTAGAGGTCTAGGCTAGAGACATGTTCTGGTGTCGTAAAACAAAGCAGCTGCCACTAACTTGTCTACAATACATTCTGAGTGTGATACCTCATTCCACGTACGTGAGTCTATTGTAGCTCACCCATGTACCTTTGGGTATATAGGGCATTGTTACAGTACGTAAAGTATATGGGAATGATCTCACTGTGCGGTTTTGCATTAGACATCGTTTATACAGATTATGCCTCCACATATTTTTGGGTATATATGGGAGGAAAACACTAGGTTTCTATCCATCCTTAGGTAACCGAGTCGGCCGCCTTGTACATTGTGATACACTGAACACAACATTCGGGGAGATTGCCTGCCTGTACTTCTTGGTTTGCCAGGAGGTATTCTGCAGTTCACAGTTGCTTGGTAAACTTTTTTCCTAGATTATCCCTCTTTCGTTTTGTTATGTTACTTTGATTAAAATAAAATTAATTGACCACGGATAACATCCTCCATGCTCACTCCTTAGTTGATCTTAGGTTGAAACATATGGTAACAAATTCATAGTCCATCGATCAAGGAATTCCTTTTGATGGGAATCTCAATCCTTTTCCTGCTTTCAGAACTATTGGTGCTCCTTATATGGATACATTGTCCCTTCCAGGATTTACCATTGGCTTGCCAATATGGTTGTTTTCAACCTCCTTGGTTCAAAATTTCATGATTTCTCCGCAATCAAGTACACCTCTGATCCTAAATTTGAACCTTTGCCTTCTTCCTCGGTTGTTTCTTCCTCCCCTTCTTCCTCTTTTCTCGGTGAAAGTATTGGTACTAGTAACCAGGTGGCTAAGAAGAAGAAGAAAGGGAAGAAGAAGAAGAAGAAGAAAATTCAGCAGAGGGGCAATCAAGAAACCATTGATTTGAATGCAACATTTGATGAGAAACTATCCGTCAAGCCTCACAAAGTTCGATATCCATGCAAAATTTCTGCGGGAGACCATATTCTTCGAAACTGTCCTGATATTTCTCAGATCTTAGAAGAATAGTCTTCCCATTCACATCTTCCTATGTCATAAACTTCTAGAGATCATGCTAGTGACACACCATCAACTAGTGGTAGTAAAGTTCATGGAAAGAAGGGTAAAGTTAAGTTTCCCTATAGGTTATGTGAAGGGAATCGCCCCATTCACCTTTATACCTATCTGGATGAAGCCAAAAAAGTGTTGGATAACCGTCCTGCTTCACTGCAACAACTTCCATCTAGTTACAGGAAACTATCCCTTAATCCTTCACTAGTTGATGAATTGACTGACCAAAATCAACCGTGGGTCAAACACACTCTCTCTGAAAGTGAGTCTTATGAGTCTATACCCAACACAAATTAACAGGTCGAGGTAACAATTGACTCGATTTCACCTTCAGCTAATCGTACCTTTCCTGAAGAGAGTGAATATGATACCACTCAGGTTCTTTTTGTTTCTTCATATTCAAATGAGCTTGGGGGAATCTGCCTGTTCCATCAAGACAAGAGGAAAATCCTCCCGTTCTTGTAACTCAAGGGGTTAATTTTCCTGTTCCTACAGTACCCCCTCCAAGTAGTCTAGTCACTTCCTTTGATTGGAACCGATTGGGAGGATTCCATCTTCCTTCTTATGTGCCTTTCTAGATCATAGTACAAGTTTGTAACATGATTGTATCAGGCACTATTATAGATGAAGGTGCACTTGTGAGTATCCTTTCCTCAACTGCTTGGAAAGCACTTGGTTCACCGCCACTTGTGCCTGTTACCCATAATCTGTTGGACTTTAAAAAGGAACCAGTTAACCATTAGGGATCCTCCCTCAATTACTTATTAATTTGGGAGGAAAAATCGTTTATCGGGATGTGATGGTAGTCCCAGGCCCTTTAGATTACAATTTAATTCTTGGGTGCGATGATGTTTATGACATGGGAGCTATTGTTTCAACACACTTTCGAGTGATCTATTTCCTGCATGAAGGCAGAATTGTCACCATTTACCAGCTTTCATTTCCCAATCCATGAGGATATTTCCTTGTCTTGTGTCAACCTCATTAAAAAATGAAACTAGGAATATGAGGATGGTTCTTTTACTATGTCAACCTCATTAGAAAATGAAACAGGTTCATGAGGATAGTTCCCGGTCTTGTGTCAACCTCGTTAAAAAATGAAACAAGGGTATGAGGATGGTCCTTTTACTGTGTCAACCTCAGTAAAAAATGAAATAGTTCCCATGAGGATATTTCTTTTACAGTGTCAGCCTCATTAAAAAATGAAACATCTCCAATGAGGATAGTTCTTTTATTGTGTCAACCTCGTTAAAATATGAAACAGGTCCATGAGGATAGTTCCTTGTCTTGTGCCAACCTCATTAAAAAATGAAATAAGGATTATGAGGACAGTTCCTAGTCTTGTGTCAACCTCATTAAAAAGTGAAACCAAGGGCATGAGGATAGTTATTGGTCTTGCGTCAACCTCGTTAAAAAATGAAACCAAGGATATGAGGATAGTTCTTTTATTGTGTCAACCTCGTTAAAGAAAAGAAACAGGTCTCATACCATAGTTGCTTGTCTTGTGTCAAGCTCATTAAAAAATGAAACAAGGAATCTGAGTAGAGTTCCTTGTCTTGTGTCAAGCTCATTAAAAAATGAAACAAGGTCCCTTGGAGCAAAGTTCCAAGTCGAGTCTTTGATTAGATATTGTAAAAGCCCAGTCGAGTCTTTCACTTGATCTCGTAAAAGAACCGTCATTCTATCCACCTGATAGCCATGAGTAGCCTACATAGGTGAAGGTAATGAAGCTTGGGGGGCATGCACCTATTGGTAAATTTAAGTTTCCCTATAGGGTATGTGAAGGGAATCACTCCATTCACCTTTGTCCCTATTTGGACGAAGCCAAAAAGGTGTTGGATAACCATCCTGCTTCACCGCAACAACTTCCATCTGGTTACAGGAGACTCTCCCTTTCATCATGCTAGGGGCATGTAAACCAATCTCAAGCATAGTTTTTTGTTTTAAGCTTGTGTAAAAATGAAACTGAATCCAAGCATAGTTTTTCGTTTCAAGCTTGTGTAAACATGAAATTGAACCCAAGCATAGTTCCCTATGGTTCAAGCTTGTGTAAAAATGAACCCATTTCCATTTTAGACCTCGTGATTGCCATTCCATCAGCCTATTTCATCAAACGAGCCTTGGTTGTTTTCATCCCATCGCCACCATCCCTTTGGCCAATCATACGCTTTCACTTGGTTGTTTTATCCTTCTTTTTTAGGAACAGTTGAAATGAGAGGTCTTATTAGCCAGCCTCTTCACATAAATCAACATGTTTTGAGAAGTTCCAACATCACCGGAACCAATTTCTATCCTAGAAACCACTCATTCCTCAAAATGGAGTCCTCTTTAAGCTCTTTTTAGACTCTCTAAACATGAAAATATTTTCGGGCACTTGTCCTTTCCAACTCGTTAACGGATTGGAAATGGTATCTCTCTTGTATTATTTTATGCTTTTTCAGACTTGAGAGATTAATCTTTGAAAAAGAACTTGTGGAGTTTTCTTTTTGTCCCTTTTCAAACTCTCTAAACATGAAAAGGACCGAGTTATCTTTGTTGTTAAACTCGTTAAAAACATCAAATAGCGACAAACTTGTCCATCTAGACAAGACCGAGTTTCACCTTTACTAGACTCGTTAAAACATCAAATAGCGATGGATTCACCTGAAGGGTGAAATTATACAAAAAGCATATGTTATCCTCCTCAAGCTTGATAAAAATAAAGAGGTACTGATCAACAATGACTGGGGAAAATGGGAAAAAGGGGAAAACCACTTTATGGTAGCAGGTCACTCTTGAACATGACACTTTCACTTCATCTCCGTGACTATTTGCGTTGGGTTATCTGCTTGACGATTATCATACTCATGCTCTATCACACCATGCATCACTTTTGGTTTTGCATCAATGCTGCCAATTCATTCACACTATTTGGGTTGGGTTATTTGCTTGATGGTTATCACACTATGGTCTATCACACCATCCATTACTTTGGTTTTGGGTCAATGCTGCCAATTCATTCAGTGTTACCGATATGTTCAAGAGAAGTCACTCAATGAAAATCCATCTTTTGCAATACCATAAACCTTCATTTTCATGACCACCATTCCTGAACTTTGTGTTGTCAGTCAAATTCCATCTCTAAAATCACTACACTCGTTTCGTGTTGTTGATGTGGGATACATCAAGGCCCTCCTGCGACAAGTCACTTCTTGTCAACATCAACTCATTATCCAAGAATTTGATTTAGAAACATCCATTCAGTACCTTGAGGCTTGCATGCATCAACGACAGGTTTCTTGCTTTCAGCGATAGGCATACATCAATGGCCTTCGACCAAAAGACTTTGTATGGTGTTCGACATCAAATCATCCATTCACACCATGCAGAATGTACTGCAGTGCCTTGAGGATCATTATCATTATCAGTGATTTGTCTCGCATCTGTTAACAGCTTACATCATCGACTGGTAATCAGATAGCATCTTCCCATGTTCGACTTCAGATCACATATTCACATGGTTAGAATCATAATTGAGTGAACGTTGAATGAGATTGAAGACCCCAGATCTAGTTTCATCCATCCGGGCTACGATATTAGGAGTACTAAATTAAATGTATAATGGCTTTACATTGATGGTCATTCCGATCACGGGTCTATATCTGTAGACCACTGTTTATGTACTTGTAATGAAAGTTTATAAGTTGAGCATGGGTATGTGTTCCCTTAGTGATTCATGTAAAATCAAATATCATGATATATGTATTGTAATTGATATAGGTCACCTTCCACCTTGATACCTCCTCATCACATCGTAAAGCATTTCATTCGACATTGGCATTTTTCCAACTTCATGCTTTAGGGGGCAACTGTTACAGATCCATTTGGGCACATCAAATCCCAACATTCAGATAAGTGATTTAGGACTCATCAAACCCTAAAATTAGTTGCTTCATGCCCTAAATAAGTCAACCATTTGAATGCCTCCTTCCCAAACAGTTTCATGACTTGAAGGCATCTAGAAATTGCCTCAAGAGGGACCAACGCAGGTAAGCCCTTATGAAGGTGCGTTGCAGAGCAGCTAAGTCCACTGCCAGGGTGCTCTGCAAAGCACTTAGGCTTCCTTTCACATGTGCTGGGTGAGAATGAGTGAAATTCACATAGGGTTTGGGAATATTCTTATCTTGTGGAGCCATCTAGAAGTTTCCATGTATTATCAACTCCTATGAGCTTGAAAATGGATGAGGAATGAGTTAAGGGTCATCCTATGCTCTCATCCCTTCCTCCGTGGAACTAATTCTAAGTATGGAAGGCCATTGAATGTCACCATTAATGACAAAACCTCCTTCATCTTCCTGTAAATTGATAACTCATCTAAGTGATCAAAGGGCTGGCTGGATTATGTTGAATTGTAAGGAGATAATGCTGCTATGAGACTTGACTTTGGAGCAAGTGATGTGATTCCACAAGCTTGTCTTGATTTTGATGTGATGTGGATGGGATCCAAGATGGAGGAATGACTTTGAATTAGACACTGATGGTTGTAGTTCCTTCTTCTATCTAATAAAGTGTTTGAACCTTTTTCCATATTTGTGTTCTTTCATAATCCTTATATGTATGAATTGCTTCTGATTTCTTTCATTTATATTCAATGGATAGTATGCTTTGATCGGTTTTCATTGACATGGTAATTTTCAAGTGGTTTAAGTATGGGAAGGAGTGACGGAATCGATACAAGGGAGACAAGAGGAAAGAAGAACTACAGGTAGGCCTTCTATCCTCTCTTCTTATTTATTGCTTATAGGGAAAGTCTAAAACACTTTAAACTATTGTTCTAGGTGCAACTACTTGTCTAGTGAATTAGTATTTATCCGTAGATGCTAAATTCTCCAAAACAAACACTTAGAGAATCAAGTGAAGAGGTGCAATCCTCTTACTTCAATGCACCATGGAGGCCATGGCAACTGTGATCTCCAGGTATGTCTCATGACTTTTCCTCTTTCAATTCTTGGAATAATGTATATAATAATCAACCATATCCATGGCAATATTCTTCCCCTCCTTGAGTTTAGTTCCCTTCACCCTGGAACCAATAGTCTCCATCTCCTGCTGTCCAATATCCTCAACCCCAACCATACCTGTGGAACTAGAACTAGAGAGCAAATGCCTAGAATTCAACTCTGCCTGCAACACCCAAGTAGCAACAGCTACAGTTACCTCCTTTCTAAGCTTTTGCTCCTCCACCACCTGTACGACCTCAAATACCTGTGCAACCTAACCCAAACCCAAACAATAAAGCAGCTCAGGGCATAGAGGCTCCTATGACCTTCCAGACCTACCTTATTACCCCCGTGGAATTTAATGAAATACAATTGCAATCAAGCACGGTAATTAACCCTAGTCACTCCCCTATCATTACGTAGGAAGACTGTGAACCATCCAGAGGAGAAGTCAGAGACTCTAAGGCGGCTATTGTGCCTACAACAGCTGATATAGAGGAAGTTGTTACATCTGTAACAACCAACCCGAGAAGAATTGTTACATCTGTAACAACTACTTCAGGGAAGGTTGATACACCTATAATAGTAGATTCAACTGCTATTACGCATAACCCCCCATATCCTTAGAGACTGGTTGAACCTAGGATGACTTCCTAGCCTGAATCTGATTTCGTTAGGGAGTTGAAAAATATATATGTACGAAACCATTTGCTGCAATCCCTTAAAGAAGTACCCATCTATGCCAAGACAATGAGAGATTTGCGCATTAAGAAACCTGGAAGAAAGCCTAAAGACCCTGCCACCATACATGTGATGGGAGAGTTATCTGAATTAATGTCTTCTCAGCCTCTCCTTACTAAGCACAATGATCCAGGAAATCCTACAGTCACTGTCTACATTAATGATCAACCCATAGCCAATACATTGATTGATCTTGGGGTTGCCATTAATGTAATGACGAAATATCTCTTCATCGCTCTCGAGCTACAGGGACTTAGACACACCCCCACTGTGCTGGAATTGGTAGACAGGTCTCGTGTTAAACTCGAGGGGATGTTAGAAGATATAGTGATTATGATAGCTTCCTAGAGATATCCAGTATATTTCCTTATTCTACAGCCCAAATCCAATTTGGGGGGGCATCCTTTAATCCTAGGGGACACATTTATAGGTTGTAGGGCGGGATCCATGGTGATCTTGGATGGCCAGGCAACCCAGAACCTTAATCTTTATCCCCCAAAACCAAATGTGGATGTGTACAACCCTTGGTGGGATGAGTTTGAGCCTGAGTCAGATCTTTCCCTACCACTCCTCACTTTGGGGAAAGCGCAATATTTTAAAGATGAAACAAAATATGATGTTATTAATGGTTTTATTAGTAATTCATTGCCTATTGCTTCTGTTGAAAATGAAAATGAGGAGGAAGAGGTGGAAGATATAGATTTTGAACAAATGAGGACAACTCTGAATATGCTAGCAGCCCAATTGAGATTGAGGCTAGAAATTTTTTGAATGTTAACCCCAATTTGACTACTGAACAGAGTCAACAGCTATTACAGATGTTGCAAAAATATAAAAAGGCATTTGAATGGGATTATACAGATATGAAAGGTATCCACCCTAACCTATGCGCTCACCATATTTATTTTAAGGATGGCTACAAACCAATCAAATAGCCACAGCGCCGCGTGAACCCTGCACTAAAGGAAGTGGTGAAAGAGGAACTAAAAAATCTCTTGAGTGCTATTTTTATCTATCCAATATCTGACAGTCAATGGGTGTCACCACTTGTCATTGTTCCTAAAAAGAATGGCAAGTGGAGGGTCTGTGTTGACTATAGAGAGCTCAACAAGGTCACTAAGAAGGACCATTTTCCATTACCATTTATAGATCATGTCCTTGATACTCTCTCCAGAAAGAAATTCTTTTCATTTTTGGATGGATTTAGTGGCTACAATCAGATATAGATCACCCCGGAAGACCAGGATAAAACAACCTTTACTTGTCCTTGGGGAACCTACGCATATAGAGTGCTACCTTTTGAGCTATGTAATGCACCAGCAACCTTTCAAAGGGAAATTCTAGGAATTTTCTCTGACTTATTGAATGATTGTCTAGAAATATTCATGGATGATTTCACACCTTATGGAGATGCTTTTGAAGCAACATTAGTAAATCTAGAAAAAGTGTTAGAACGATGGGTGCAGACCAATGTTACCTTGAGCATAGAGAAGTGTCACATGATGATGATTGAAGGGATCATGCAAGAATCAAGGTAGACCCTACAAAAATAGAGTTAATCCTAAGAATTCCAACCCCCAAAATGCAGAAAGAGGTACATAGTTTCTTGGGGCATGCAGGGTATTACAAAAGATTTATAGAAACTTTTTCAAGAATTGCATCGCCATTATTTTCCTTGATCATGAAGGATGTTGATTTCCTGTGGATAGGGAAGCATGAGAAGGCCTTCTTAAAGCTAAAGGGCTTTGTATTAGCAGCCCCGGTCTTGCGAGGGCCTAGTTGGGAACTGTCGTTTCACATAGCTACGGATGCATCGGATATTGCTGTAGGTGTTGTTGTGGGCTACTTGGAGGATATGAAACCTTATGCCATTTACTACATAAGTAAAATTCTAACTCCAGCTGAGCTCAACTACATAGTGACTGAGAAGGAGTTCTTAGCAGTCATGCACGCCCTTAATAAATTTTGACATTACATCACCAGATATCAAGTATTTGTACACATTGACCATTCTGCCATTCGTTTCTTAATGAATAAGCAAATTACAAATGGTGGGATTACATGTTGGTTATTGCTATTAGAAGAATATGATATCACTCTTGTAGATAAGCCTAGAAAAGACTATGTAGTAGCTGACTTTCTTTCTAGGCTAACTATTGATGACAATTGCACTCCTACTGAAGATTCTTTCCCTAATGAATATCTTTTTGCTATTTCTACGTAATCACCTTGGTATGTAGATATATCCAATTATCTTGTTGTAGGGAAGTTTCCCCAGTATTTGTCCTTTAGGGAGAAAAAGAAAACCATACAACAAAGTGATACATATACCTGGATAGATGGGAACCTCTACCACACTGGACTCGATTTCCATATCAGAAGATGTGTTAGAGAGGATGAGGTCTTTGATATCCTCAAAGACTACCATGAAGAACCTTCTGGAGGACACTTCACAGATAAACGGACAGGATACGAAGTCCTTTCAACAGGGTACTACTGGCCAACAATATTTAAAGATTCCAAGAAGTTTGTGAAGGGATTTGATAGTTGTCAACGGATGGGCCAACCACTGCAATCAGATGAGATGCCGTTATAGCCTTAGATCATCATAGAACCTTTTGAGAAGTGGACTCTAGATTTTGTGGGACCAATCAATCCTTCATCTAGACAAAGATCCTACATCTTGGTCTGTACTGACTATGTCATGAAATGGGTCGAGGCGAAGGCACTAACAAGAGCCATGGAGCAGGCTATCTTAGACTTTCTGTTTGAAGACATCTTTGTTCAATTTGGCATACCCAGGTGTTACAGATCCATTTGGGCATATCAAGCCCAACTTACAGATCAGTACTATTAGGGCCCATCAAACCCTAATTTAGTTGTTACATGCCCTAATGAAGTCAACCATCAGAATGCCTCCTTCCCAAGAGATTACATGATTGAAATCATCCAAAAACTACCTCTAAGAAGATCAGCGTAGGCAGCCCTTTATCAGGGTGCATTGCAGTGCAGCCCAGTACACTGCCAGGGTGCATTGCAGCGCACTTGAGCCCTCTTTGGCCCGCACTGGGCAAATTTGAGCGAAATATGCATTGGGATTTGGAATATTCTTATCCATAGGATGCTTCCAGAATTTTCCCAAGGATATCCACTCCTTTCGGCTCGAAATTGGATGAGGTAGGAAGTTAAGGAACATCAATCCCTTTAACCCTTCCTCCATGGAATTAAATCCTAAGTTTGGGAGGGCATTCATTGTCATCATTTATGGAATAAATTCCTTCATTCACCTATAAAAAGACCGCTCATCTAGGTGATCAGGGGTTGGAAATGTTTCAATTATAGGGAGATTCTGTTAGTATGAGACTTGGGTTGGTTTCAAGTATTGTAATGATGTCAAAATGTCTTGCTTGTCATAAGGAGAGGATGGGATTGAACTAGAGGAGTGGCACTGAATCAAGCAAATTGGGTTGTAACTCTTCCTTTTACTAATAAAGTGTTCAAAGTTTTTTCCATATGTTTGTATTGTTTATTGATGCTTTCATATGTGTATTATGCACTTGATTCCATTTTATGTTTAATCAATAGATCATTATCATATTCTTTGATCAGTTTTTGTCTTATGTCTATGTGCAGGTACTTTTCAAGTAGATTAAGTATGGAAAGGAGCGACAAAATTGGTCAAGGGAGATAAGGAGTAAGCGAAAGCTTCAGGTAGGCTTCTTTACTATCTTATTTAATCTATTGGTTATAGAAAAAGTAGAGAATGCTTTGCACTGTTGTTCTAGACTTAGCTACTAGTCTATGGGTTTAGGAGTTTATCCATAGACACTAAAACTTCCCAAAACAAATTGGCGACCATACTAGGGATCGATTATCCATCTTAGTATCATATCAGCCTCTTAAGATATTTTTACATACTGTACTTGTGTTTGTTGATTTAATTTCAGTCTTATATAATTGAAAATTGAGTCAAAACTGTGTCAGATTGCCTTCAAAGATGGCTTACTGTCACCAGCACATCCCAATGAAAGACACAATACATTGCAATGCACTTCCCACATAGAGCCAGTGCACTGAAGTGCACTATCTCTCACTGCAGCCTACGCTAATCCCTTGAGGGTTAGTTTCCCATCTAGGAGTTGAAGTTTTTTGCCAATTTTCTCCTGTTTGAATGATTTGCTGAATGTCAATGATGTCTTGTATCTGAAAATAGTTTTTCAACTCCTTAGCTGGCCCTAATTAGACTAGGATTGATAAATGTTTCTTATGTATTTACTTTGTCATTTTCAATCTATATTCGAAAGTTAATGTTTTGGTTGATTGATCTTTGTCGAAAGAAAGTGTCATAAAATCTTCTTTTCCTTCGAAAATTGAATTGTTGTAAAGTCTTCATTCATGAAAGATCGATTGATTAATGTGTGCATATGATTAGTCTTTTCATTGAAAGTGTTGTAATTCCTCATTTATTTGAAAACGAAAGTGTCATAAAGTCTTCCTTTCCTTGAAAAATTGTCTCAAAATCATCATTTTTATGAAAAGAGTTTATTGATCGATTGTGCATTAGTTTTCCTTTCTGTTCATTCACATTAAGGGAAATCGAAAAGAAATACATGCATGTTGCATTGAAAAAGATTGTGTGTGCTGATAGGAATAGTGTAGGGAATTTGCATTTAGATTGTGCTCTTTGCTCTTTGATCAAAAGGAATATGATTTCTCTATCCCTAAGTAGCTAGGATTTTCATCCTTAAATTGAATGGAAAGAATGCTTATCATATTAGTTTCATTTTAGGAATTACAAACATAGATCACGTGGTGAACCTTGAAAGGCAAATTATAAACAAGATCAACTTAAAATTTATCTGAATTTACCTAATGGAGCATTGTCACCTAATGAAAAACATTTAGAGGTCTAGGCTAGAGACGTGTTTCAATGTTGTAAAACAAAGCAGCTGTTGCTAACTTGTTTGCAATACATTCCAAGTGTGATACCTCATTCCATGTACCTTCGGGTATATGGGGCAGTGTTACAGTATGTAAAGTATATGGGAATGCTATCACTGTGCGGTTTTTCATTAGACAGTGCTTACATGGATTGGGCCTCCACGTACCTTTGGGTATATAGAGGAGGACAACTCTAGGTTGCTATCCATCCTTAGGTAATCGAGTTGGCCACCTTGTACACTGTGATACACCGAACACAACATTCGTGGAGATTTCCTGCCTATGCTTCTTGGTTCGCCAGGAGGTATTCTGCAATTCACAGTTGCTTGGTAAACCTTTTTCCTAGATTATCCCTCTTTTGTTTTGTTATGTTACTTTGATTAAAATAAAATTAATTGACCACGGATAAAATTCTCCACGCTCACTCCTTAGTTGATCTTAGGTTGAAAAATATGGTGGCAAATCCAGATTCCACTAATCAAGGAATTCCTTTTGATGGGAATCCTAGTCTTTTTCCTCCTTTTGGAAATATTGGTGCTCCATATATGGATACATTGTCTCTTTCAAGATTTACCATTGGCTTGCTAGTATGGTTGTTTTCAATCTCCTTGGTTCAAAATGTCATGATTTCTCTGCAATTGAGTACACCTTCGACTAGACAAAATCAACCTCTAGTTGATCCTAAAGTTGACCCTTTGCCTTCTTCCTTGGTTGTTTCTTCCTCCCCTTCTTCCTCTTCGCTTGGTGAAAGTATTGGTACTAGTAACCAGGTGGCTAAGAAGAAGAAGAAAGGGAAGAAGAAGAAGAAGAAGTAAATTCAGTAGAGAGGCAATCAAGCAACCATTGATTTAAATGAAACATCTGATGAGAAACTATCCATCAAGCCTCACAAAGTTTGATATCCATGCAAAATTTTTGCGGGAGACCATCTTCTTTGAAATTGTCCTGATATTCCTCAGATCTTATAGGAACGGTCTTCTCGTTCACAACATCCTATGTCATCAACTTCTAGAGATCATGCTGGTGACACAACATCAACTAGCGGTAATAAAGTTCATGGAAAGAAGGGTAAAGGTAAGTTTCCCTATAGGTTATGTGAAGGGAATCACCCCATTCACCTTTGTCCCTATCTGGATGAAGACAAAAAAGTGTTGGATAACCATCCTGCTTCACCATAGCTACTTCCATCTGGTTACAGGAAACTCTCCCTAAATCCTTCACTAGTTGATGAATTTACTGACCAAAATCAACCATCGGTCGAAGCCACTCTCTCTGAAAGTGAATCCTATGAGTCTGTACCCAGCCCAAATTAATAGGTTGAGGTAACAACTGACTTGATTTCAACTTCAGTTAGTCGTACCTTTCCCGAAGAGAGTGAATATGATACCAATCAAGTTCTTTTTGTTTCTTTAGATTCCAATGAGCTTGGGGGCAATCCTCATGTTCCATCAAGACAAGAGGAAAATCCTCCCATTCTCGTAACTTAAGGGGTTAATTCTCCCGTTCTTACAGTACCCCCTCCAAGTAGTATGGTCACTTCCTTTGATTGGAATCAACTAATAGGATTCCATCTTCCTTATTATGTGTCTTTCCAAATCATAGTATAGGTTTCTAATATTATTGTATCAGGCACTATTATAGATGAAGGTGCATCTGTGAGTATCATTTCCTCAACTGCTTGGCAAGTGCTCGGTTCGCCACCACTTGTGTCTGTGACCCAGAATTTGTTGGCTTTTAATAGAGGAACCAGTAAACCATTAGGGATCCTTCCTCAGTTTCCTATTACTTTGGGAGGAAAAATCGTTTATTTAAACATGGTGGTAGTCCCAGGCCCTTTAGATTACAATTTACTTCTTCAGTGTGACTATGTTTATGACATGGGAGCTATTGTTTCAAAACTCTTTCGAGTGATTTGTCTCCCACACGAAGGAAAAATTGTCACCGTTGACCAGCTTTCATTTCCCAATCCAACTATGGCTCCCAGTCAACCATCTTCCATAAATGGTCCTTTTCTACAAATGTATCATCCTCGTCACGGGTCAATTTTGTGGCAACCCGTTTCATACCTACATCAACTAACGATCAATTCAGTGATGTTGTACATCATGTATTGGGGGCATTGGAACCAAATCTCTCCTTCATGGTCTCCTATGTGTTGTGATCCAAGGGCACGAGGATAGTTCTTTTACTATTTCAACCTCATTAAAAAATGAAACAGGTCCATGAGGACAGTTCTTTTACTGTGTCAACCTTGTTAAAAAATGAAACAGGGTCCCGAGGATAGTTCCTTGTCTTGTGTCAACCTCATTAAAAAATGAAACCAAGGAATATGAGGATAGTTCTTTTACTGTGTCAACCTCATTAAAAAATGAAATAGGTCTATGAGGATAGTTCTTTTACTCTGTCAACCTCATTAAAAAATGAAACAGCTCCCATGAGGATAGTTCTTTGTCTTGTGTCAACCTTGTTAAAAAATGAAACCAAAGATATGACGATGGTTCTTTTACTTTGTCAACCTCATTAAAAAAATGAAACATCTCTTTAAGAAGAGTTCCTTGTCTTGTGTCAAGCTCATTAAAAAATGAAACAAGGTCCCAAGTTCTAAGTTGAGTCTTTGATTAAATCTTGTAAAATCCTAGTTGAGTCTTTCACTTGATCTCGTAAACGAACCTTCATTCCATCCACCTGATAGCCACGAGTAGTCTACTTAGGTGAATGTAATGAAGCTTGGGGGGAATGCACCTAATGGTAAAGTTAAGTTTCCCTGTAGGTAATGTGAAGGGAATCATCCCATTCACCTTTTTCCCTATCTGAACGAAGCCAAAAAGGTGTTGGATAACTGTCCTACTTCACCGCAACGACTTCCATTTGGTTACAAGAGACTCTCCCTTTCATCCTGCTGGGGGCATGTAAACCAATCTCAAGCATAGTTTTTTGTTTCAAGCTTGTCTAAACATGAAACTGAACCCAAGCATAGTTCCATATGGTTCAAGCTTGTCTAAAAATGAACCCATTTCAAGTTTAACCCTCGTGATTTCCATTCTATTAGCCTCTTTTGTCAGATGAGCCTTGGTTGTTTTCATCCCGTCACCACCATCCCTTTGGCCAATAATATGCTTTCACTTGGTTGTTTTACCCTTTTTGAGGCACAGTTGCAATGAGTGATCTTATTAGCTAGCCTCTTCACATAAATCAACATGTTTTGAGAAGTTCCAACATCACTGGTACCAGTTGTTAACCTAGACACCACTCGTTCCTCAAACTGGAGTCCTCTTTAAGCTCTTTTTAGACTCTCTAAACACGAAAAGATTGCCGAGTGCTTGTCCTTTCCAGCTCGTTAACGGATTGGAAATGATATCTCTCTTGTATTTTTTTATGCTTTTTCAGACTTGAGAGACAAATCTATGAAAAAGAACTTTTGGAGTTTCCTTTTCGTCCCTTTTCAAACTCTCTAAATATGAAAAGGACCGAGTTATCTTTGTCGTTAAACTCGTTAAAAACATCAAATAGTGACAAACTTGTCCATCTAGACAAGACTGAGTTTCACCTTCACTAGACTCGTTAAAGAATCAAATAGTGATGGATTCACCCAAAGGGTGGAATTATACAACAAGCATATGTTATCCTCCTCGAGCTTAATAAAAATAAAGAGGTATTGGTTAGCAATGACTGGGGAAAATGGGAAGAAGGGAAGAACACTTTATGGTAGCAAGTCGCTCTTGAACATGACACTTTCACCTCATCACTGTGACTATGTGGGTTGGGTCATTTAGCTTGATGGTTATCACACCGTTGGTCTATCATACCATCCATTACTTTTTTTGGGTCAATGCTACCAATTCATTTTAGTGTCACTGACATGTTCAAGAGAAGTCATTCAATTCAAACTTCATCCTTTGCAATACCGTAAACCTTCATTTTCATGACTACATTCCTGAACCTTTTGTCATCAGTCGATTTTCATCTCCAAAATCATTTACCTCATTTCTTGTTGCTGATGTGGGATACATCAAGGCCCTCGTGTGACGAGTCGCTTCTTGTCTGCATCAGCACATTATCCAAAAAGTTGATTTAGAAACACCCCTTCAGTATCTTGAGGCTTGCATACATCAATAGTAGTTTTCTCGCTTCCGACGATAGGTTGACATCATTGGCCTTTGACCAAAAGACTTTGTATGGTGTTCAACATCAAATCATTTATTCACACCATGAAAAATGTACTATAGTACCTTGAGGGTCATTATCATTATCGGTGATTCCTCTCGCGTATGTTAACAACTTACATCATTGGCTGGTAATCAGACGATGTCTTCCCATGTTTGACTTCAAATCATCTATTCAAATGGTTAGAATTGTACTTGAGGAAAAGATTGAACAAGATTGAAGACCCCGGATCTAGTTTCATCCATTTGGGCTGCGATATTTTCAAGAGTACTAAATTAGATGTACAATGGCCTTACATTCATGGTCATCCATTCATGGGTCTATATCTGTAGACGACTATATTTGTACATGTAATGAAAGTTTATAAGTTGAGCATGGGTATGCCTTCCCTCAGCGTGTTCATGAGAAAAAATCAAATTATCATGAAATATGTATTGTAATTGATGCAGGTCACCTTCCACATCGAAACCTCCTCTCCACATAGTAAAGCATTTCACCCAATATACATATTTACGACTTCATGTTTTAGGGGGCAACTGTTACATATCCATTTGGGCACATCGACCTCGACTTACAAATCAATACTATTAGGGCCAATCAAACCCTAATTTAGTTGTTACATGCCCTAATGAAGTCAAACATCAGAATGCCTCCTTCCCAAGAGATTCCATGATTGAAATCATCGAAAAACTTCCTCTAAGAAGATCAACACAAGCAAGCCTTTATCAGGGTGCACTGCAGTGCAGCCCAGTACACTGCCAGGGTGCATTACAACACACTTGAGCCCTCTCTGGCCTACGCTAGGTGAATTTGAGTAAAACATGCATTGGGGTTTGGAATATTATTATCCATAGGATGCTTCTATAAGTTTCCCAAGGCTATCCACTCCTTTTGGCTCAAAATTGGATGAGGTAGGAAGCTAAGGAACATCAATCCCTTTATCCCTTCCTCCATGGAACTAAATCCTAAGTTTGGGAGGGAATTCATTGTCACCATTTATGGAATAACTTATTTCATTCACTTATAAAAAGACCAATCATTTAAGTGATCAGGGGCTGGAAATGATTGAATTATAGGGAGATGTTATTAGTATGAGACTTGAGTTGGTTTCAAGTATTGTAATGATGTCAAAATGTCTTGCTTGTCTTGAGGAGAGGATGGGATTGAACTGGAGGAGTGACACTAAATCAAGAAAATTGGGTTGTAATTCTTCCTTTTACTAATAAAGTGTTCAAAGCTTTTTACATATGTTTGTATTGTTTATTGATGCTTTCATATCTGTATTATGCACTTGATTCCATTTTATGTTTAATCAATAGATCATTATCATATTCTTTGATCAGTTTTTGTATTATGTCTATGTGCAGGTACTTTTCAAGTGAATTAAGTACATAAATGGGTGACAGAATTGGTCAAGGGAGATAAGGAGTAAGCGAAAGCTTCAGGTAGGCTTCTTTACTATCTTATTTAATCTATTGGTTATAGAAAAAGTAGAGAATTCTTTGCACTGTTGTTCTAGACTTAGCTACTAGTCTAGGGGTTTAGGCGTTTATCCATAGACACTAAAACTTACCAAAATACCAGGGAGATAGTCACAGATGAAGGGCCGTAGTTCACATCTCATAATATCTAAGAATTGGTCGAGAAATATAAAAACATAAAAAAAATCACAACACCTTACCATCCACAGGGGAATGGCCAGGTGGAAAGCACTAATAAAGTCATTGAGGGGATCCTTACTGAGAATGTGGCCAGTCATCGAAGAATCTGGGTTGACAAATTTCTAGAAGTTTTATGGGCATATAAGACTACATGGAGGAACTCCACTGGATTCTCACCATATGAACTTGTGTATGGAAAGAACCCTTTATTCCCCATTGAATTTGAAATCAAGACACTAAGGACAACATTGCAAGTCAATTTGGATTTGACTACAACACAAAGGTAGAGATTGGACTAGCTCAATGAATTGGAGGAGAAACAGTTGGATGCTATCCAACAAACAAAGATTATCCAGCAACAGAGAGATAAGTGACATGACCGATTTATAAGGAAGAAACAATTCCAAAAAGGAGATTGGTCTCTCTTATACGACTCAAGGTTTAAAGACTTCAAGGATAAGCTTTGCACCAGATGGCTAGGTCCTTATGAGGTAGATGCAGTCTTTGAAAATGGGACTATAAATTTGGTAACCATTGACAGTGCAAGGACACCATTACTTGCAAATGGGCACCGTCTCCAGTTGTATCACAAACCTACCTCGAAGGGTTCATTTGTCAACATTGTCACAAATTCGGATCTACAGGTTATGGGAATAGGGGAAAGCCCCCCTGTGCTGCAAAATTTTTAACTTTTCCAATAAGTGTAACAACTGAAAACCACCTGGTGGCGGCTATTACACCTTTTAAAAATAAAATAAAAGAAATAATAATAATAATAATAATAATAATAATTTGGCTATGAAAACCTTTTGCAGGCATAAACAAACACTTTTTGTGGCAGTTGAAAACCACTTGGTGGCAGCTGTTACACCCTCTGCAACAACATTTGTTATTTCAAAGTGTATCATACAATAAGTGTTCTTACACCCTCTACAACAACATTTGTTCCTTTAAAGTGTATCATACGATAAATGGTGTTACATGATCTTTTGTTATTTATCTTTTTGTAAAAATTAAAATTAATATATACCGATCGTCTTGGTTGTTACACCTGTAACAATTGACGACGTTTTAGGAATTAAACAAAATATTTTATTGTAATAAACAACAAAAACATCACCGCAAGCCTCATCAGCAAATCTAAGTTCATGTGTCTCACTGCCTGAGTATGATTCAACATTGCGCCACCCATTAGGATGCCCCATGTCACCCAGGTACGTCATCAAAAAGTTAATATTGAATTCAATTTATTTTGTAATTATGGTAAGTTAACATGAATAATTGACGACCGAGGATGGCTGTCATAATTGAGATGTGGGGGGAATGAATCATGTCGCAACATGACCATCACATGATTTGTAATTATTGGAAAAATCCAACAATTAAGACATGCATCCCGGGAGTTATTGTACTTCATACCAAATCATAACAAAAAGGGTAAGGGCACTATTGATGAGACCTCCCCACGACTCACCATTAAAGAAAAATTCATTAAGCTGTACGAACCATGCATGCCAAATATTAATCAAAATCTACACCTGTGCCACCCTACCACCCTATCATTTACCCCTGCTGGAATCATTGAATCCCTATTCAGAGTGCTCAGAGAGGAGGAAGGTAGCAGTGTAGGTTGAAACAACTAGAGTGTGTGCCGGAGGGAAGATAAGTAGGTGAAACAACATTGAATTGCAGAAGCAATGGGTGGAGCAGCGATACGGCATGAACAGGAACTACAGAAGCCTTGGAAGGCTATCCTGAGGCATGCCAAGTCTTCAAAGACACAGGCTGGTTCGAATTCTTCCAGAAATTGGAAGGATCAGACAATGGTGTGGCCATGGAATTCGCAAAGAACCTAGAAAGAAACCAGACAGAAGTTAAAGGACTGAAATTGGAGGCCACGAAAGAAGTTATTGAAAGAGTAATAGGATAGCCAGCAAAAGGGAAGAGATGGTTTACCAGAAGGTTAATGACCCCTCGCTAAAAGGGGATTTTCGCCAGGAAAGTGAGTCATTGGTTAAGAAGGGCAGGAGAATTGATAGTCTATCACTCCCCCAACCATGGACGGATGTCACTCTCTTCCTCATTAAGTACATTACTTGTGAGGGAAGAGAAACAATTGTGTTTAATTACCACTTCCCACTACTGAACCATATCCACCATCAACAATGGATTAACCTTCCGTATTTCTTGCTGGGAAATATTAGACACATGGTTGTGGATGTGAAAATAGCTACACATCCAGAAACGTGTGTTACAAACCACAACCTTATTAAACTCATCGTGCTATATTCCTTGAGCTAATAGGACAAAAATTGGGAAGAGTTCATGCGGAAAAGGCCAAGGACTACTCGTAGAAGGCAAACAAAGACAACTGGGGAAAATCTAGAGGTAATAAAGGAGCAACTGCAACCCTCGATAGTGAGGATCAATAAGAAGTCAGTTGACAAACCAATTGGTGACAAAAGGCCAAAGTAGAGGATAAGGGTCAACTGACACCTAGAGTCCCCATCTACGTCGAGAAAGAACAACGAAGCAATCGAGAAGAAGGATAGGGAGCAAGCTTAGCCAGAAAAAATCTCCTTCACCTGGTAAGAGCAAAACCCAAACCTTGTTATTGAAAATTGAAATTTTAGAAAAAGAGATTGAAGAATTAAGGGAACAAATAGTAGTAGGGAAGGCAAAGCCAAGAGCCCCAAGGCTGGATACTTTGGTAGAGGCTATGGATAGGGCTAGAAGAGGAGAAATCTTGGGAACTCTGTGTGTAGCCTATGCTGGGAAGTTGGTGCAAGCCAGATTCAAAGTCTGTGTAGTAGATAATATCTTAAGGGAGACTTAAACCGAAAACTGGGAAGCTGTTACACCAGAACTTGTCGAGGACATTGCTAATACACAAGAACCAACAACTGAGATAGTATAATCCACAAAGAGTGATCAAGCAATGGATACACAAGAACCCTTTGCTGACACTGTTGTTTCACCAGGAACAACAATGGAGGAGGAAATCAGCCAAGTGGAGGAAGAGAAAGATAATATCCATGAGTTGATGGTCACTGCTGCTGTTACACAAGAACCAATAGTAGAGACCGAAGTTGGTCTGAAGGTAAATGATGAGCAAAAACCTGTGGACATTACTACTACCACATAAGAACCAGTAGTAAGAATGGAAGCTGACCAGGAAAATAAGGAAATTATGGTCAAACCCACTGACGAAGCTGCTGTTACACAAGAACCAACAACCGAGGTGGGATAGCTTCGCCCTCAGGAGGATGCTACACCCTTAGTTGATGATGCATGTGGAAGAACATCGGGTCCTATTGAAGGATGGAATTATGAGAAATTGTTGTTATTGGCAGAGCTACAAAAGTGGAAGCAGCTAGCACTCTCTCTACAGGAGGGAGTGATTCCACTCAATGTGCATAAGAATATGATGGATTCCTTGCAAGAGAAATGGTTGAAGGAAGAATGGGAAAGAAAAGAGGAGGCACGGAGGCATAAAGAAATGATGAAGAAAAAGGATGAACAACTATATTAGCTGCATTGGGAGGTATCTGACCTAACGTTTGATAAGACCAAACTCCGCGACCTCACTCTAAACCTGCTAGCATGCAGGCGGCTGTCCCCGTCATACCCTGTGTTCCTATGGGAACGTTACTATTTATTTCAATTGAGGGCATTTTATGAGAAAAGGTCCTATTTGGGTTCTTTATCTACACCTTTTTGGAAAATTTTCAATCCTGTGATTTTGATGATCAGAATTTGCTGTGCGAATACGTGAGCACAAAGATGGTGGAAACTATCCTCTCTTTCATGGGAGATTTGCAGTTGCAGGCATTCCTATCATTTATGAGGAACCAGATTGAGTGGCAACTAGCTAAGAAGACAATAGAGACCAACGAGGAAAGGACAACACTATGGGTCCAGGCTGAACCGGGAATGGCCTATGAACTCTGGTGAGATTTTAGGTAGTTCCTGAGCACTCTGGAAATGAGAGATCAGTCGACCATCTATAGAAGAAAGATTGTGAGGGTTTGCCTCAACTTATTTACAACCATTAGGAGCCAAGCACTGGTTAGATGTCTTAAGCGCACTGAGGCTTGCAGTGCAGAATTGTAGGAAGGGGACCCATTTGAGTATAAGAACTTTGTGGTTGTTGTTTCACGGGTGCCAGAATACGCCCAAATTGTGTTGACACTGGGGGAATTTTGGATTGGCCTCAGGTTTAGATTCCCTTTGATCTGGATGCCATTGGAGGAGTATCAACCCAATTATTAGTTATGTGATTACAAAGAGGAATCCTGGCCATGTGAGCTGATGGTTAATCAAGGATTAAGAGCTCCAGGCGATGATACTGTTGCTGCATACAACTTTACAGATTTCCATTGGGGGCACAGTAGAAGGGTCTCAGATTCAACATGGGGACATGCAGTGGCTTCAGTCGGGGGGAGATGTTGGGTGTGATTTTTCACCCATTTTCTTCACCTTCTTTCCCTTGTTTTGACCTTTTTTTCCTTCAGATCTGTGCCCTTATATGACCAAACTCCTTGTTTTCTTACCTTTTTAAACCATTTTACTATCATGTTACTTTGTTGTATTTTACCGAATAAATATGAGGCTTTATTTCTTTTTGTGGCTAGCTGGATGAGTGTTGAAGGAGCATGTTAGGAAGTATATCTTTTTTAGGTGTTGGCTCGTGGAAGCAGACAGGCAGCAGGAGTTAACTGCAGGAAAGGATAGAACAGTTTGCTATTACACCCTGAGTGTTGTTACATATCACTGCTACATACTAGGTGCTATTACAAATCACTGATGTTACAAGTGGCTACTGTTACAGATTGTTTCTACACATCAGTTCTGTTACAGGTTTCTATTACACATCGGGTGCTCTTACACCTCCTGTGGATCCATTGTTACACCAACAGTGCTATCATCAGTTATGTCGCATCATCCTGAACCATCATTTGCTCAATATTGTTGCACCGAAGCTAGAAATGTGGGTATTATTCCACATAACACCTATCGGTAGTAGGATTGTTTATTTTTGAGGTAACACGACTCAAGCAGTTGTAACTAATGTATATTTATTTAGCAGTAGGTTGCAACTTCTTTATTTTTGGATTAGCATGAGAATCAAAGATTCTCATGATTGATCTGTTTTCTAATTTTCGGGATGTAATAGTTATAAAAGACTTGGATTTTTATGTATCAAAGGTGGCATATAGAAGAGTATCATTACTCTGTTTCTGTAATTCATGAACTTATTTTAATATCAATTGGCATGGTGATGTTGTTATTACTTCTTAATTGATCTGTTAATCACTTTTTGTGTTCTTCCTGTGCCTTGCTGAGGAGGAAGGGCCCTCCTCTTTGGTAGGGATTGTAGTGATTAGGTAGTGTACATTTCAGTTCAGTTTATTGATTTATAGTTTCTCACTGTTGCTGTACAAATAACGGATTGCATTCACTACTATTTCTATTTATCTTGTGTTGTTACACAGAGTTAAACAACAGAGGAATAGTAACCAGTTGGAATAGATGTTAGTTCTAGGTGTGGCGCGCCTTTATTTCAATAGCTGCAAGTTGTGATTTAATTCTGTGGATTGTTTTTATATCTGCATACATGATTGACTTAGTAATTTAGATCAACAACATATTTTACAATTTTTCTGCACTTTCTTATGCTTGGCTGGAGTGTATCAGCATAGATAGTGCAAACTCCATTGAAACAGCAAGACCTACCTTGGGTTGATAATTAATGTTGCAGTCTGAGTTAATTAAGGTTGATAAAACAACACTACACATAGTTCAATATGATAGAAGATTGCATAATCCCTTTGAGTAAGGAATGCATTTAGTCTCATCAAGGGAAGACTAAGCTTGTTTTCTCAAAAGGTGTTGTATCCATCTTTAGAAGTTGTGCAATCACTGTTGACAAGGAGACTGTCATCGAGGAGTTCCTAGTAGCTGTTAGAAATAAAGAACAATTAAGACATCACAAGCCTAACATGAGAGAATGAGTCATTATGACACTTAGTGAAATAAGAAGAAAACCTGACGCAATTTAAAACAATAGCTATTATGGTTAAAGGGAGGCTCCAAAATCATAGCATGAGAAAAAATTTGGAGGGGGGTTGTACCAGCAACAACACCTCCCTACACCCCTACCTCAACATTTTATTAGATTTGGCTCATATGTGGTGTGATGGATCATTTGGTGCTGAATTTATCTCGAGCCTTTATTGGGGGTATTTTCTTTGTTTTCATCTATGGCTTCTACGAAAAGGGTTGAGGGGGCTGTGCGTTGGGAAGTCTCTACTTGGCTCTATATCGGGCCCATTTTATTTGTTTATGGATTGGGTCATCTTATGTGTGGGATTTTTTATGGAATTTTTTTGCGAACTAAGATTGGGTTCCTGTGATTCTTCATCTCGATGCTATTATTTTTATAGGGGTCAACTTCTCCCTTAATAACTGGGCAGATGTGGTGTTATTCGATAGTCTTTGTTGCCATATTTTGTTTTCTTATTGCCCAGTTGTGGGTTTTTTATTGGAGCCTGAGGGGTGGATTGTGCTCAGCATAATGTATGTAACCCTTTGGGGTTAACTATGGGCCTCTGTGCCTAATTTTTATTTGTGGTCTTCTTATGGCTTATTTTTGGCCTCTCTTTGAAGCTTATGGGGCAACTTGTTCCACATCTTAGAATTTCTAAATTTTTTGGATGGGGTTTCTGACTTGTTATTTTATGGCAAGGGTTTTGTTTCCAATTCATGGTTTCTATATTTTGCTGTGAGGTATTAACTGGCTGAATTCTTTTAGCATGTGCAAAATGTAACTTTGTTCCTCCCATGTATGAATAAAATTATGGGTTTTTTTCTCGGGAAAAAGAAATCACATTTTAAATATCCTACTAACTTTTAAGGCAAAAAGCCCAACACAATCTCAAAAAGTAGAAATTTCAAGGTAAATTAAAGATAATGTATAGTAATGTCCATGAATGTCCAAAAACATCCAATTGAAATGGAGGGACTCCATGCTATTTTTTTCCTCCACTAAATTATAAAGTCAAAAATAGTATGGGAGTTCTTGTTAGCTCAATAATGGAAACAAACTAAGTGAAACCATGAATATCTATACAAAAACTTAAGATAATTACTATTTCTATCAGAAAAATATTTTACCTTGATCAAATACTTAAGATTTAGCTCAATGAGTCCCTTTGCAATCTACCTTTTAGATTAGCTAGATGAATGTTTATTTTTAATTTAGGTAGATCACTAGTTATTACTACCAAGCCAGATTATGAAGCTTATTTCCCTATTTAACGCTTCTTCAGAGGATAATGTATTATCATAAGGTAACTAGATATAAGTAATGTTGAAAAGTTCATGCTAACTATTTATAGTCTCTAGAATTTGTCTACTATCAATTAGCATCCATAACCTCGATAGAGTTAAGCATAATATCAAAGGCCTTTCTCTAGTAGTAGTAAGAATTCATAGCACTAGCAAAGATACTTGTATGTCACACATGATCCAAAATTGTTTTCTAAGCCTTTACCTTAGCTTATTCTCTTTTTCATTTTTTTTGGAGGGATAAATGGATGGGGGATCTTAAGTATTCTATCGAAGCTTCTTTGATGATACCTATTAGTGATAATTTCTTCAGATATGTCTTTTTTATGTTAAGCACATTTCTTACATGCAATACCATGGACACTCCTTAAACTTCTAGGTAATATGTTAATCATTATTACATGTGTTATTGTAACCTTGAACACAACCAATAGTTTGTTTAGAACTAGGCTTGAGATGCTCATAGGTATTCATTGTCAAGTCAATGTTCCACTACTAAGTTTAATATCAAGCATTAAATTGAGGTAATGGAAAAAAACAAGAACCCATGTATTGTGTATTGGGCTATGTGTGGATTTCAATTATTCTAACAAGCTATGTTCAAATATCATTGAAGAAATTAGAGCATCAACAACATATGGCCATTTTCTAAAAATGGAAGCAACAAGGCAACCTTGGAAGGGGAACTAACTAAGCAAAGAAAAAATAGATGTAAAATAAGAACAATGAAAAGTGATGAATAAACTCAAATAAAACAAAAAAATGAATAGAATTCAAATGCTAAAGTTGAAAGTAATCAAAGGAAAACTACTTATATACAAAAAGATGGTTAACTAAAGAATAATTTTAGGATTTGACCACCAATAGGAAGGATTTCTACTTCTCCTTCAAGGGTTTGTTGTTTGTACATGCATAAGCCAAGTTTCTCCACTATTAGGTAAGGACTAAGACATAATTCTTGGAATTTAAAATGTTTTCCTTTCTCTTGATGTCATTCATCCCATTTTAGCACAAGGTATCCCACCTAGAAGTCTTTATCTCCCATAGTGTTCTTGTCAAACCATCTCTTAATAGTTTATTGATGAATAATATATTTCTTATTTGCCTTTCCTCTTTCTTCTTCAGGATTAAACAAGGTACCAATTATCTTTTGGATAGTTCATAAATTATACCCACCTAAGGCTTGGGATAGTTGGAGAGATTATAAGAAAACATTTGAGGAAGGGATAGATTATTTCCCATAAAGTAGGAAATATGGAGATGTCCCAAGACACGTTGTTGGAGTTAGTATGTCATACTAGAGAGAATTGGGTAAGGTCCCGTGTCAGTTTCTCTGATGGTTAACTACAATTTGTTTAAGGATATTGATTTAGTTTTTATTGGTGGATTTAACCAAACCATTTCATTTGGGGTAATAATTAGCTACATATAATAAAACATTTTCCTCTCTCCAAATATAATAGGTTAAGCTCAAAATAAAAAGGCATGTAACATTATCAAAGACAATTGTGGTTTATGATGAGCCCTGGTATTGCACCAAGGATGTTGCAACTCCCAAGGGCTTCTCAACTTAAATTATCAACCTGGTTTTCGTACAAACATAGAGGTGATAGTACTATATGCACAACAGGTTAGGTTCTACTCATGTCAACCTCATTCATGAAATCAGATCAAGGTGTTTAGAAACCACTCCTACAACTAATTATAGTGAAAATTTCTTATGAAAGAATAAATGAACAAGTTTCTAACTACAAAGGTTAAAATGCCATTCATTACATGTAAATGCTAATTGTAATTTCATGAAAGGAAAATGTTGATCTATTTGTAGAAATAAATCATGCTATTTTACTTGCGCACTTAATAAAATAAGTAACCTACTTTCTGTTGGTAGGCTAAATTTATTCATTTTTTAACCCCTTTTCCCTTCAAAACCATAACCTTATACCTCTTTTTTAACCTTGCAAACCCCCTTATTCCTGCACTAGTCCAAGAATCGTGTCCCTTCCTACACTAGCTTTATGTTTCATGTTTAAGGGTTACGAATGTTCTTAATTAATCATTTTCATAGATTTTATAACTTCAAATATTTGTAACTAATAATTCTCTTCCTAGAAGTATTTGATAGACAATGAATTAATTATCCTATTAGCATGGTCGAGTGAAGGTAGGATTCCTGCACCGCTGGCGAATCTTCAACTACTGTGACAACTCACCACTCCATGCGGACATCGTGTTATGGAATGATTAACTCGAGTTGGGCTTGGAGCATAGAGGAAAATCAGGGATATGGTGGAGATTAGGTCGCCGACTGAATACCTAGAATAACATTTTGTTATAGCCGAAAGGCTTAGCACAGGTTGTTGTTGTTATTTTGTTATAGTCAAAAGGCTCAGATTGGAACACTTGTTGTAATTTCATTACAACCGTAGGCTTGAATGAATGTATAAAACACAGGACTCAGATAGAAAATGGTAGCGAGCGATAGATATAGCAAGGATATTGTGATTCTGTCATTTTGCAATTTTTCTTATATCGCCCTTGTTCAGGCCTAGATTCGAATTCATGATGTATATTTGCTGATCATTAATAGAAAGGAACTACCCCATGATTTCTCAATCTTGCACTATAATTCTATGTTGATGCGTTGATTAAAGAGCTGAGTCTTTACGTTTCCTAAACAGGGAAATGAGCTGGTTGGCTAAGGCCCAACCAACCCAGCTCATTCTCCCTCGTCTTCTTCTCTTTTTCAATTAAGGTGTTTTAATTTTTTTTAATGCAAAATGTGAAGTAAACAAATGTTTATTTTATCTTTCTGCAAAGTTTGAATCTAATTTCATTACAATGTGATGGATCCATGGTGTGTGAATTTGATTGAAGTTTAATCTTATGATTTCCTTCTTTGAAGTTTAATATCGTTTTCTACCTGGATCATGCAAGCACTAATTCTTTCACTAGTGCATTTATAGTTTCGCATATTGATTCTTCTAGTTCATTATAGTAATGGTCTTTCGATTTTATTTGATAAGTCTTAATGTGATCCTGAAGAGTGTGATTTTTATTAAGTCTTAATACGATTCTGAAAAGCATGATTTCTATTCTGAAGTTCTTTTGATATTTTGAATTAAACACACTTCTGAAACATAACGCTATTGCGACACACACTGGTTTGTGCTTGCACTTCATGCTATCTAGGAAAGATTCGACTCATGCATAATAATTCTTAAAGGAAATCTTTCTGAGTTCAAAAGGTTACGAATGCAGATTAGTTTGTGTGGATAGCTATTATAGGATTGAAGCCTATTGTCACAATTGAATGATCTCTTAGATTACATGCAGAAGTTCCTTAATTAAAGAAGAGTGTGCTTTGACTTTGGGAATGAATTCTTGTTTTAGACATTAAAAGATTAGTTGAAGCATCTTTTGGTTTGAGGAATTTATTTCAAAGTTTTGTTCACCTTTGCAAGCTATTTTTCCTAGTTAACACATTCTTTATTTTCTTGCAAGAAGGATTAGAAAACCTGGTGCAGGAACCTCTATCCCGGTACAAGAATCGATCTCCTGATATAGGAACAGAGTACTATAGACTTGAGGCTTAGAGTTCTTGCATAAATACTTAAATCTTTAATACAGGTGTAAAATATACTCCCAGCACCTCAACTTTGTTCTGGTACTAATGCAAGCACATTGCAGAAGTACATGAATAATAACTTAGTACAGGGAGGAAGATCTATAAGGAGCCATATATCTTCAAGGGCCCAATTATTAACCTGGAACACAACTATACTGAAGATTAACATATATTTACATTTTCAAAGATTGTTGCAAGAGATTTTGAGAATTTCTTTCATTAATTTTCCCGCAAAAGTACTTTCTTTCATATTCCAACATTAAAATATCTTTCCTGTAAATTTACGGGTGATCTTTTCTTTTTTATTCAACAAAGATTGCAATTAAGGAAATAGGAATAGGTTTTGGAAAATTTCATCTAATTTCTAGCATTTCCTTTGCTTCGTCTCTAAGTTTATGAAACCCCTGGGTTGATAATTAAATGTTGAAGGAGTCTGCTTGACAATAATTCCTACACCCAACATTTTGGCGCTATTGTTGGGGAGGCAATTTGAAATTGGTAAGAACTTTCCATTTTTTTTCAACAGGAGTAAGTTTGCTATTATTTTTCTGTAGTATGGTTCTGTTTTTTTTAGGATTTTACGAGTGTTGATTTTCTTTTCCATTGCAGCAATTAACATATTCTTTTTCTTTTATAAGCATTTGAATTTAGTTTTTGGATTTGATTTTTCAAAATGAATGCCTAAGAAAGGTAGGGGTCTGCAGCCCAATAAGGGCCGAAAAAATACTGAAAGATCTGAAAATTGTTCTCATATTAGACCTTCTTTCGTAGGTAGGAGGTCTAAGTTAACACAAACTCATCATACCAAAATAGTCCACCTAGATTCTGGACACAGTGACTCAGGTGTGACTCAACCCTAAAAGGGGAAGAAGGAGGCTAAAGGTGATCATAATGTTCAATTCAACATTAGTCAACCTACACCTTCTAGAAGTGGTCCGATTAGAGGCACAACAATGGCTAATCATGAAGATCATGCAGAGGGGTCCGACAAGAACCAAATAAATGATGAGCAATCCACTTTTTGATTTCCAATAGTGAACTCGGAAGAGAATGTAAAAATGAATAATATTTCACATTCAACTCTTCCACACCTTCATGGTAAGGTGCATGAAGATCCAGATACATTTCTTTTCGAATTTGATATATTGTGTCAGATTTATGACTATTCTTTTGATGCCCATAAATTAAAGTTGTTTCCTGCAACTCTCAAGGATTCAGCCTTGCGCTGGTTCATTGGACTATGAGGAAACACTATAAGTTCTTGGGACCAAATGAAGAGAGTATTTTTGAATAAATATCAGGAATATTGTGAAACTAGACAAATGCAGGATGAGATCTTCGCTATTGTGCACGGTGATGATGAGAATTTGGAGGATTACATAGAGAGATTTTTGTATATACTCCAAAGGTATAAACAAAAATTTGATTTAAGTACTATTAGAACCTTGTTCCTACAAGGACTTATCGAGGATTCTAGACATAATCTGAATTTGTTAGAACAAGGAGACATTTCTCAGAAAACTTTTGAACAAATTTGTGACTTGTGCAGTAAGTTCTCCAGAAACCAATCTGGATCCACCGAGGATTGCCCCTTCATACCAGGATTAAAAGCTATACTCGAAGGAGAGAATTCCGAACTTGAGTCCTTACATGCCATGGGAGAACGAAGGAATTGGCCACAAGTAAGTGCATATATGGCTCCTAAACCACATTTTTATGGCTATAATTCATCTCCATATTCCTAGTGTAACAATAATAATCACTCTCAACATTGGCAACATGGGAACCATTTCCATCATGGAAAATCCTCTCAACCTTAGTAATAAGGATGGAGAGGGCCAAACCATTCATATCATTCCTATCCTACTAAGATTCCATCATATCCTCTTTCCTATTCTTTTCCCTCTCTACCTCAGCAGAGTCAATCATTGCCACCATTGCATTTTCCACCACCATTCAGACCACCTCAACTACCTGCTCAACTAGTACCAAATCCTAATAATAAGGCGGTACAATTGATTCATTTGGTTGGATCTTCCCCTATCC
Organism: Pinus tabuliformis; assembly: GCA_031772625.1. Lineage (NCBI taxonomy): Eukaryota > Viridiplantae > Streptophyta > Pinopsida > Pinales > Pinaceae > Pinus > Pinus tabuliformis. The sequence goes on along the minus strand of CM062808.1, from coordinate 963,026,515 downwards.
CTACTTATCAAACCTTTCCGGTTGAGATAAATGAGCTTCAATTGAGATCGAGAAGGGTGGTTAAACCAAAAAAAACAAAAATGGTCCATGGTGATTATTGAGGAGAAAAATGAGGAGATAACTCCTGATCATTCAATAGACAATATCACCCTTCAGTCCATTCCCGTACCTTCAGATTCACCATCTTATTTGAACCAGCCCCCTATCCAAAGTGATTGGCCATGGAGAAGAGCGACCCCGAGTCCACCTTGGCTTCCGAATTAAGGAATTTTTGTATAAAGGTTCCTTTACTTTAGGCTATCTGAGAAATTCCCATATGAAAAAAGATAATTTGGGAATTATGTCTTAAAAAGCCACGGAGGAAGAGAGTATAACCTTGTACCATTTAGTTTGTTGGTAGAGTAGCTGAGTTGATGACAAGATGCGTATCGATGGATAAATATACAGATCCTGGAAACCCAGTTGTTTTTGTATAGATAGGTGATATCATTGTCTCTAATGTATTAATAGATCTGGGGGAGGCCATCAATGTGATGACCAGGAGAACCATGGAACAAATTGGTTTGAGCCATATTTGTCCCACACCCACCATGCTTGAACTTGCAAATAGATCTAAAATCAAGCCTGATGGAGTATTGGATGACATGGTTGTCTCTATAGATTCATGGGAATACCCTACAGATTTCATTGTGCTTCAGCCAAAGAATCCCGTGGGAGGACATCCTTTGATTCTGGGATGACCATGGCTTGCCACAACTGATGCTTATATTGGTTGTCACTCTGGTGATATGTACATTTCACATGGAGACTCTATGAAAAATGTCACATTATACCCACCTGCTAGGTCTATTCGGGAACTCAAGGATACCTTATTTTTAGATTATGATAGTCGTGATGAGGAGACCCGACCTATTTCTTCTATTCAAAATCATACCGAGTCTACTTAGGATGGTGAATTGCGAGATTTCTTGAACAATCTAGACACTATGCCTAGTTTTGATACACTTCATTAGATCTTTAGTCTAGATTTCCAAGAAAATTCTGATTCCCAACCTTCCTTATCCCATAATATGGCATCATCTTCCTGTACTCTTGAGCCCAAGACCACTCTTGTTGAAATTAGTCCTGACAAATCCTTACACATTACATCGGACCTAGATTCATCTAAGCAAGAGCAACTTGTTACCTTGTTGTGAGATCATTTGGATGCATTCGTTTGGAGTTATGAAGACATGAAAGGCATTCCTCTTGAGACTTGTACTCATCATATCTATATCCAGGAGGGAGCTCGACATGTCCGACAACCCCAGAGACAAATGAATCCCACACTACGAGATATTGTTAAGGAAGAATTACAAAAACTATTAGATGCTAATTTCATCTACCCCATTTCTGATGGCCAGTAGGTCTCTCCATTAGTGATAGTCCCTAAGAAAGATGTGAGATGGAATATTTGCATTGACTATTGAGAATTAAACAAAGCCGCTCTCAAGGATTACTTTCGCCTTCCTTTCATCGATCAGATGCTAGATACCCTTGCTGGTAAAATGTAATTTTCATTTTTAGATGACTTCAGTGGCTATAACCAAATCCAGATCGCACCTTTAGATCAAGACAAAACCATCTTTACATGCCCTTGGGGTACATTTGCCTACTGAGTGCTTCCTTTCAAGTTGTGTAATGCACCCACTACCTTTCAAAGGGTTGTGCTGGTTATTTTTGCTGATCTTGAATGTGTTGAGATTTATATGGATGAATTTTCTGTGTTTGGTAAATCATTTGATGAAGCTCTTAAAAGTTTAGAAAAAGTGCTTTTACATTGCCATGAGGTCCATCTTGCTTTGAGTGATAAAGATGTAGATTAATGTGCAAAGCAAGCATGGTTCTTGGTCATTTGATTTCTGACAAAGGTATTCAGGTAGACCCCACTAAAATTGAAGTTATTGTTCATCTGCCTGCACCCAAAACTCAAAGGAAAGTGAGAGGTTTCCTGGGACATGTTGGTTATTAGTGGAGATTAATTGAAACTTTTCCAGGATTTCTACTCCCTTTTTTTTATTACTAGCTAAGGATAATGAATTCACTTGGTCCACAACTTGCGAACAGTCATTTGAAACATTGAAGGAAAAATTAGTACATGCACCTATTTTGAGAGGACCAAACTGGTCCCTGCCATTTCATATTTCCTCTAATGCTTCAGACACTGCTATTGGCATAGCCTTAGGACAAGAAGAGAATAAACAGTCCTATGCTATTTACTACATCAGTAAAAAAAAGTTTCACCTACTGAATTTAACTATATAGTGACTGAGAAATAATTTATAGCCATTATTTTTGTTATTAACAAATTTAGACATTATATTACAGGATATGAAGTTTATGTGTATATTGATCATTCTTCTATAATATATTTAATGAATAAACATTTAACTAGTGGTAGAGTGAATAGCTGGTTACTTATATTATAGGAATTCAAAGTTACAATTGTTGATAGGTCAGGGAAGTCTAATGTTGTAGCTGATTATCTTTCCAGATTAAACAATCCTGGCCAAGCAATTATTGTTAATGATGATTTCCCTCACAAACATCTTTTTGCTATGTCAGGAAAATCTCCATGGTTTGCTGACATAGCCAACTATTTAGTCATTGGAAAGACACCACCTCACTTATTCGCTCATGAAAAGAGGAATATTATTTAGAAAAGTGCTTCATATTCTTGGATACAGGGAGACCTCTTTTACACTGGACCAGATTTTGTTATTTGTAGATGTGTAAGAGAGGAAGAAATGTTTGATATTTTAAAATTTTCCCATGATGAACCTTGTGGTGGCCACTTTGCTAATAAACAAATTGCATATAAAATTTTATGCACTAGTTATTTTTGACCTTCTTTGTTTAAAGATGTCAAACAATATGTTAGGCGTTGTGATAGTTGTCAACGAATGGGTTAGCCTGCTCAAGCCAATGAAATGCCTGTATGTCCTCAAGTCATGATTGAGCCCTTTGAAAAAGGGGCTATTGATTTTTTAGGACCCATAAATCCCACATTTTTAAATAAAAAACATATCTTGGTTTGTACTGATTTTGTTACTAAATGGGAAGAGGCTAAATCTGTTTCTTTTGCCACTGAAAAAGTAGTTGTTGATTTTTTGATTAATGAAATTTTTACTAGATTTGGTGTTCCTAGAGAAATTATTTCTGACAATGGACCGCAGTTTTTTCCTAACTTGGTACATGAATTCATGAATCAATATAAGATTTGGCATAGGAAATCTACACCGTACCACTGACAAGCAAATGGCTAGGTGGAATCTAAAAATAAGGTGATCGAATCCATCCTCACCAAAACAGTAAACATGCACAGGAAGGATTGGACTAGTCAGTTTCTTGAAGCCTTATGGGCTTATCGAACTACTTGGAGGAATAGCACGGGACATACACCATATGACTTGGTGTATGAATAACAAGTCCTTTTGCCGATTGAATTTCAAACAAACACTTGTAGGACTGTAGTTTAGTTGGGTCTAGATCTCTCAGAAGCACAACAAACATCGTCTATTGCAGCTAAATGAATTGGATGAATTTCGAAGGGATGATGTTCAACAGAACATTTTGGTGCAGTAGAAATGCAAGAAGTGGCATGACAAGTTTATCAGTAAAAGGCAATTCTAACTAGGTGATTGGGTAATTCTCTATGATTCTAGATTTAAATATTTTAAAGGGAAGTTCCATTTTCATTGGATGGGAACGTATGAGGTGAGGTGATTCAAGTCTTCGACAAAGGGGATGTAGAAGTGAAAACCATCGATGGGCGAGATTCAGTTATCCTTGTGAATGGGCATAAGCTTAAAGTATATTTTCAGCCCATCACAAAGGAAGACTTCATGCATCAAGTGCAGCAACAGTCTGAACTTTAGTTGGTAGGTGGCTATGGAAACTTATTTTGATTTGATTTCTTCTCTCTTGAAATGAAATTTAAGGAAAATCCAAAAAACAAATTATATAAATAATTAAAAAGAAAAAGAAAACTGTGATTCTGAAAATCAGGTCTACTAACATGATTGCAGAGGGATCAAATTGAGAACTAGCTTGCTACCAGGAAGTTTAGTTCTAATAAAATGGGAATGTTGCTTGACCTTTAGATGTGTTAATTGTCACTAAGAAGAAGCAGGTTCAAGTACTGGAACTGAGCCCTTATCCAAGTTTGGGATAGCTAGCACGATTTTATTTTTATTTTTTTTCGGGCAACACTTAATTCCTGCTACATTTATTTTATGGATCAGCACTATGCAAGTATATATCAGGTAGAATTCTTCCTTTATTCTATTCCCATTTTTGAAAAAAATCCCCTTATTTTCTTCTTTTTTGTCCCAAAAGTTTACCATCCCTTTCTTCAAAGAAATTTCCCTGTCCAATTTCATAGTTCCCTCTTTTCCTTCGATCTTTTCCCCCAAAATCCCTCTTCGATTTATCCCTCTTGGTGGTTTCTCTCTTCAATTCCTTGTCGTAATTTCCTTCCCATTCTAAAAATTTACCCCTTTTCCCACTTCTTTTTTCCCTCATGGATTGATTGCAGGATCTGATGTGAACCTACAAATCAGATCGAAAGGCATATGTTAACACCAAGGAATAGTGAATAAAATCTCCTTTGTATATTGAACAATTTTTTTTTTTAATCCAGTCTATGGATTGTATTCTATCATAAATCTCTCTTGGCTCCTAATACACTACACATATCCCTAGTGCAGGAATGTGTGTTCAAAGTGAAAGCATATTCGGTGTAGGCATGGGTAGTGCATGCATGTCTGAAGTGCAAGCATGCTCGGTGCAGGCATGGTTAGTGCAGGAAGATTCAAGTACATGCATGCTTCAGTGCAAGAATTGTCACTGTTGAGCGCACCCAATTCAAAAACACATGTTCTGGTTCAGGAACACCTGGTGTAGAAAAAAAATGCGTATTGAAGCTTATCTTTTGTTTCATGAACCTTTGTACAGGAAGAACAATTGTACCACCAGTAGATCATGACATTCAGTTTATATTATGATTAATTCTTTGTTTCATCATTTACTAGATTAGGAAGAAATCATTTAAGTACAAGGATATTTTAGGTTATAAAATCTTATCTTTTCAATGAGTACTAAAGTACACTTTATGTGAAATCATGGAGTAAATGCGGAGCGCTACGATTCTCTCGAAATTTGTTACTTACCTTCCCTTGAAAAACTCATCACTTGATAATAATAGCCTCAACCCATGTCCTGCCTTGCATGACCATTATGTGAAATTATTGTCTAAACCACTGCCTCTCCCAATCATTATAACCTTCCTATACCTGGACCAATTCAGATTCACATCCGTGTAATTTCAATGATGAAGCACGACCCTTTGGGAAATGGTTGATATAACGGAGGGTGTGTAGCTTGATCACAATTTAAGTTATTTTTGTTGTGATATCATTTTGAAACAGAGAGCAGGTGAATTTGAATAGACATGGTGCTTGTAAGGATTGATCCACAATCCATAGAGATGGAACAAAAAACTGAGTACCAAATAGTCTTGCAATGTTGTAGGAATCCGGGTTCCTACTATTCCTACAGAAGTTCGATGGGTTTGACTCAGTTGTGGCAATAAAATTTGGCTGGACCTTCGATGGGAGTCGAGCCAAGGTTGGTTCATTAGAATTTGTAGTAACAGAAGAATCGATATCTCAGGCCGTAGGGTTTCCAGTAGTAGGGGAGAAATGGTTCAAGAAGGAGAAGTTAGAAAAGAAACTGTGGTGCTGGTTCATGGTAAATGTTCGGCGCGGGATCCCCAAGGGTAGTTTTGGGGCTAAAATCCCATATTTTGGTCAAATTTTGTAATCCAAGTGTAAAGACTCTGCATTTTATGGTCGCGGAGTGTGTAGGTGTTAAAGAGTCATAAGGTTGTCTGCCCTTATTTTGGAAATGCAATGTCTACTGTGGAAGATCTACCCATGGTCCGCGGACCATGGAATTGTATAAATAGAGCTAAGTTCTAAGTAGTTTGATGGCAATAAATCAAGAAGATATGATCTATGAGAGATAGCTTTGAGGTAGAAGTCTAAGTTTTGGGTTGTAGCGTAGGTAGAGGCTCTATAGTTGAGTGCACAAAGGCTTAGGGTAGAAGTCCGCAACTGAGTGCGCGGACCCCTGCAGCTAAGTGCGCAGAGTGGGTCAACTCTGTAATCATCCAGAATTATCAATAAAGAGAAGTATTCTACAATTTCTGCTTCTTTATTTCCTTTTTATGCATCTTGTTATGTTGGGTATGAATTTCACTTATAATGCTTATATGATGCGCGAATGTATGTAAATGTGTTAGTTAAGTGAACGCAAGTAAGAACAACTATTTACGTGAAGCTAATTACGATCAGTTAATAAGAAAGGTAAGACACTTAGCCTAGTTTGGGAGATATCGTAGTTCACTGCCCTAGCATTGCGAAAGTCCTTGAGCTGTAGGTTAGGGCTGTGCGAAAGCCAATTGTACCCTTTAGCGAAGGTACTAAAGGGTGGAATAGAGGGCTAGGAAACCTGCGTGAAGGTAGGTATAGCTGGAATAAACCGACATCACAACCATCTCAAGGGTACGGAAACTTGGTTCCAACATCCCCCCATACTGCTTCAGGTAAGACTTCAGTCTGTTCTCCACGGGCTAATACCAAAAGGGCCAGTAGTGTAGGGATTTTTTTGGCTAACTAACACTGAACCTGGGTCAGGCCCCCTCAAGCCAGCAAATGGTTCCGTTGCCGGTACTGGAATCTGCATGAGAGACATGTGATGTCATATCACTGGAATCCAACTAAGAAAGAAATCGAAGGCTAGTTGGATAGAAGAATCCACGAGTTCACATACACAAGAAAACATAAATCTGCAACTAAAGATGTAGAATTTCTCACTGTATATCACCTGATAATGCAATATACTAAAGAAAAATACTTGATCTACTTCTACAAACAAACTTGCCAAAGCTTAATCAATTTTGAGCAAGATCAAATAGAACACATATAACAGACAATGAGAAATCAATCACACATGAACACAGAAGAATACTCTGGGGAAAGCCTCAGCTAAAAACCCTGATCTTTATATTATCATACAAGTGGAAATATGTCTGGATTACACAAAGCTTTAGCTCACAAGCTATCCAGCTCTCAGTACAATCCCTCTGCTGCTCATAGACAGTCAAAGGATTCTCACAAACCTTCTCCTCTGCCCTTCAAGCCTCCTATTTCCTTGCATAGTTTCTCTTGGGGTCCAATGCTGCCACCTGTGTGAATTTACCTCTCACACTACTCACTAAACTTAGAAGTAACTGCGCAATCCTAAAGGAGATAATTCCTTCTGCATGGATGAGTTTCCTATATAGGAAAAATCCTCCAACTGATAGTACACTATCCCTTCCTCTGATCTCAATTGGGACTCTGACTGAACTGACAGACATGAGTTATTTATGAGAGAATATTCCGTTATCTGAAGTGTAGCAATTACATGCATGCATGCATTAACTAACTGAACTCACAATTAGTTCAACAAACTATTTGAACTAATCTAACTCGACCTAGTTAACTAAGCTAACTAATTACAACTCAAAGTACAACTCATCTTGATCTACTTTAATCAAGGGATAACTTCATCAATCAATGGAGAAACTATTGCATGTCTTCACATAGACTTCATGTTTGATTTTCTACAACTAATTAACTCAAGATGAATTAATTAATTATTTTACAAACAACTGCTAAGATCAAATTCGAATTTTACTTCTCAATTTTAGTTCAGGGACTAACTAAAATTGGAATCTATCCCGAAATACTATTTATAGCAATGCTATTTTTAGCATTTCCATTTTTTCATTCCTTGTTGCTATATCCAACACTGGTACCTGAGATGCTATTTATAACATTTCTATTTTTAGCATTTCTTGTTGCCATTTTCAACACACCCTCTCAATAGGAAAGGAATTCAACTCGAACCCGATCTTGAACGTTTGGAATGTTCTAGATGCAACACTTCTCCCAAGTGTTGTTGCTCCAGCAACTCTAGAAACAAAAAGAAATCTCCCAAATGACCTCCCTTTTGGGCTAGAAGCATCCTCTAATGTTGAAGCTTCCTCTGCTACTGACAAGTTCTCCCTCTGTGACCTTTGAGCTTATGCAACACTCCATGCATCTCAAACCGTTGCACACCTGTTTGTGCCATCCTGCACTGGTGCAACACTCCTGTGTCTCTTACATTGTTGCAGCCTGCTAGCTCTATGATGTCTTGGGATTCCTGCATTGTATCTCTCTCTGCCGCTCCATCCGCATATGTCTCTACCCACTCAACCAGTCCTACTACTCATCATTGGGGCTCTCGTAGCAAGGTTTAATCAAAGAGGTCGGGTATCTCAATGATCCTGCCCCTATTATAGCCTTCTTGGGACTATCACTCCACATCACCCCACCTCCGACCTGGAGGTATGGATGCATGTGATCCCTCTACCCACTTGGCTCGAAATTTCCCCCTACTATAGGTCTCTGCATGAAAGGATGCCTCCACTCAATCTCCTCTCGGATTCTTTAGTTGTGGCTGCTCGACAACCTCTTGAAGTTGCTTCACCAATTGTGGCTCCTCCACAATTGTCTGAGACTTATTCTGGTGCTGCATGTTGAGAGGTAATGTACTCTCCCTCTCAACCACCAAGTCTCCAATAGTTTCCATGATCCTCAAGGCTTTCCATGTATCTTGAACCTCAAGAGCATACAGGTTCATGACTCATGAACCGATATGATTCACCTGTCTCGTGGTGCCATGTCTAAGGAAAACGTTTCCCTTATTGAGGACTGCATCATAGCCATTGTTTTCTAGCATCGTGATCAATACCAAGTTTTTCTTCAGTCCTGGTACATACTTCACATCTGTCAAGGTAATGCGAGCTCCATGCTCCCTCTAAAAAACAACTGTACCTACTCTTGAGACATTATACTTTTCATCATTACCCATTGCTATGAGTATCTGGAGATCTTTCTCCTCCAAGGTACTGAACAAACTCTTATTGTCGGTCATGTGGAATGAAGCTCCACTGTCAAGAAACCAGCCACATCCCACCATGGATGAAACCATGCATGTGAAGAGGGTGAAATCCAAATCAAACTATGAGGCCAATGCCTCACCTTCAAATCCTTCCTTGGATCCCATCTTGGATTTCTTCAATGGACAATTTGTTGCAAAATGGCCCACCTCATGACAATGAAAGCATCGCACTTTCAATTTTTCAACCTTCTTCCCACCATAGGAAGAACTCGATTTGGGATGAGAATCCTTCTCCTTCCCTTTCTTTTCCTTACTTTCTAAGGCACAATTTTCTTCATCCTCCTTGGATGAAGAACCATCTCTGGTGCTTCTTCTTATCTCCTCCTGCATCAGATCTGACCAAATTCGTTCCCAATCTGGCAGTTTCTCTCTTCCATTTACCAAGTCTTGGTAGGTATGCCAGCTCTTCGGAAGACTGAGGAGAGCAAGACTTACCATGTCATCATCAACTGTCATGATCCCTAAACTTCCAAGCTCATCCCTACAGGTGGTGAGCTTGTCTAAATATGTAGAGATCGTGTCGCCCTTTTCACACTTGATTTTCTGAAGTTTGTCTTTCAGCGCCAGCTTCCTCTGATCTCTGTTGTTCTAATATAGATCTTTCAATGTTTTCCACATTGAAAATGGTGTCTCCTTCCCATGGAGGCTTGAGACAATGTGGTCTCGAACTCCCTCCAGGAGGATTCTCCTCGCTCTAGCCACACATTTCTTCCATTCTGCCAATTCTCTAGCATTAGCCATTGTTGGCTTGGGGACTTCTTGATCAATGAAGTCCTTTAGACCATTGTCCTCTAATACTTCTTCCATGTGATCCTTCCAGGTTATATAATTCGAGCTGCCATCAAGGGCATACTCGAGTCTTAAACTGTTGAACGCCATTGGGGAAATTTGAGATGTGATAAGAATTTGAATTCTATAATTAGGAATTTCAAACTTCGAACTTCTCCCTTCTTTGTATATTGTTCTTCACTTTGATCACCTTTGCTCCGATACCATATAGAACTTCTCACTGTAGATCACCTAATAATGCAATATACTAAAGCAAAATACTTGATCTACTTCTACAAACAAATTTGCGGAAACTTAATTGTTTTGAGCAAGATCAAATATAACACATATAACAGAGAATGAGAAATCAATCACACATGAACACAGAAGAATACTATGGGAAATCCTTAGCTAAAAACTCTGATCTCTGTATTACAATACAAGTGGAAACGTGTCCGGATTACACAAAGCTTTAGATCGCAAGCTATCCAGCTCTCAGTACAATCCCTTTGCTGCTCATAGGTAGTCAAAGGATTCTCATAAACCTTCTCCTCAACCCTCCAAGCCTCCTATTTCCTTGCGTAGTTTCTCTTGGGGTACAATGCTACCACTTGTGTGAATTCACCTCTCACACTACTCACTAAACTCAAATTTAACTGTGCAATATTGAAGGAGATAATTCCTTCTGCATGGATGAGTTTCCTATATAGGAAAAATCCTCCAACTGATAGTACACTGTCCCTTCCTTTGATCTCAACTGGGTCTCTGACTAAACTGACATACATGAGTTATTTATGAGAGAATATTCAATTATCTGAAGTGCATCAGTTACATGCATGCATGCATTAACTAACTAAACTGACAATTAGTTCAAAAAACTATTTGAACTAATGTAACTAGACTTAACTCAGCTAACTGAGCTAACTAATTACAACTCAAAGTAAAACTCATCCTAATCTCCTTTAATCAAGGGATAACTTCCTCAATCAATGGAGAAACTGTTGCGTGTCTTCACATAGACTTCATGTTTGATTTTCTACAACTAATTAACTCAAGATGAATTAATTAATTATTTTACAAACAACTGCTAAGATCAAATTCGATTTTTACTTCTCAATTTTAGTTCAGGGACTAACTAAAATTGGAATATATCTCGAAATAATATTTATAGCAATGTTGTTTTTAGCATTTTCATTTTTTCATTCCTTGTTGCTATATCCAACACTGGTACATGAGATTCTATTTATATCAATGTTATTTATAACATTTCTATTTTTAACATTTCTTGCCATTTTCAACAAAAGAACAGTGGCTAGACAGGTACCTGTATATGGAGATCCACGAAAGATTTTTTTCCTCCTTTCTAGTTGAGCTATATGAGTGGATCACGAAGCTAGCAAATAGCCATGGAAGGTGGAAACTTGACGGTCCTATTGTGTGGACCCTAGAGCTAGTACGAAGGTTGGAAGCATCAGACGATAAGATCCCACATGTTGTCGATCACTGGCTCGATCACGCTATAGGAGGATTTGTGACTGAATTTGCGGTCGACACCTCAATCAGCTATAGTGAGGTAGAGAGATGCCTTTTTAAAGGACTGTGAGGTAAGTACGTAAAATATTTGAATACATGGATTAAAATGCTATTGTGCAAAAAATGGGTTATGCAACTACCTTGATGTTTGGGACTACGCGAAGTGGAAAAATTTATAGAAACGAAGGAAATAAGGGTCCATAGTATAGCCCCTTGATTTCACCTCCACAAAGGGACAAAGAAGTGATAGCGAAGGTTTCTCCACGAAGTGCTATTCAGTTGATAAGACAAGGATTCCGGCAAACACCACCTTTGCCCACACCACCTCCGACTTCACCACCATTGCCTCCAACTTCACCCATACCCCCTCCACCTCCACCATAGTTCAGTATGGAAAATACAGTGAAGTTTCCTTTGTTAAAAGGCTTGGGAAATGAGGACCCGAACCAATTCTAGTTCGTTGTGAGGGCTACATGCGAAGCTCAAGGTGTTATGGATGATCAAATAATGAAGGGACACTGGTTTGTTCTCTGCAAGATCACATGCTAACCTGGTATATCAATTACTCTAACGATAACCAAAATGCTAGAGTAGCAGACATCCAGGAACCACTAAATAGAGAATTTAGGAGACCTAAATCTGAGGTGCAGTCAATTGTGGGATTCAAAGAGATCGCGATGTGACCGGGCGAGACACCTTGGGAATTGGATCAAAGATTGAAATGTCAAATCCACAAAACCAATATGAATTTGACATATGGACAACATCGCGAGTGGTTTGTGGCTTCGTTACTACCCCACTTAAGGAGCGCGCTGTCACAGCAGAAGATAAAAACTTAGGCATAGGCCTTGGAGATTGCCATGAGACTACAGGAGACTCTAATGCAAGATCCTAATCTAGGAGTTCAACATATCCACGCACAGCTACAGAATCTGTGCCTTGAGATGCAAAGTCTGAAGCAGGACAGAACGATTCGACCAGAGCTACATGAGGAAGTATGGTGCTTGAAATTCAAGAGTTAGGGTCATGACAAAGACCATTGCTTGGTATTTATGAATTACCTTGCAAGGGGAGGACCGATTCCTTTAAGGCTGAAAGCTCAAGTAGGACCTAGTGTAGGGCCTGCATTATGGTGTGCTATCTGTCAAGTAGCCAGAAAACATGCCACGGATAACTGTTACTTGCTACATAAATATGTACGAGCCCCACAACAACTGTTCTACAACTTTTGTAGGTCGGTAGGACATGATGAGTGTACTTGCAGGAGCTATGAATTGATGATGGATAGAACTCCCACCTACAGGGTTGAGGCCGAAATGCAGCACTTTGACCGGAATGCAGGGATGGCGTGGACAATATTTCAGGGTCGTGGACGAGGCCAAGGTGAAGGAGGACCTGGTAGAGGTTGTAGACAGTTGATTTACTACAGTTATGGAGGACCAGGACACTATGCCCACGATTGCACTAATCCAACGTGTCTGTCGTGCAAGTATTGCATGTTGTTTGATCATGAAACAAAAGATTGTCCTACATTGATAGCTAGGATATGAGACAAAGGGGAACTACCACCTCCACTGACTTAGAACCTATAGATGATGAGGTCTGAGATGTACGGGGAGGATGCGAACATAAACATAGTTCTAAGGAGTGGGATCATGACGGGGGATGACAAGTGGAAACATCTAGAAGACAGTACATGGGTTCACAAAGCCCCAGAAAAAGAGGCTGAATTCAACTTGGAGCGTGCTCATGAAACCTTCATGGAAGCTAAGAAGAGATTTTCTGAGGCCAACACCTCAGAAAGAAAGGACAAGCCTGTGCTAGAGATGGACCCTTATATGCTCACAACTTTCCTTGAAATCTGTATGAAGTTATTGCGCGACAGTAAGGCTGTGAAAGGGTTACAAGAACTTATCAATAGATGTGCTGGGACCACACCAGGTGAACTGCATGTAGTCTAAAAGATTGGTAAGCATAAAACAAGGATGGGAATGGAGATGAGAATGACCACTCAAATAAGAGAGTATGAAATGGATCCAGTCATTTTGGACCTAGGGTTAGATGTGAATGTCCTACCGAAGAAAAATTGGGAGCGAATGGGGAGACCTATGCTGCAATGGTCTTTGATTCAACTAAGGATGATGAATTAGTACAAAATCATCCCCATGGGGTAGCTACAGGGGGTCACCGTGGAAATTGAGGGTCCGAGCACACTGGTGGATTTTGAAGTAACAAAGATAGTCTATGATAGCAATACTTACTCTGCGCTCCTGGGAATTGACTGGGCTACTGATATGAACGGGGTAATCAATTTGAAGAAGCAAAATATGATCTTTGAGAAGAAATCACTGCACATAATAATACCTCTGGATCCTGCTTAAAGGGAGATAGCAGAAAAGAAGCGCTTCCAGGCCTTGGACTGGGAACTGTGTGCTACACCTGCAAGATGGTTGGGTATGCACAAGGGAAGCTTTGATGATTGGCGCAAATGCAGGAGGATGATGAGAACATGATTTGGGAAGCCTAAGATGCGATCGACAAACAAGTATGACAGGCAGGATGCTCCATACATGTGTTTGACCCAAGCAGAAAAGAACTATTCTACCATTGAACACGAGGGGCTAGCTATGGTGTATGTGCTCCAAAAGTACCGGAAGTACTTGCTCGGAGGCCATTTTAAAATGTATGCAGATCACTTCGCACTGAAGTACCTGGTTAATAAACCTATGTTGGGGGGGCGAATCGGCAAATGTCTTATTTTTCTGAGAGTATGATTTTGAAGTTTTTTTTGAAGCCTGAACGATTGAACACAGAACTGTTGGCATTATGGCACAGGTTTGGAGCTATGGCACAAGTGTTGTCCTTGATGGCAACTCTCTTTGGTGATAGATCTCAGTACAGGTTTTCAGAATGAAGGAAAAGACATATACGCAGGTTCATCTAGACTAAACTGCGTATACATGAGGGTTAGATGTTACAAAGGCACGTGTGCGTATACACGCACTTTCACACAAGGAAAAGCGCGTATATGTTGGAGAACTTACTTTTGGTCCGTGGTAGTTAGTCCTTGGTATTTGAACCTATGGTTTTGGACCATGGTATCTCGTTAGAAGTGTTGATCCCAAGTATTTGGTCCATGGTATTGTTTTATTATGGTTTTGGACCGTGGTATTGTGAAATGCCTAAGACTATAAAAGAGGAAGGAGATCATTTGGCAAAGGACCATCTGAATTAATTGAATATCTAATAAGTGCTAGATCTGAAATTGGTGATTGAGGTTATGGTGCAGATCTGGATCTGAATGAAGGAGGAACCTTAGCGCAAAGAGAAGGATAAGTTCTATTGATGGGTCATAATCTTTAGCCTTGAATGGTAGTATCTTTGTATGATTTTGATCTGTTATATGTGGCACATGCTTGATCTATAAATCTGATAATCTGGGTCTGAATATTTGAAAGAGTGAATTATCCTTTATAGATCTGTACGCAGGTTCAGTAAAGCAAAGGCACGTATACACGCTGGTTCAGTGAATAAAAACAGTGTATACGCAAGTTTCTCCAAACACAAAAGTGTATGCACGCAGGTTTCAGGTTATTGAAGTAGCGTATATATTTTGAGTTGTGATCTAGCTGCTTCTATTTATTGTTGCAGTGTTCTGGGTTCAGAATTTGGTGTGTGGTTACTATTACTGTGTTTTGGGTACAACTGCCAGAGAAGTAGCTACTTGATTCAGTTCTAATTAGTGAAAAGAAGATTGTTTGATGCAAAAATTCTTGATGATTGATTGATGTTCATGGATCTAGTCTGAAAATTTATGAAACGTGGTCCCTGGAAGAAAGAGAAGGTTGTAGCCTTCTGTAGGCTAGCACCTACGTACTAGTATCTTGGCTAGTGCAAGAGCTAAGGGAGTTGTAGCTCCCTTCTAGGAGAAGTTGGAGAACGAGAGAGGGTTGTAGCTCTCTACAGGTTGCAACCTATGTACTGGTAAAGGACTACACCAGTACATTGTAAAAAGAAGTTTCTAATTAAAAGAAGATAGAGATGAATTGCAGCAGGTGGTTTTCACCCACATTGGGTTTCCACCTTATATCTTGTGTTCTTGTGTGTGTGATTGTATTCAGATCTGTTTTACTGTTTCTGGTTACTGTTTATTTGATCCTAATACACAGATTAATGATCAACATTAGTAAGATAAATTAAATTATAAGTTTTCATTGCATATGTGGGTTTCCTTCTCTCTAGTTGCATATATACGTGGTTTTATCTAACTGAAGTAGCGTATATGATCTGGGTTTGAAAAAGAAAATAAGTGACTTGATAATACTGATTCACCCCCCCTCTCAATATTATTTCCAACAATTGGTATCAGAGCAGGTCCTTCTGAAGAAGCTTGATCGCTTGAAGGAAGATCCATCATCATGAGCAACTACGAGAGAGAAGCATCAATCAGGCCACCAATTTTTGATGGGACCAACTTCGTCTATTGGAAGGTAAGAGTTACAGCCTATCTTCAATCTCTTGGTACTGAAGTCTGGGATATCATAGATACAGGGTACACTTTTCCTTCAGCAACTCCTACAGATCCGGCTGGTAAGAAGCAATATGAAACAAATGAAAAGGCTATCAATACTCTATTAGGATGTCTATCTCAATTAGAATTCATCAAGGTTATGCAGTATAAATATGCAAAAGAAATATGGGACAAGATTGTTCTAAGTTATGAAGGAGATGACCAGGTAAAGCGAGCAAAACTTTAAACCCTCAGAATTCAGTATGAAAATCTCAGAATTCACAATGATGAAAGTGTGGCTAACTATTTCCTTCGTGTAGATGAGATTGTTAATTGTATGAAAAACTTGGGTGAAGAAATAAAAGAGGCTGTTGTGGTTGAAAAAGTTCTAAGATCTTTGTCCCCTAGGTTTGAATCTAAAGTTTTTGCAATAGAAGAAAAAGAGAATCTACGAAACCTTACCATGTCACAGCTGCATGAAATTCTGACTGCTTATGAAATGAGGAAAGTAGGACCATCAGACAGAAGAGAAGCTACTTTCAAGGCTTCAGGCAAAGGAGATTACTATGAGTCAGGACACGTGTCAGAAGAAGAGGAGGAATCAAATTTTGTCAAGAACCTTCAACGGGGTGCTGGAAGATTCAGAGGTAAGTTACCTTTCAAATGCTTTGCTTGTGGAAGAGTCAGTCACTATGCTGCCAAATGTCCTCATAAGGATAAGATTGACAAGGGGAAGGAACCTATAGATGGAACAAGAAATAGAATGTAAATAAGAAAAGCTATTACACTCATGAAGATGGTGATGGACTTTCAAATAGTGACGAAGATGAACAAGGTAACAAATATAAACTTTTAATGGCTTTTGAAGATGATTATTTTGTGGATGCTATAAATGAAGAAAGTCTTTATGAAGAGATTTCTAGACTCAAAATTGGTTTAGAAGAGAAGAATGTGATCATAGATACTCTACAATTCCAACTTGCTGAAAAGGAAAAACATCATGAAAAGTTAGAGTGTGAAATTGTGGGACTGAGAAAAGAGATTGAGAAAACAAAAGCTCTTAATCTTAGATTTGTTAAAGGATTTGACACGTTAGATGAGATTATCAAAGTGCAGCACTCTCCACTAATCAAGACAGGTTTGGGATATAATGAAGAAACAACTCAAATGCAGAAACCATCTACCTCCAAGAGTTATCTTGATGCTGCAAGGAGAAGTGGACAAAGACCCAATGGAAATCATCAAGTAAATCAGGGACAATTTACCTCAAGAATGAACAAATACTACCAGGTAAATCGAGGGCAATCTTCTTTAAGGACAAACAGAAGCTACAACCAGCCACAGGTAAAACCTTCTCAATTTGCCTCAAGAATGGATGTCAATAGGAACTACAATCATTTGGCTGGTAGATTTGATAATCATAGGAGTTTCTTCAATGGCCAATGTTTTTCATGACATAACTTTGGTCACAAAGCAGCTCAATGTGTTTCCTATAAGACAATCATGACTAGAGAAGCTCATAAACAGAGGAGTATGACTGGGATCATGAAAAGGACCTACAACAACTTCTCTGCTCTTGAAAATGAAATAGAATGTTCTATTTGTAACAATTTCAGTCATGAAGATTCTGAATGTAGGAGCAGGTTTCGGTAGACAACTCAGAAGGAGCAAGCCTCAAGTGCCAAATCATGGAGAATCAAAGAACCACAACCAGAAAGATGTAGTATAGCCTTATATGCAGAAGGGCAAGAAAATCAATGGTACATCGACAGTGGATGTTCGAAACATATGACAGGTGATAAAGAAAAACTTCAGTCATATAATGCCTTAGAGAAGGAGAAGAAGGCTTCATTTGGAAATGACACCCCTGCTCTCATAAAATGTAAAGGTTCTGTTCAGTTGAAAGAAAGGGTCAAAGCTAGAAATGTCATGTATGTTGATGGCTTAAAGCATAATCTATTAAGTGTCAGCCAGATGTGTGATCATGGAACTGAGGTAATATTTCGATCAAATGGATGTAGTGTTCGTGATATTAATACAAGAAAAACAGTGATCAAAGGTGTAAGGACTCCAAATAATTTATACATATTCAAAGAAGGACAGCATCAATGCTATCTGAGCAAGAATGATGAACACTGGCTATGGCACAGAAGATTGGGGCATCTTAGTTTCTCACAGATAAGGAAAGCATGCAAATACCAGGCAGTTCGTGGTCTTCCAGACATCAGAATCCCAGACAATACAATATGCAAATCATGTCAGTTTGGTAAGCAAACCAAAAATAACTTCCCTGAGAAGGAAGGATCAGCCAGCAGGCCACTTGAACTTGTCCATACTGATGTATGTGGACCAACTAGGAAAAGGTCACCTCGAGGAGAATAATACTTTATATTATTCATTGATGACTATTCCAAGATGTGTTGGATAGGACTTATGAAGGACAAAGACGAAGCCTTTGAGAAATTCAAATCATTCAAAGCCTTGGTGGAGAATGAATCAGATTCCAGAATCAAATGCCTCAGGTCAGATCGAGGAGGAGAATTTACCTCGAATGAATTTTTCTATTTTTGTGAAGAACATGGAATAAGAAGGGAATTCTCTACAGCTAGGACTCCTCAGCAAAATGGAGTAGTGGAAAGGATGAACAGAACGGTTCAAAAAATGGCTCGTGCAATGCTTGATGAGTCTGGAACTCCCGCAACTTTCTGGGTTGAAGCCACATTTGTTGCAGTTGTTATTCTCAACAAGACAAATGTCCGGGTGAACAACACTCAAACTCCTCATGAGCTCTGGTATGGTGAGACTCCTTCGGTAAAACATTTCAAAATTTTTGGAAGTAAATGCTATATTAAAAATAATGATGAAAATCTTGGCAAGTTTGAACCTAGAGTAGATGAAGGCATTCTCCTTGGTTATTCTCCCCACAGCAAAGCATATAAGTGTTACAACAAAAGACTTGGAAGAATTGTTGACAACATTGATGTAGTGGTTGATGAAGAAGGAAACATTCCTAGAAAAGTGAATTCCGAAGATCTCGAATATGATGAGGACTATCCTTCAACATCAAATCAGAACTATGATGAAGAAGAATCTCAAGAGGCACTAGAAGAATAGATAAGGATAGAAGATAAGATTCCATTCAGGCACGTTCAAAAGAATCATCCAGAATCTCAAATTTTGGGGCAAAAAGAGGTAGGTATACAAACAAGAAGAACAATTGCAGAAGCCTCAAGCTATTTGGATTTGCTCTTCACCACTGAACCACAAAATGTAAAAGAGGCATGCAAAGATGAATGTTGGGTCAAGGCAATGGATGAAGAACTTGAGCAGATCGAAAAGAATAACACTTGGGAGTTGGTTCCTAGACCAAAAGATAAGAATGTCATAGGGACAAAATTGATCTTTAAAAACAAGTTGAATGAAAATGGGGAAGTGATTAGAAATAAGGCCAGACTTGTCTATAAAGGGTATGCTCAACAAGAAAGAATAGACTTTGAAGAAACTTTTTCTCCCGTTTCTAGACTTGAGGCCATCAGAATGTTCCTTGCTCTCTCTAGCTTTCAGAAGTTCAAAGTATTTCAAGTGGACGTGAAATCAGCCTTTCTGAATGGAGACTTAGAAGAAGAAGTGTACATTGAGAAACCAGATGGTTTCATTCTTGGGAATGATCCAAATCTTGTATGCAGACTAAAAATGGCTCTCTATGGTCTTAAACAGGCTCCAAGGGCTTGGTACTACCGTTTGGACAAATATCTTCATCAGCAAGGTTTTTCAAAAGGATCAACAGATAGCAATCTTTATATAAAAATTGAAAATGACAAATTGCTAATACTTGATGTGTATGTAGATGATATTATCTTTGGCAGCAATGAAGAAGCTATGAGTCAAAGCTTTGCCTTGGTGATGCAGAAAGAATTCGAAATGTCTTTGCTTGGAGAACTGACATATTTTCTTGGATTGCAAATCCAACAAAATGAAGGCGGTATCTTTTTGTCTCAAACCAAGTATCTCAAGTAGATCTTGAAGAAATATGGCATGGAAGATGCAATACCAGTATGTACCCCTATGGTTACAGGATGCAGTCTTAGTGCAAATGATGAATCAGCAGCAGTGCATCAACCAACCTATAGATCCATGATTGGAAGTCTACTTTATTTGACAGGTACCTGACCAGACATCATGCATGCAATGGGAATAGTTGGAAGATTTCAGGCAAATCCAAAGGAAACTCATCTTCAGGCAGTGAAGAGAATTTTCAAGTATCTTCAAGGAACTCAAAACTATGGCTTATGGTATCCTAGAGATACAGATCTCACTCTTCATGCTTATACAGATGCAGATTGGGCTGGAAGCGTGGATGATAGAAAGAGAACAAATGGTGGTGCATTCTTTATGGGTTCTAGATTAGTATCTTGGTTCAGCAAGAAACAGAGTTCGATTTCTTTATCTACAGCTAAAGCGGAATATGTGGCTGCTGCATCTTGCTGCACTCAACTCCTTTGGATCATGCAAACCTTGCAGGATTTTCAAATCACTTGTACTCCACCTATCTCCATCTTATGTGATAATACAAGTGCAATCAACATTTCAAAGAACCCAGTCATGCATTCAAAGACCAAGCACATACCTATCAAATATCATTTTCTCCAGGAACAAGTGCTAGAAAAAAAGGTCAAGCTGGAGTATGTTCCCTCTAAGGAACAAGTTGCTGATATACTCACCAAAACACGGCCCAAGGAAACTTTTGAATACCTCAAACAAAAGCAGGGAGTAGTTGATGCATCATCTTGTTGTTAAAACTTGTCTGTTTTTGAGAAAAATGGGTGTACGCGAGTTTCCTAAGGAGGGTCCACATACATATGTCGGTTTGTGCAGAGACAGTCACGTATATGGAGGCTTGATGGATATCAGTAGGGACAGGCTCTGGTTGAAGATAGTCTGATATGGGTCTGATAGAGACCAACTGGCACAGGTTCAGGGGGAGCGGATAAACTTCTAATGATGCATTGTTGGCATTATCTTAGAAGCTTTTGGTTCTAGTTTACAATTGTTGTTGGTTTCAAGTGGAACAAAGGCAGAGGGAGAACATAAGGAAATCATGGTTACTGATTTGAATGGTGACTGACAAATGCTGCTGATATCAGTTATTGGTGACTCTCATAAGTCTTGCTCTATATATTTCATCTCTATGTCATGTATCTCTTTTATGGTGTCAAGGTTATGTAACAAACTATTTTGGTTTCCCCACTATGCCTGGGATGAAGATGTAATGTACTTGATTGTCATATGTAAATTTCTGATGTATCCCCACTTGGTTGGGTGGATGATCCCCACTTGGTTGGGTGATGGATGTATGTACTAAGTCTTTTGATGATAGGAAGGTCTTTTATGATGTATAAGTCATGGTTCTTCTTGAAGAACATATTTTTTAAGAGCTTGCCTACAGTCAAGGGGAGCATGGTCAACATAGCAGGGCAGAGATTTCAGCATGTACTCAAGGGGAGCACAACCCTTTTCCCTTGATGACAAAGGGGGATAATGACTTTGAGGATCTTGGGGTTGCCAACAAGTCCAAAGCGGGAGATTGTTGGCATTATGGCATACGTTTGGAGCTATGGAACAAGTGTTGTCCTTCATGGCAACATTCTTTGGTGACAGATCTTAGTACCGGTTTTCAGAATGAAGGAAAAGATATATACGCAGGTTCATCTAGACTAAACCGTGTATACATGCGGGTTAGACGTTACAAAGGTGCGTGTGTGTATACACACACTTTCACGCAAGGAAAAGCGCGTATATGTTGGAGAACTTACTTTTGGTCCATGGTAGTTAGTCCTTGGTATTTGAACCTATGGTTTTGGACCATGGTATCTCGTCAGAAGTGTTGATCCCAAGTATTGGGTTCCATCTTATTGTTTTATTATGGTTTTGGACCGTGGTATTGTGAAAGGCCTAAGACTATAAAAGAGGAAGGAGATCATTTGGCAAAGGACCATCTGAATTAATTGAATATCTAATAAGTGCTAGATCTGAAATTGGTGATTGAGGTTATTGTGCAGATCTGGATCTGAATGAAGGAGGAACCTTAGCGCAAAGAGAAGGATAAGTTCTATTGATGGGTCATAATCTTTAGCCTTGAATGGTAGTATCTTTGTATGATTTTGATCTGTTATATGTGGTGCATGCTTGATCTATAAATCTGATAATTTGGGTCTGAATATTTGAAAGAGTAAATTATCCTTTATAGATCTGTATGCAGGTTCAGTAAAGCGAAGGCGCATATACACGCTGGTTCAGTGAATAAAAACAGCGTATACGCAGGTTTCTCCAAACATAGAAGTGTATGCACGCAGGTTTCAGGTTATTGAAGTAGCGTATATATTTTGAGTTGTGATCTAGCTGCTTATGTTTATTGCTGCAGCGTTCTGGGTTTAGAATTTGGTGTGTGGCTACTGTTAATGTGTTTTGGGTACAACTGTCAGAGAAGTATCTACTTGATTCAGTTCTAATTGGTGAAAAGGAGATTGTTTGATGTAGAAATTCTTGATTATTGATTGATGTTCATGGATCCAGTCTGAAAATTTATGAAACGTGGTCCCTGGAAGAAAGAGAAGGTTGTAGCCTTCTGTAGGCTAGCACCTACGTACTAGTATCTTAGCTAGTGAAAGAGATAAGGGGATTGTAGCTCCCTTCTAGGAGAAGCTGGAGAACGAGAGAGGGTTGTATCTCTCTGCAGGTTGCAGCCTGCATACTGGTAAAGGACTGCACCAGTACATTGTAAGAAGATGTTTCTAATTAAAAGAAGATTGAGATGAATTGCAGCAGGTGGTTTTCACCCACATTTGGTTTCCACATTATATCTTGTGTTCTTGTGTGTGTGATTGTCTTCAAATCTGTTTTACTATTTCTGGTTACTGTTTATTTGATCCTAATACACAGATTAATGATCAACATCAGTAAGATAAATTAAATTATAAGTTTGCATTGCATACGCGGGTTTCCTTCTCTGTAGTTGCGCATATACGCGGTTTTATCTAACTGAAGTAGCCTATATGATCTGGGTTTGAAAAACAAAATAAGTGACTTGATAATACTGATTCACCCCCCCTCTCAGTATTATTTCCAACACGAACCAAATCATTTGTTGCACATCAAAATAGGGGAGGAACCCACTAATTTGGAGGAAGGATTAGTTGACGTGTCACGGATGGAAATTTTGAGGATATAATACACTTCCTACCAATAGGAATTGCACCAGAAGAATACTCTGTCTAGCAAAAGAAGGAATTAGTGCTGCACGCAACATATTTTTTTGTCATTGTTGGGAATCTATACAAAATGGGGTCTGATGAGATATTGCAAAGATATGTACTAGAGTTCGAGAGAAGTAGCATCCTCGCGGACGCTCATGGGGGCGCCGTGGGAGGACACTATGGAGGGATAGCAACTGCGCAAAAGATTATATGCGTAGGGTTGTGGTGGCCTACCCTTCATCTAGATTCAAAAGCATATTGTAAGGTGTGTGATGTATGTCAAAGAATAGGCAGGCCATCGTGAAGGGATGAAATGCCTTTGAATCCACAAATGACATTGCAACCTTTCGAGAAGTGGACAATAGATTTTGTAGGACCCATTCAGCCACACGAGAAGACTAGGGCGAGGTATATCATCACCGTGACGGAGTATTTGACATGATGGGCAGAAGGGAAGCCTATGAAGGATTGCACAGGCGCGACAACTGCAAAGTTCCTATTTGAGCATGTATTGATGTGATTTGGATGTCCAAATATTTTGATGAGTGATCAGGGTACACACTTTATAAATGAAACAATCAGTGTCCTAACAGAAGAAAATTACAAGTATATCACGAGAAGAGCACAGCTTATCACCCTCAGGCTAATGGGATGGTGGAATGTTATGAAACCAGCTCAAGAAAAAGATAAAAAATATAGATCAATGCCTTAAAATTCAGCCTCTTCAAGGGGGCAACCTCCTTTACATTAATAGATGAACAATTCTTGGATGATTCAAATGACAAAACCTCCTTTCTATATATAGGAGTCTAAGGAATCACAATATAACCCAGCCAACCTAACAATAATAATATAAAGCCACAAAAATAACAATAGAGGGATTCTATGGGGCACAGTAATAACAATATGGGGACAATAGGGGCACAACAATATTAATAAGGAGTACAACTACAATAGTAATGGGGTAATCACTAGTATTATAGAGACCCAACATGCCCCTCTCCTTCAAAAAAGTGTTTTCCTCAACGCTTGAGTAGTTCTGAATGCTTCTGTATAAAATTCTCATCCTCCCATATGGAATCTTTAGCAGATAAGTTCTTCCACTTGATAAGATACTCTCAGATTGATCGATTTCATAGTCATTGAGTCCTTGTTTCTGTGACTGCTTCTGGTTCCAATATAATTTTTCCTTCCTCATCAAGTTCTGGCAATATTGTTTGAACTGGGAGCTTATCACCTATAACCTTCTTTAAACATGAAACATGGAAAACTGGGTGCAATCGAGAAGCTGTAGGAAGCTCCAATTTGTATGCCATAGTACCAATCTTTTGCAACACCTTGTATGGACCATAATACTTTCGTGATAATTTATTATCCTTCTTAGCTTGCTTGAGGGACATTTGCTTATATGGTTGTAGCCATAGGAATACCCAATCACCTACATCGAAACTTCTTTCACTGCGATGTTGATCTGCCTATTGTTTCATTGTATTCTGTGCCAACACGAGGTTATCCTTTAAGAGTTGGAGGACTTGTTGTTAATGTTCGATGTGATGTTCCACTGCTTGAACCTTAGAATTTTCTCTTAAATATGATGTGATGGATGGTGGCTGATACCCATAAAGTGCCATAAATGGGATCATTTTTGTTGTTGTATGGAAGGAAGTGTTATACCACCATTCAGCCAGAGGCAACCATCTCACCCATTGTCTGTTTATCATATACAAAGCAACGAAGATATCCTTCCAAACATTTGTTTACTATCTCAGTTTGCCCATCAGATTGAGGATGATAAGATGAGCTATGAGAAAACTGAGTACCAAGAAAATAAAATAATTCCATCCAAAAATTTGCAGTGAAAATGGGATCTCTATCACTTACAATGATCTTTGGGTTTCCATGTAGCTTTTGAATTGTTTCCATAAATGTAGTAGAACCTGTACTGGATTTAAATGGATGTGATAATGCACAAAAGTGTGCATAATTGGTAAGTCTGTCAACTACCACCATGATGACACTCTTTCCCTCAGACTTGGGTAAACCTGTGATAAAATCCATTAAAACCTCCTCCCAACGTTGGCCTGGAATGGATAAAGGTTGTAATAGACCCAATGTCTTAATTTTTTCAACTTTATTTTGTTGGAAAACCAAACATTCCGCCACAAACTTTTGAATATCCGATTTAAGGCCATCCCAAAAAAATTTCTTCTTAACCCTGTGGTAAGTTTTTAAAAATCCTGAGTGCCCTCCTAAGGGAGAAGTGTGCAATTCCATAAGAATCTTTTGTTTTAGCTAGGAATTCTTACAGAGGTATAAGCGATTTTTGTACCATAACGAATAATTTTTCCAACTAAATCTATCTGACGTACTGGAATCTTGTTGTAACTTTCAAATAAGTGCCCACACTTCTTCGTCATTCTTCCATTCCTCACTTGCTTCATTTATCCAATCTCATTGGATAATAGAAATGACGCACAACAATGCTTCTACATCCTCATCCTTTCTAGAGAGGGCATCTTCCACCACATTTTGCTTCCCTTTTTTGTAGATGATTTCAAAGTCATAACCCAACATCTTTGTGACCCACTTTTGTTGCTATTCAAAGGATAATCTTTGTTTTAAAATGTATTTAAGGCTATCATGATCCATTTTTACCTTGAAGTGTCTTCCCATTAGGTAGGGTCGCCATTTCTTAAGTGCATGGAGTATTGCCAACATTTCCTTCTCATAAATAGCTTTGTGTAAAAACTTTCCTTTGATTGGATGATTTTCAAAAGCAATCGGTCTTTCATCTTGCATTAAAATAGCACCAATTCCATTTCCTAAAGCATCACATTCCACAATAAAGGTTTTTGTGAAGTCCGGTGTAGCTAAGACAGGTGCTTGGCACATTGCCTCTTTAAGATGTTCGAAGGCCTTTGTTGCTTCTGGAGTCCATGAAAATGCATCTTTCTTAAATAGTGTTGTTAGAGGTGTTGCGATTCTCCCATTATTCTTAAAAAACTTGCGATAATACCCTGTCAACCCGAGAAATCCTCGCAGATGCTTTATGGATGTGGGGATTTTCCATTCCTTAATGGCTTTAATTTTGCTAGGGTCTACCTTAACTCCTTCACGAGATACAATATGACCCAGATATTCCACCTCTTGTACTCCAAAGAAACAATTGGATATTTTTGAATATAATTGTTTCTCCTCTAATAGTTGTAGCACGCTGTCAACATGTTCAACATGATCCTTACAAGACTTGTTGTAGATTAGTATATCATAAAAAAATACTAACACAAATTTTCTAAGGAATGGTTTGAAAATTGAATTCATCAAACCTTGAAATGTTGAGGGTGCATTGGTAAGGCCAAAAGGCATGACCAAAAATTCATAATGACCCTCATGAGTTCTAAATGCTATTTTCAGAATGTCTTCAGTCTTCATTCTGATTTGATGATATCCTGAATGAAGATCCAACTTGGTGAAGTAAATTGATCCATGCAATTCATCCAGTAATTCATCAATGATAGGAATGGGAAACTTATCTTTAATAGTGAGCTTGTTGAGCTCCCTATAATCCCGACACATGCGCCATGATCCATCCTTCTTGTGCACCAATACTACTAGAGCAGAGAAACAACTTTGACTCGGTTGAATTATACCAGCCTTTAGCATTTCTGCAACCATACGTTCAATTTCACTCTTTTGGGCATAGGGATATCTATACGGCCTGATGTTTGGAGGAACACTTCCTGGAATCAGATGAATAGCATGATCATGATCACGAATAGGTGGGAGACCTTTGGGAGTCTCAAATACCTTGGAATGATTGTCGAAGATTTTTTGGAGATCTGGAGAAATAGATGATTCCAATGTGGAAACATCTAGCGAACATAATTGTGCAATTACACCTTTTTGTTCCTTTTTTAGAGGCTTTGTCATACCGTTAGAACTGATTATATTTCCCGGTTTCCCTGCAATACCCCTTAATTCAACTTCCTTTCCTTCCATAGAAAATTTCATGAAAAGTTATTGAAAATTAAAAGATATTGTACCCAAGGATTGTAGCCATTGGACTCCTAATACAACATCAACACCTCCCATTGGAATGGAAAGCATTGGGCTAGTCAATACATATTCTCCCATGGATAGCTTGATATTATGGCACTTTCCAAAGAAATTTATTGTTCCTCCATTTGCAACCATCACTTGACACTCTGGTGCTGGATATAAGAAGAAATTCAATTCTTTTGCTACCTTACAATGAATAAAATTGTGGTTACTTCTTGAATCAATCAACACTATTACCTTTTTCTTCTTGATTTGTCCTTCTATCTTGATGGTTTGAGGAGTGGTAATTCCCACCAATGCATTACAAGATATGGTCGGATTCATTTTTTCTTCATCTAGGCTTTGTTCCTGGAGTATATCCTCTTCTTTTGACCTTTCTTGCTCCTTTTCTTCTTCCTCTTCACAATCTATGTAGAATAATTTCTTCTCAGCACACTTATGACCTTTAGTGTATTTGCTATCACAACTGTAACAAAGCCCTTTTGCTTTTTTTTCTTCCAATTGTTGTGGTGTCAACCTTATAGGTTGTGGAAGACTACTAGGAACAACACTTCCGTCTTTATAGTTGTGAGTGGTATACTTCCTGGTTGCCCTAATTTTGCTTTCCATTTTTCTTGCGAAGCTGAATGCCTTCTCTAATGAATCAAGTTCCCAAAGGAGAACATCATGTTGGATATTATCCTTTAAAGACCCTATGAACACATCAATCCTATGCTCCTCTGGAATATTTCTTACCCTTATGTTCAATTTTTGGAACTCCTCAATGTGCTCCATTATTGAACCCTTTTGTTTGAGACTTATCAGGTGGCTAAAAAAAGTGTTGCTTTTTGTATCCTCATATTGTGCTATCAATTCTTCCGTAAAAATTACCCAATTGATAAATTGTTTACGAGAGAAAAGCCATTGATACCATACAAACTGATTTGGTTCCAAATATAAAGTTGCAATACGTACCTTTTGTGTGTTTTTCACATTATTGAGATCGAAAAATTGCTCCATCTGTAATATCTATGTTGCGGGATCCTTGCCATCAAACTTCCTCATATCGATTTTTGGAATATGGTGCGTCTTCGATCCAACATTAGAGTCTATGAAATCATGATTAACATTTCCTTTGTTTGCGTCATGAGTTTCCTTTCCTCCCCTTTCACCATTATTAAGTATTTCTTGTAGAAAATTTGTCAAATCTGCCTTCAAATCTATCTTCAAATCATCAATCTTGGCTTCCACGCCCTTTATCTTAGATTCCACTCGATTTTTCTTAGCTTCTATTAGCTTTTGTGAGAGTGAAATTTTTTGCACTTGATCTTGTAATTTTGATATATCATGTAGCATTTCTTCCTCTTCTTCATGAGTCATGCCAGAGCTTTCAGATTTCTTACTAGGTGTTTGAATTTTCTTTCCTATGGGCATCCGTTATCGATACTAATGCTCTACTATGCCCTTTGAATTCCTTCAAAATAATTTTTCAAACCAAGCTTAAGCAAAAATTTAAAAAATCTACATACCTTTTTCACTTTGTAGGAGCTCGATATTGCCTCTGATGTATCTCTGTAATTTCAGATCATCCAATTCTGAAATTGCGACCTATGGTAGCCCTCTATGTCCTCTTTCCAATGCCACTAGTCTAACCCCAATTGGATTCTCCAATGAAGAGTTATGCCAAATATCCCATAGTGACTTGATTATAGACTAATTCAGTAGAGCGAACTTGTACGATGTGCGACGTGTCCCTGTTTTGACCTTTGGCTCTGAAAAATATATACAAGAAACTACAGCCCGTCCTCTTTCTGTACCTTCTTGCAAAATTTCAATCCGATGCCCATAGAGAAAGTTATGATGATTTTCCCCAGGTCACCTGTTTGGAATGTAATTCAGGAGTCTGCAAAAAGACCAACTTCCTCAGATCATATCTCCGCAAATATAGGGCGAGAAACTCTGAAATTTGGACCTGAGCTTCATCGCGATGTCTTCTCAAGTGGGTTTTTTTTCAGCTTCTAAAACATCACAGAAACAAAGTTATAGCGAAAATGCCAGGATGACTTGTTTGGAGCAACGAAACCCTAGAATCCAAAGCTCTAATACCAAATGTTATAAAACCAGCTCAAGAAAAAGATAGAAAAGATAGATCAACACATTAAAATTCAGCCTCTTCGAGGGGGAAAACTCCTTTACATTACATAGATGAACAATTCTTGGATGATTCAAATGACAAAACCTCCTTTCTATATATAGGAGTCTAAGGAGTCACAATATAACCCAGCCGACCTAACAATAATAATATAAAGCCACAAAAATAACAATAGAGGGATTCTATGGGGCACAATAATAATAATATGGGGACAATAGGGGCAGAACAATATTAATAAGAGGTACAACTACAATAGTAATGGGGTAATCATTAGTATTATAGGGACCCAACATGGAAGCATTCAATAAAGTGCTAGAGAATGCACTGACCAAGGTTTGGAATGCTTAGTGAAGTGATTGGGACCTACGCATACCTGCAGTATTGTGGGCTTATCGAACAACATGCAAAAAGTTTACGGGACAAACCCATTTTAGGCTTGTCTATGGTGTGGAAACTATAATGCCTATGGAATACATCGTGGCTAGTCCATGCATAGCAGCGCTCACTGGTGGGCTCTAGTATTGTAGCAATAATGCTACAACTCCTGGGGCTTCCTATCTCTAATTTTATCTACCCGGTAGTTCGTACAAACTTGGAAGCGACGGTGCTGTATGCACAAGTACTAGCTCTTGTCGCAGCTGTCACTTGGTCAGCTGGCACAAGTCCGCTAGGGCTCAAGCCAACTTCTATATGCTCTCAGAAGAAGCTTTCTAAATGATGGACGAAGGCTATTTCAAAGGAAATTAATCTACTTTGCAAAAATGAACTGAAAGCCAACCAAAACATGGAAACCCTAGTAAACCCTAATCTGACTAGTTTAACCTCTATGATGCAATAGTGAGAGTGCAAATGTCTAAAAATGATGCCATTACTTCTAGTGATGTGAAATGCATGAACTCAAACTACTTCCATTGAAAAGAACATTGTTTTTGTATTTTTGCTTAAGTGGATGGAGTGATTATGATTTTGTTTCTTATTAGGGTTTGGTTGTGCAGAGGTGGTGCGAAGGGAGAGAAAGCTTGGGAACGGTCAGGAGGGCTAGGAGAGGTTCCAAGGGATCCAAAACATCATTCCATAGAAGTCCACAACGTTCAGGTGCTCGGCAATCGAGGTTACAGGTTTCTACAGGATGTCTACAGGGGATCCTACAGGAAACTCAGGGATTCTACAGGAAATCTGCTAACTTCTATAGGATGTTCTACCGTGGGAGTTTTGGGTGATGGTGAAGTGATGGAGCGGTATGGGAGGATAGGTAAGATGGAGATGGAGCTTGTGATGGCTCAGGAGCAGAGAAATAAGATGGAGAAAGAGTGCACGAAGTTGGTTGGTGGATAGAAGGATGGCAGCAACGAAAGGTCAAGAAGATGGAGCTACGTGGGCAGTGGAAGAGTTGGAAGGTAAACGAGCTGAACAGAGGTCGAGTAGGTGGCTTTAGGCATGGTTAAGAAGAAGAAGAAGGAAATGGAATGATACTGAGCAGTGTAAATAAAACAAATTGCTTATGTCTTGCACCAAAAACGAGAATTCATTAACCTGTGCTACCTGTGCTATTTAACCAATGAACAGCAATGTAAATTGTGAAGAGAAGTCGTGCATGGAGTTAGAATGAAGAAGTATGGCTCTAGAGCAAAATGCATGGAAAGATCTACGATTGCAACGACTGTGTGGCAGCTTGCATGAAAGCATAAGACTGCGTTTTTGGTGGTTGGTACAGCCCACACCCCAATCTCTAGACAGAGATGGCAGTTGGTGCACTATCAACCTTTTTTGAGCTCTAATGAATTACAATCCTCCTACTCTAATCTAAGCAACTAAAAACACTTTAATCATAAACTAATCCTATCCAATCACATTAAAGAAATTAAATCAGCAGACTGTGTTTTTCCAAATGCATGTCAAAGCAAAGAAATAAAGTGTTGAAAGGAAACAAGTAACAATACAAGGAAAAGGAGGTCTATTGCTCTCAGGTTGGGCCCTAACCTGAGAGCTATAGCTCCCTTAAAAGCTCAGAATTAGATCCAAATCTGCTTGCCTTTATTCATAATCAAAAGTCTAATGTCATGCCAAAACTGGCTTACAAAAACAAACACCGAGCTGTAGCTCGTGCTCAGAAAGTACAATAATAGTTCAAAGGTTCAAAAAGCTCCTATCAAAGGCTACGACCTTCATATTTATACACAATGAAGATCAAGCTGGCTTCCTCCATTCGTGGAGCTTGGCTGTCCAACTGAAAGTCAAACTGCTGATCCTGTAGAATCTGTTGGCTGCCTCTAAGCTCGGTGGGGAGAGCTGTTGGAGCTCAGAGTTAAGGTGAAAATCACGAGGGAGGTTATTTAAGGCTGTAGACAACCTCCCTATAAACTTGCAATGCCACCTTTGCTGTCTCCTTGTCTCCTTCTGCGTGGTCTTTTGCTCTCTTTAATGCCAAAAACCTGAAATCATCATGTATTAGCCACATAGATATAATGCCTGCCCTTCTTCCTACAAATAACACAAATATACTAAGAAATGAATGCATAAGTGATAAAAGATGAATGGTTGAGCAAGGTAAGTAGGCCAAATGAGCCCAAATTGTACCAAAAATTGGGGCTCATCATCACCCCCCAGCTAAAATATTTGCTCATCCTTGAGCAACTTAGTCCAAATCTTCATCTTTCATTGCTTTTACTGCTTCCCTTACATCCCAAGCCTCTGTGGTAGTGTCCTCCTTGCTGATATGAAACCCAGCTTTGCTGTTCACCTCTTCCCATTGTTCACTATCATCCTCCTCTGTATTACCTTCAGTCAGCCCTAGCAGTAGTGGTGGGTTGAGTTTAAGGCCAATCCAGCTGGCCTGGAGGCTTTGCATGGATTTCTTGTAAAGGTCTACCCTTACCAAAGCTTCTCTCATCTGAGTTGGGGTATGGTACTCTCGGATTTTCAAACTGTGTGCCAAGGTGTTCCATCTGCATGTGCATGCTTGGGCAGCATTTTCTCCTAGCAGTCTTTCCATGTCTTCAAAATGAGCTATGGCTTGGGCCTGTTGGTCCATAAATCTCAAGGAAGCTGTGGGATCAGTAGACAACTGTTGGTGTGCTGAGATGAGTGCAACCGGATCCTCTGGTTCTGCTCGAATGAACAATGGCTTGTTCAATTCTCGGTTCATGATCGATTTTGCTTCAGCTGCTCTTTGATCCTCATGGTTCAACCATGAAGCGAACGCCATCAATTGCATATCACCCAAGGCAGTATTGGGATCCCAGGAGACTTCATTAGGCAAAGCCAAATTGTGGAGGTAGAACTCTGCTAATTTGGCTTTGTCTTCTGACGAACTAGTACTGCACAATTCAGAAAATTGCTGTGGGTTTTGGATATGTGAAATACCTCTTTGTGCCAAGGTATTTATTTGGAACTGCAGCCATTGATCTTTCAAGTACAAACCATAGGATTTTGTAGGTTGTCTGCACTGTATTGCCTCCATGGCCCAACTGGCCATGCTAGCCAATTGTGCTTCCTTTTGCTGCAGCTGTTCTTTTAGAGCTTGCACTTCAATTTGTGCTTGCTGTTCTGCTTCCTGTAGAAGTGTCATTGGCTCCTCAAGACTGGTGGTCAGCTCCTTTTTGCCTTGTTGTTCTTCTGTGGTGTCTTTGGAGGATGTACCTGCCCCTGCCCTTAGCTCCTGTAGCTGCAATCTCAGCTTCTGGTTCTCTTCCTGTAGAAGCACACGTTGGCAATTAGCCACATGTTTAGCCATGGCGAATTCACTCCTGACCTCCTTGAGTTGCTCTTGTAAGGGACCTATGTCCGCCACACCCTTTGACTTGGCGATTTGCATCCATGTGTGGGTTCAGACTCTTTCTTCTTCTAATGCAAAAAATAGGGGTACAGTAAATTTCTGCGGTATGATTTTGCCCGCCTCTAAAAAGGTGTAGTATGAACTCAGACTAGGCTGAGGGCTGGGCTCTGGTATATGTTATTTTTCTGCCTCTTTAGGTGGCTCTATCTCACCCTCCTTTGGTGGTGATGAGGGTCCTTCTCCTTCCTTCTTCTCGGTTTCCTGTAGCCGGGCCAGAGTGTCCTGTAGAACATTTTTAGCCTCCTGTAGCCGAGCTTTTTCAGTCAACAGGTCCAACCTTTCTTGCCACGTATTTTTCTTTGGACTCCCCTTCTCATAGGTGACTATTATCCTTGATGGGGATTTTTCCTTGGGAGAAGCAGGGGCATCTTCAATGACAATTGGGCTGCTGGACGAAGGCTGTGGCTTGCCCGTCTTTATCCTAACACTTCTTCGAGCTTTAAAGTATAGAGGGGTCTCCCTCTTCCTCTTTTCTTTTGGCTTAGGTGGCGTGCTGAGGCCAGCTAGTACAGCTGCTGCCTCCCTTGCCAGAATGTCCACCTTCTTCTCCTTGGGTTTCACCTTTTCAGGGCTTCCTGTAGAAGCCCCTATTTTGGTAATTTTCGGGCTTCTTGTAGAAGCCCCTTTTTCAATGATTTTCAGGCTTCCTGTAGAAGACCCTTTTACTGTTTTCGGGCTTCCTATAGAAGCCTGTTTCTGCTTTCCTGTAGACACAGGTGTCGCCACCTTGGCTTTCTTTGCTGGATGGGTTTTGCTTTTTGGTTTGGTTGCAGGTGCTGATGAGGTACTTGGGCTGATGTGGACCATCTCAGCTTTGTCCGTTCTGCTCTGCAACCTCTTTTCTCTTGCTGACAAGATGGGTGTGTCACCTTTTCCTTTGTCATCCTTTGTCTCATGCTTCTTCTTTTGTTCTTTCTTCTGCACTGTGGTCGAGGTCTTCTAGCCTGTTTCCTTCTTTCCCTCGGCCACTGATTCTTTTTCCTTACTGCTGGAGGAACCCATTTCTTCAATCAACATCCTTATGTCTCCATCTCTTGTCAAATTCCTGAATGATTCCCATGAGAGGGGAACCTTATATGAATGGAGTGCATCCTACACAAGAAGTTTGATCAACCCATGGTGGGCTACCTGATCTGGTATGCCTTCTTTTAACTTTGTGGCACACTCAATTAGAGACTGTAGCAGGAAATAAGGAATGCTCAGTTTCTGTTCTACAGGAAGATCAATCCGGTGCCTCAATTCAGTGAGCAACCAAAAGTGATACGCGTACACGATGCTAAAACGGCCTTCACAGGTTATATACTTCATGATTTGCAGGCTAACTTCATTCCATGGTGGCAGCAAACTGGTTCTACGCACCCCATTTTTGTCCTCCGAGAATTCCTCTTGAGGTGGAAAGAATTCTTTCTTGGCCTGCTGGCTCAACTTCCTTTCTTCCTTATCCCATGGAAAAGCCATCGGAAGTTCAGTAATTCGACTGATATATTGCGGGGTGAGCTTGAGGCTTAGACCCCTGAAGTTCACTGTGGCCAGTGTCTTGGATTTCGGCCTCAGAGCCTGCAAAAATTCTTTTGCCAGTTCATCGTCGTAACCCTGCAATTTTTCACAAAAAGATATCCATTGAACCCGTGTGAAGAGCTCCACCACCTCCTGGTTTTCCCTTAACTTGGTTGAATCAGTGGGTTCTCGTCTAATAAACCCACCCGGCATGATAAAACGGTTTCCTTAACCAGAGGTGGTGATTGTGGAAGAAATTTGGTCTACTGAGACAGAGCGTAGAATGTCATGCACATAATCCACAAAACTTATCCCTGAGGAACTTAACACAGTTTAATTACCCTGACATCCTGTAGAATGACAGTATAGGCATAGCGGACAACAATTTCACCATTTTTTTATGACCAGACTGTGGACGACAATTCTGCCACCTTTAAAAACCAGTTGCATGAAGAGTTCAGGGTTACCTTTTTAATTTGCCACCTTTTTACGTGAGGCACCCGCCTTCCTGTAGAAACTGCGTTCCTGTAGGATGACAGCGTTCCTGTAGAATGACAGCGTTCCTGTAGAATGCAGCGCGTGATTTTCGGGAAAGACTGCAGTCAGTCTGCGCCTTGGGTGTGCTTCGAAATCGTTCTGATAGCCAAAGGCTCGGCGTATCGAACTGCAGAAAGATCAGGATAGCCACTCGAGTTCAAAACAGTGGTTGATAAATGCATGAGTGCAATCTAGTCGATTAGATTTTGAATCGGCGGAATTCGTGGCGCGGGGGTGAGCTGTCCATGCCGGGCCGTTGGGCGACGTCATCCCATCATTAAACTGCGCGTTCACTTGCTGTCGCATCAATTCCCGCAGATCTGCCGCCGCCTCTTCTGTTAAACTCGTTTTTTTTTCCCGACGGGATTGCTCTCACGTGCGTGCTACCCATTTTTTCATGGCCGCCACCCAAACATCCAACTAGACCATTAACTGGCTGATGTGGCCGGCCAAATGGCCATACGGCCGCTCAACCCATTCACCTTTACACTTTGCAATCAAATCAAAGTAAAATTCATGCAATCTGAGGGAAGGAAGGGTCGAGACACTTACCTGCGCGGCTGCACACGATGTTTCGTTTTTGTGGACACTGATGAGTGGATTTACCTACTGCTGGCAAACTTACACAGGCCCGAATGTCCATGTTTACAGGCTGCCGACGATGGATTGGATGCTTTGGTTGCATGCGCCCACGTTTCATTGCATATGGCCAGCGCTGTGAATGGTATCCACTCTAGCAGGCTTAACTGTTACAGGACTCACGCGGGATGTCTTGTAACAGTTCTTCCTCCTTGGGTGCATGCTGCACGACGAAGGATCTGGCCTCACATCACGCTCCCGGAGCTTCTGGATGACTGGGATGAATATGGTGCGAGATCTCCAGCGTTTTTTCATTTAAAATTTGCTTTTTCTTGAGAACTCATCGATCTGCTTTGCTGGTGCAGGTAACTTCGTTGCATGTCGACAAGGATGGTGGAACAACAATGTGCAAGGGTGACAACAGTGGCTTGCATGCGTCCAAACCGATCCTTAGCGTTAGATCTCCTCATGAAATGAATTCTGGGCCGTTCTGAGCTTCTACAAGAAGTTTCCTGTAGAAATACAGAGCTTCCTGTAGAAAGGTTGCGTTTCCTGTAGAGAGTCTGCATCTTCATGTAGAAAATCTGCATCTTCCTGTAGAAAATCTGCGTCTTCCTGTAGAAGACTCAAGCTGTAATAAAATTTCACATACCTTGGAGAAAATGAGTATTCTTGGAGGAGGTGCTGGTGAGGTGTCCTGACTGCATGATAAGGACCCTTGGCTTTGAGTTGAGAGGCTTCCTCTCCTCCATAGAACACCTGCATGCAACTTTACATAATGAATCTGCTGACCTTGTTTTTTTCTTTTGTTTTTTTTTTCTTTTTTCTTCTCTTTTTTTTGAAAGATAACAGGGGCGCCTCATTGAGGTTTTCACCCTTTCCATCTGCCTTAAGTGCCTCAAAGAGGTTTTCACTCAAGGATCTTTTCCAATCTCTTTTTTTTTTTTGAAAGACAATAGGGGCGCCTCAAATGAGGTTTTCACCCCTACCACCTGCCTTGGGCGCCTCAGAGAGGTTTTCACCCAAGGATCTTTATTATTTATTTTTTTTTATTTTTATTTTTTTTTAGATTCTTCAGGGTATGCCCAAAGCAGAGGCAGAACCCTTCTCTATGACTAACACTGATTTCTCCATAGTATTGATGAACTCTTGTCTTGAGAGAGGCTTCCTGTAGATCTTCAATCTATGCCCATTGACAAGCATGGGGATGGCTTCCTCATCAATGGTCCGAATAAGAACAGATCCATTGTCATGACATTTTTCCACTGAATATGGCCCTAGCCATCTGGTTCTCAGCTTTCCCTTGAAATCTTTGTATCTGGAGTCATACAACAAAGCCCAATCTCCAGGCTGGAATTGCTTGTCATGGAGATGTTGGTCATGCCACACCTTTCTCTGAAGTTGAACCACTTCTGAGTGAAGGAGGGCCTGCATTCGGTGCTCATCCAGTCCATTCAGCTGCAATAACCTTTCTTGTTGTGCATCGCTGAGATCTAGGTCCAGCTGAGCTGCCATCCTCAAATTGTTGTATTCAAACTCAATGGACAGCAAAGCTTTCTTACCATAGACCAGCTCATAAGGTGTGAAGCTGGTGGTGGTCTTCCAAGTGGTGTTGTAAGCCCATGTGGCTTCAACTAGGCGATCTGCCCAGTCCTTTCTGCTGCTTCTCACCACCTTAGTCAAGATCCCTTCTAATGCTCTATTGGTGACTTCCACCTGCCCATTTGCTTGAGGGTGATAGGAGGTGGAAGTCCTATGCTTGATCTTGTGATGAGCTAGTAGATCTTCAACCAGGTTGGAGGTGAACTGGCTCCCTTGATCGGTGACCAGCTCTCTTGGATAGCCAAACTTATAGAAGATGTTTTCTCTTAGGAACTCGGCCACCTTTTCTTCTGTTGCTGCTTTGATTGCTTTGGTCTCTGCCCACTTTGTCAGGTAGTCAGTGCACACAATGATGTAAGACCTTTGCCTCGAAGGAGGGTTGATTGGGCCCACAAAGTCCATACCCCACTTCTCAAATGGCTCAAGAGTCACCTGAGGTTGGAGAGGCATCTCATCCCTTTGGGTCGGTTTCTCCATTCTTTGGCATTGGTCACACTGGCTGACATATCTTCTGACATCTTGATGAAGTGTGGGCCAATAGTAGCCTGCCTGCAGGATCTTGAAGGCAGTTCTCTTTGCTGTAAAATGTCCTCCACAAGGCCCATCATGACAGGTGAGGAGGATATCAAAGACTTCCTCCTCCCTTACACAACGCCTTAAGATCTGATCGGGGCCAAGCTTGAATAGATTGCCCCCGATCCAAGTAAATGAGGCACTTTTTCTGATGATTCTGCTCTTTTCTCTTGAAGATAGGCGTGGAGGGAACTGTGCTGAAACAAGGTAGTTTACTATATCAGCAAACCATGGAGAGAGTGCTGAGATAGCAAACAGATGTTCATCAGGCATCTGGTCATCCACCGTTCCATCCTCATCTGCAGACAAATCCAATCTAGATAAAAAGTCAGCAACAACATTTTCTTTACCTGGTTTGTCAACAATGGTCAAATCAAACTGCTGCAACAAAAGTAACCATCTAATAATACGAGCATTCACATCTGGTTTATTCATTAAATATCTCATTGCAACATGGTCTGTATGTACAAATGTTTGATAGCCAGTGATATAATGTCATAACTTGTTCAGTCCATGGACCACAACCAAGAATTCCTTCTTGGTTACAGTGTAATTCAGCTCAGCTTTGGACAAGTTTTTACTAACAAAGTAAATGGAATATGGAAGCTTTTGCTCAACTTGTCCTAAAGCTGCACCTATGGCTTTGTTCGAGGCATCAGTGTGGATGTGGAAAGGTAGGGCCCAGTTTGGACCTCTCAGGATTGGGGCTGACACCAACTTGTCCTTCAATTCATCCAAAGCCCTCTGACAATCGTCAGTCCATTTAAACTCCACATCTTTTGCCAACAGGCCAAACAATGGCGAGGCTAGCTTGCTGAAGTCTTTAATAAATCTCCGGTAATATCCTGCTAATCCCAAGAAACTCCGAACATCCCTTACCTTTTGAGGAGGTGGAACCTTCTTGATGAGAGCAATTTTGTTAGGATCCACCTGTAATCCTTGGCAAGAAATGGTATGGCCTAGCACGGTCCCTTCAGTCATTAGGAATTCACATTTTTCAGGACTAAGGGACAAGTTCATCTCAATGCATTTGGTTAGGAATTTTCCCAGATTGGACAATGCTTCCTGGAAGTTGGCTCCATAAGGAGTAAAGTCATCCATATAGATTTCCACTGCATCATGGACCAGCTCCGAGAAGATGCTTAAGACAACTCTCTGGAAGGTAGCAGGAGCATTGCATAGCCCAAGGGGAAGAACTCAGTAAGCAAAGTTACCCCAAGGGCAAGTGAAGGTGGTCTTATCTTGGTCTTCCGGGCTGATTTGAATCTGGTTGTACCCGCTAAACCCATCCAGGGAAGAGAAGAACTTCTTTCCTACCAGTCCATCCAACACTTGATCTATGAAAGGTAGAGGGAAATGGTCTTTCTTGGTAGCTTTGTTCAGTTCTCGGTAGTCCACACAGATTCTCCACTTCCCATTCTTCTTGGGTACCAACACCAGAGGGGACACCCATTCACTATCTGAGATGGGGTAAATGAATCCGGCATCCAACAGTTTTTGCAGTTCTTCCTTGACAATGTCCTTAAGGGCTGGATGCATTCTCCTCTGAGGTTGCCTAACCGGTTTACAACCCTCTTTGATGTATATGTGATGGGTACAGACCGAGGGATGGACTCCTTTCATCTCCTTATAGCTCCAAGCAAAAGCATCTAGGTGACTGGCCAACACGTTACACAGCTCCTTTTCTTGGGAAGAATATAGGGAGGAGCTGATCTTTAACGTTCTCTCAGGGCCGAACTCCACATTCTTGACTCTGGGAGTGACAGGGTTGGTCGTACAAAGATCCGCTAGGGTGCTGGCTTGGGCATCCTCCACCAATTTCTCTAAGGATAGTGCATTGGAAGGTGGATTCTGGATCAGGGTCTCAATAAAGTAATTCTCGGTTGGGGGGTCTCTTCTAGTGGTATCTAGGGTGCACAGAGGTGCTGAGTACACCTCGTCTTCCTCTCCTTCCTCCAACCAGAGTGGTAAGTCATGCTCTAAGGAGGGTTGGGCAGGAGGGTATAGGACTAGCTGCTTGGACATAGGACCATTTTTGATGGTCATATTTCCTGCACGGCAACTTATGTAAGCATCTGCAGTGGCTAACCAAGGCCTTCCCAAAATGAGAGGATATCCAGTAAGCTTTGCCTTGGGTTGCAGAACCAAGAAATCTGCAGGGTATTCCCAAGAGTCGATAGAGACCAAGACATCCTCCACAATCCCTTCGGGAGTCACCATGGAGCGATCTGCTAATTGCAGTACTGTCGAGGTCTTCCTCAAGGAACCCTGAAGATTGAGTTTGAGCATGGTATCCCTGGTCATCACATTAATGGCAGCCCCCAGATCAATCAAGGTGTGTGGTATGATGGTGCCATTGATGTGGACATCTACTACAGGACTTCCAGGATCTAGGTACTTTGGGCAGATGACTTGTCCTAACATAAGGTCAGACAGTTGTCCTATGAAATTGATGGTTGAAGCATCTTTCTTCCGCCTGCCTGGGTGTTTGAAACACTTTTCCTTAACCAGTTTGTTGTATATTGGCACATCCTTGATGGCTTGGAGAAGTGGTATTTTTACACACAACTGCTTGAGCTCACCCAGAAGCTCATCCTCCTCTGGGTTGGGTTGTGTGGTGGCTGTTAGTCTCTCAGGAAAGAGTGGAATAGCCTTTGGTTCACTTTCCTGTTTAACTTCCTCATCCTCTGGGGGAGGAGGTTGGCGATCTGGAAGAGTCTTGCCAGATCGAAGATTGATCTCTTGGATCTCCACAGCATAGGTAGGGCATGATGTTTCCCCAGTGTATACCTGCTGGGCCTGTCTATTGTTGGGGTTCGGGTTCAGTTGAGCAGGTATTTGGGGTTGCCTTGGAGGAGCAGGAGGTAATGGTTGAGGTTGAACTGGTGGTGGAGGAAAAATGGCAGGAGGAGTGTTGTATTGGGGCCTCCACCCCGACTGAGGTGCATTCCACTGAGGCTGTGGCTGGGCATGTGAATGATATGAATGAGAAGTAGGTTGAGTAGGGTACTGAGGTGGATAAGACCATGGAGGAGGCATAGACCAGGAAGGATGAGCAGGGGGACCCCAGGAAGGCATAGTGCTACACTAAAAAATGTCACCATGACTATTTATAGTTGGTATGGCTCTATCAACAGTCATGCTATCCTCCTGGGCAAGTCTCATACCTCTGCTCTCCATGTCAAACTTCAAGAAAGAGAGAAAGTCTTTGTAAATGTGTTTATCTCTGGGTACGCAGGTTCTCTCAACCTTACCTGCGGATACGCACCTAATGTTCACAAAAGCTGCGTACTTGTACGCTCTGTATGTAAAGGGGCAGGTGCGTACCCCTGTAAAGGTCAAAAGGCACGAGTTTCATCTTTAAAAAGTTACTTGTGGTCATTTCTAGAGCATTCTAGAAGGTTGTTCGACGTGTATTGAGCACCTCCAGATGGTTCATGTACCCCTATGAAAGAGGAACTTATCCCATCAAGAGAGGAGCTATCCCATCCAAAGAGGGGATTATCCCATTGATGGTGGACCTGAATAACTTCCTCTAGACCACTATAAATACAGGCATTGGGCCAGAAGGAGGGGAGGTTGGAAGCTAAACATTTCTAAGGGTAGATGCTGCT
This sequence comes from Pinus tabuliformis, assembly GCA_031772625.1. NCBI lineage: Eukaryota > Viridiplantae > Streptophyta > Pinopsida > Pinales > Pinaceae > Pinus > Pinus tabuliformis. The sequence goes on along the minus strand of CM062808.1, from coordinate 962,984,931 downwards.
GGAATTAGGACTCCCATTTAGAAGCTTGTGAGGAGAGATTGCCATCTTTACTTGTTCTATTTGGAAGTGGGTGAGCTTTGTCAAAGTAAAGGAGAACTCTTGATGGACCCTGGGAGGGACTTGCACAACACCAAGGCTCAGGTTGTAATTGTTCCTTTTGTTTCCTATTAATGCAAATGAGTCCATTCTTCTCAATAACTTGTTATTTATGAGTTGTTTCATGTACTCCTTGGTCTATGTGTTAAATATGTTTTATTTTATGAGATTATCAAGTGCTATTTAATCGTTTGATTGTTAGTGAATGCAGGTTTCGAAGTGAAGGAGGAGCTCATCCGGATCAGCGAGGCTGGACTGCTACAACAGCGTTGGACTTCAGGTAGGATCTAAAGACTTGATTTCTTATATAGTAAATGCATGTTTAGAGAAGGATTGCTCTTATTTGTCTTGTTTGTCACTAGAGAGTCTTAGGCTCCTAGGGAGGTTGGTTGTGTCCGCACTATCGACTCTTTCCGCCTGACAAAATGGCGACTCCGCTGGGGACTCCATGAATGTGTTTGAGTTCTTTTTGATTTGATATTTTGGTCTGAGAAAAATTGCTTGTTTTCTGATTTTTGGTTGTCTAGCTGTGTATTTGGGTGGGTTAGCTTAGAGTCAATTTAGTTTTTTATTTTTCTTAGCTTTGCCAGCAGTACGCAGTCTCTGGGTTTAACACAGTGCGTACTTGTACGCACTGCGTCTTTGTGCACAGTGCGTACCCACGCCTGTGTGAACAGATGACCTGCGTACCCTGCTAAAAATTAAGAAATTTCCATTTTTTACATTTTTCCTCTTAGATTTTGCTTTTTCTTAGTTTTTACTACCCAGATCCACTGGTTACCTGCCATAAATCTTCACCTAAGCTTGTTTCATTGGCATTCCTGCTTTAAGCTTTCATCAATTGGGTGTTTTGAGTCTCTTTTTTGAGAAATTCTTGATTTGATTTCCTTTGGTCATTACTTGGAGGTTTGTCTCAGTCTTTTCACAATTTTGCATCTTTTTGCTCTTGTTTTTGCAAAAAAATTTCCCCCTCATTCGCCGGGGGGGGGGGGGGGGGCTAAATTGTGTATGAGTGTTAATCGCCTTTGAGTGTTTTTATTTTTGATCTTTGGAACTCTCGCCCAATTTTCTCGACTTGCACTTGATTGGTTCTTAGATTACATTAGAATCGTCTTGTGTTTGAGAATTCTCTTGCATAGATCACATTTGCGTAATTAGAATTCTCGTTTTCAGAATATGAATGAAAAATGTGCATAGATTACATTTGCATACTTTTCAAGTGAATTGTGCTTAGATTACCATTGCATAGTTCACATTCTGAAAAATCAATTGTGCTTTCTTTGATTTGAATTTACACAAAAATAAAAATATAAAAAATGGTTTGGAATTGATTTGCATTAGTTTTTCTTGATAAAATTAGTGCATTAGAGAATTTGTTATATTTTCTCTTAGTGATCAATTTTTTGCATTGTTGGAAGTGAATGGAAACTCTCTCCTTACTTTAGTTAGGATTCATCGAATTGAAAAGATTACATTATCATATTCGATTGCATTCAGTTGAGTCAGGTCATAACACCATTGGTTTCATATCCATTTACCCATTTGAGTAATAACAGCCTTAATAACACAGCGCTTAATTAAAATTCATCTAGTAATTTTTACATTTCTAGGGCTCTGAAACACCAATATAGCTTAGGCTAGTGTCTTGGAGTAGGAGAGTAATTAACTCTCCAAGACAGCAAAACCAAACAAGTAGCTCATCTTGTGGTAGGATAAATCCAACTGTTACATTTATACTCTGGGAAAGCTCCTCTTAAAGGAGAAGCACGAGACCGTGTTTGAACCAGTGAGGGGATCAATCCTCCTTCATTGGGAAAGACGCCAGATACGCACGTATTACAAATGGTAAACCTCGGATTATTGTCGAGGAGCCTGGGGTCACTTGTCGGTAAACCTTGGATTATTGTCAAGGAGCCGGCAAGGGGATTGAGCTTGTTACTCTGCCCTTGCGTGTTATCGGGTCGTAGACTGTTCCCCCAGGTGTATTTGTTGTTGTTGGTGACCTTAGTGACCATTATCTTTAGGGTTCTACCCAAGGTGACGGTGGAGGGAAGATCCCACTGTACCTACAGTAGACGTCGGCTAGACTCACTTGGATTTTCTGGGGGGTTCACTCCACTCGAGACGGTTAAAGTGGAGGAACTTGGTCCAGTCTATTCATTAAGCAGGTTGCCGGGGTAACTGTTCCACCCGCCACTTCTGTACTGAATTCTGCGATGTTGGATTTCATCCCCAACTAGTGTTTTCGGTCCGGAAGGTTACTGTTTGTGTATGGTTTGACTCCTAGATTTGATAGCGCATGTTAATTTGTTTTTTTTACTTTTAGAGACCATAGGTGTGAATTGTGAATTTTAATTGTTAGGTGTGAATTGTGAATTGTTAATTTTAGTTTTAAAAATTGTTAATAAAATTCACTGAAGTTGAATATAATGGCAAATGTTCTGGAATTTACCAACCTAGGAACCCCTCCTAACGAGAATCCTAGTACTTTTCCTTACTTTGGAAATGTTGGTCCTCCTTATATGGCTACTTTTTCATTACTTGTATTTACAATAGGTTTACCGATATGGTTATTTTCAACTTCGTTGGCCCAAAATACTCCAATTGTTCCATCTCAACCGGATGGTTCACCTCAACAGAGTTCACCATCTCAACATCACCAACCTTCTGTTGATCCTTTACCTTCTTCGCCTAATTTTTCTTCCTCCATTTCTTCCTCTTCGCCTGGTAAAAGCCCTGATGCTAGTAACCAGGAGGCTAAGAAGAAGAAGAAAGGGAAGAAGAAGAAGAAGAAGAAGAAGCAAGATAAGAAAGAAGTCAACCAACCGACCGCGACTGTAAGTGTTAGTTGTGTTGAGGAAAACTCCGACATGCATCATAAACCCAAATACGCTTGCAGGCTTTGTAAGGGTGACCACTTCCTTGTCAATTGTCTTGGTATTCCAAAGGTCCTGGAAGTATGGTTAGAAAAATCTCATCAACTTTCCATTGATCCATCAACCAGTGATAGTCAGGTTCCTGGGAAAAAGGGTAAAGTTAGGTTTCCTTGTAAGTTATGCAAAGGGAGTCATCAAACTCACATTTTCCCTCACATGGATGAAGCCTCGACATTGTTGGAAAAACTTACTGTTCCACAACAAGAATTTCCAACTGGTTACCGTAAACTTTCTCCCAACCTACCGTCAACTGACGGAGTGGTCGATTCAATTTCACATTCAGTCGATCACACTCTTCCATTGGAGAGTGAAACTCATGTCACTCAGGTTGATGATCCATTAGTTGATCAAGTGGTCGATTCAATTTCACATTCGGTCGATCCCACTTTCCCTTTAGAGAGTGAACTTCATACCGCTGAGGTTCTTCTTGTTACATCAGATTCTTTTATGCCGGGGGACATTTCACCTATTTCTACAGAACCCCCTCCAAGTACTGAGGTCTTTTCCTTTGATTGGAATAGACTGACAGAACCTCGTCTTCCTTCCTCCATCCCTTTCCAAATCATTGTCAATGCTGGTGGTAGGGACATACATCGTACTCAGGTAGATGAAGGTGCTTCTGTTAGTATTTTATCCTCAACTGTTTGGAAAGCTTTGGGTTCCCCTCAGCTTGCGCCTATTACGCAGAATCTGAAAGCTTTTAACCGAACCATTAGTGAACCTTTAGGGATTCTTCCTAAGTTTTCTATTACCTTGGAAGGTAAAACTATTTGTATTGATCTTATGGTAGTTCGAGGTCCCTTGGATTTCAATTTACTCCTTGGGCGAGACTATGTTTATGCAATGAAAGCTGTCGTATCGACACTCTTTCGCGTGATGTCTTTCCCTCACAATGGCAGTATTGTGACCGTGGATCAGCTTTCGTTCCCTAGTCCTGTCTCAACTACCAATAATATGACACCCCTAAATGTTCCTAATTCTAAAGTGGTTTCTACCCTGCCACGGGTTAATTATGTGGCCACTAGTCCCATGTTTTCAATTACCGATGTAAGTGAGCCTCTCACTGTTTGCTCATCTTCCTTTGATTTAGATCTGGTAATTGACATGGAAAACTCTATGGGATTACTTGAACATGATGTTCTTATCCCTTTTGAGTCCCTTGACATGTGTTCCTTCCAAAAAACTATTCTTCCTTCGGATGAAGACCTTTTGGAAGCCATGATCAAGGTGTGTCCATTGACATGTCTTTCTTCTAGTTGGAAGCCATGATCAATGGTGCGAGGATAGTTTTTTCTTGTATCAACCTCGTTAAAAAATGAAACAGGCTAGCATGAGGATAGTTCCTATTACTGAGTCAACCTCATTAAAAAATGAATCAGGTAGATTTTAGGATGTGTAGGTAGATTGTAGAAAGTAGGGTTTTGAGGATAGTTCCTGTTACTGAGTCAACCTCGTTAAAAAATGAATCAGGTATGAGGATAGTTCCTGTCACTAAGTCCACCTCGTTAAAAAATGAAACAAGGGTTTTGAGGATAGTTCTTTTCCTGTGTCAACCTCACTAAAAAATGAAACAACTCCCACAAGTCTTTCCAAGATCCTGAAAGTAAAGCTTCATTCCATCCACCTCATTGAATGCAATGAAGCTTGGGGGGCATGTACCTCGTTTTGCATCATTATGCTGGGGGCATGTGAACTTGTATCAAGCATAGTTTTTCGTTTCAAGCTTGCGTAAACATGAAACCAAATCCGAGCATAGTTCTTTTCCTGTGTCAAGCTCGTTAAAAAATGAAACAAATCCTCCTCTAGTTAAGTCGAGAGTTTGACTAGATCTCGTAAATGTTAAGTTGTATACTTAAGTTAGTTATTTTAGTTTTTGCATAATTTTCTTACAGTTTTAGGTCGAGTCTTTCAAATGATCTCGTACATGAACCTTCATTTCATCCAGCTTGTACTTAGTTGAATAAAATGAAGCTAGGGGGGCATGCACTCTAGCAGCTATGCTTAGGGGGCATCAAGCACAGTTTTATCTCTGTTTCAAGCTTGTGTAAAAATGAAACTACTATGAAGCATAGTTTTTCTCTGTTTCAAGCTTTTGTAAAAATGAAACCTATCTCGAGTCAATTTCAGTTATTTTCAAGACTCGTTAAACTCATGAAAATCTCGAGATTATTTTGCTATCTTTCATTCTCGTAAAATAAATGAAAATGCCGAGTTCTTTCCGTCTTTTCCTGCTCGTAAATTAAATTGAAAGTCGGCCATATGAGTACATTTTTATCCCTTTTTCGAACTCATTAAAACTTATGAAAAAGTGAAAACCATGAGTACATTTTTATCATTTTTTCGGACTCGTTAAAACTTACGAAAAAGTGAAACCTTAGAGTCATCTTTAAGCTCTTTTCTGACTCCTAAAACATGAAAAGATTGCCGAGCATTTCTTTTACACTCGTTAAAACGGAATTAAAAGACGGTCCCCTTATAGCCCTTTTCTGACCGTAAAAACAGGAAAAGATTGCCGGGTTTTTGTCGTTTCAAACTCGATACGAAAATAAAACGACGTGTCCTTGATCGCTTTTTACTTTTAAGGTCAGAGACACTAATCATGAAAGTACTCCTTGGTCGCAAGACTAAGCGGTTCTCCCAGGTATTATTTTATACTTTTTCGGGCTTGGGGGACACAAATTTACGAAAAAGTTCAACCTGGAGTCTTCTTAAGTTTTTCAGACTCTCTAAAATTGAAAAACACCGAGTTTCTCCTATACTGGGCTCGTTAAAATTTCACAGTAAAGGACCTGTTCAATTACAAACAGGAACGAACCACTCCTTCCTAGGGTTTGAATCAAAACTAGGTTGGACTCATCCGAAGGATGAGCTTATAATCAAGCATATGTTATCCTCCTCAAGCTTGTAAAAAATAAAGAGGTACTTGCCAGAAATGGTGGGGGAAAAGAGAGAAGAATGAACCTATTTGTTATCCTTTGTTACAAAAGAACCTTATCACCACTCTTGAACACGACACTTTTCATTCACCTGGGTTGGGAAATCCTTTGCCTTAAAATTTGATCAAACCACATTGAAAGTCTTCAGCCGAGTTCCGGGGATTAACTTTGAGTCATTCGTTGCCAAGCCATCTGTTGTGTCATTATGTGTTCAAGAGGTCTGCAAACAAAACTTTCATCTGCAAAATACTTGTCATCCATTTGACCATCCCTGAGTCAGTCCTTACAGAAACATTTCTTCAACTTGAACAATGATTTCGTGTTGTGGGCTTCCCTGCAACGGGTCGCTTTCTATCGACATCAACACATTATCTAGAAAGATGACTTAGAAATCGTCAGTACCTTGAAGTCTGCATGCATCAATGGCAGGTTTCTCGCCTTTGACGTCAGTTTACATCATTGACTTTCGATCGAAGGATTCCGTGAAATGTTCGACATCAACTCATTCATTCACATCTCATGGATTGTACTGGGTGCTTTGAGAACCATTGACATTACTGGTGGTCTCTCTCACACTTGTTAACAGTTTACATCATCAACTGGTAATCAAGTGGTTTCTACCATGTTCGACATCAACTCATTTATTCGCATGGCTAGAATCGTACCAATTCGGGAAGTAGAAATGAAGACCCTGGATCTAGTTTCTACCATCCAGGCTGCGAGGAGTTTTGTATTCATTATCTAAGTAGACTAATCATAAATAGATGGCTGCACCCATACTGTGTCTACAAAAGTCTATAATTATGATGTACTGCAAGATCATTCCTGTATCGGAGTAGTTAGTCTGTTAGTTAAAGTTTTGATCTGAGTATGGGAATGCCTACCTCAGTGATGATATAATCTTATACATGTATTTTGTGTTGAAAATTTCAGGTTCTGACCAGGCTCTCCACGAGATAATCCTTGAAATGATAAAGCGCTTCACCCTTCCTAGATAATACAAAACCCTAATCTACTACAGGCTTCGCACTTTAGGGGGCAATCTGTTACACTAAAAAATGTCACCATGACTATTTACAGTTGCTATGGCTCTATCAATGGTCATGCTATCCTCCTGGGCAAGTCTCATACCTCTGCTCTCCATGTCAAACTTCAAGAAAGAGAGAAAGTCTTTGTAAATGTGTTTATCTCTGGGTACGCAGGTTCTCTCAACCTTACCGCGGATACGCACCTAATGTTCACAAAAGCTGCGTACTTGTATGCTCTGTATGTAAAGGGGCAGGTGCGTACCCCTGTAAAGGTCAAAAGGCGCGAGTTTCATCTTTAAAAAGTTACTTGTGGTCATTTCTAGAGCATTCTAGAAGGTTGTTCGACGTGTATTGAGCGCCTCCAGATGGTTCATGTACCCCTATGAAAGAGGAACTTATCCCATCAAGAGAGGAGCTATCCCATCCAAAGAGGGGATTATCCCATTGATGGTGGACCTGAATAACTTCCTCTAGACCACTATAAATACAGGCATTGGGCTAGAAGGAGGGGAGGTTGGAAGCTAAACATTTCTAAGGGTAGATGCTGCTGGAATTAGGACTCCCATTTAGAAGCTTGTGAGGAGAGATTGCCATCTTTACTTGTTCTATTTGGAAGTGGGTGAGCTTTGTCAAAGTAAAGGAGAACTCTTGATGGACCCTGGGAGGGACTTGCACAACACCAAGGCTCAGGTTGTAATTGTTCCTTTTGTTTCCTATTAATGCAAATGAGTCCATTCTTCTCAATAACTTGTTATTTATGAGTTGTTTCATGTACTCCTTGGTCTATGTGTTAAATATGTTTTATTTTATGAGATTATCAAGTGCTATTTAATCGTTTGATTGTTAGTGAATGCAGGTTTCGAAGTGAAGGAGGAGCTCATCCGGATCAGCGAGGTTGGACTGCTACAACAACGTTGGACTTCAGGTAGGATCTAAACACTTGATTTCTTATATAGTAAATGCATGTTTAGAGAAGGATTGCTCTTATTTGTCTTGTTTGTCACTAGAGAGTCTTAGGCTCCTAGGGAGGTTGGTTGTGTCCGCACTATCGAATCTTTCCGCCTGACACATAGGAGTCGATTGGTTGGGGTTGTAATAAGCTTGAGGTGCCCCTTGCATCCCCTACTGGTAAGTTCTAGGTCCTTGTGGCCTCCTTTGGTTGAGGTAATAGAGAGGTTCAGTGGGAGCTTCTGTCCCTTGGTACATGGCTTTAAATCTAGGTAAGGTTGGACATTGGTTTGTGGGATGGTCCTCCTCACAAACAAAACATACTTCAACCGAATGCAATGGGCATTCGTTCTTAGGGTGTCTCCTTGTGCACCTAGGGCAGAAGACAGCCAAGGCTCTCTCAGCTTCTTCTTTCTTCTGCTGGATCCTGAATGTGTCCAGCTGCATGGCAATGGTCTGTCTCACCTCACTCTTAAGATCTTCTAATTGATTTGCAAGCTCATGTTTGGAGAAAGGGACACTAGTTGAGAGGAGGTTTCTTCTACCTCGTTTCCGTGCTGCCTTGGAGTGGTTTCTAAACACAGTCTTGATGTCCTCATAAGGCAGTTGGTAAATGTCCCCCCCAGCTAACATGTGAAGGGTATCTAAGAGGTCTTCAGGGACTCCTCGGAGCAGGACCAACTTGAGGGATTCAGGGTCAAGTGTGCACCTGGTCCGCTTATAGCTAAGTTGGAACCTCTCCTCATAATCCTCTAAGGACTCATCATTTCCCATGGTCATCCGAAAGATTTCTCCCTTGGTTTCCTTAGACCTACAATAATCCCTGTACTTGGTATTGAAAGCTTGCTGCATCTGAGCCCAAGTGGTGATACTATTCCCAGGTAAGCCCATGAACCAGCGTAATGCTGCATCCTTAAGAGTTGAAGGGAAGAGTTTCAGCTTTTGCTCATCTTCAGTATAGTCATAGGTTCTACAAAGGACAGCAAACTCAAACAGGAAGGTATCAGGATCTTCAATAGTCAGTCCATGGAAGTGAGGTAAGGCGGAGGGGCTAATGTTCTTCATTTTCATCTCTCCATTGGTCTCTCGGATGGGGAAGGCACCTTCTATTCTCTCATCTTCTCTTCTATTGTCAGCCATAGCTTCAGATGGAGTGGTCTCTAACTCTTCTTCTTCTATAGGACCTTTGTATATCTCGGGATGTTCACCTATAGGTTCTTCTGGATCACTGTCACCAAAGAAGAGAGAAGGGTGACTCAGTGATGTGGTGGGGGTGTTGGGTAGGAATTTGCCTGATTTATCTCGGTTTCTACGAGGCATGAAATGGAAAAGACTTTTTTTTTTTTTGATTGCTTTTGCTTTTTTCTTTGGTACCTACAAAACTGAAACAGATTGATCTACAACTAACTATAAAGATGCAGAAGTAAACTGAAATCAGGAAAGAACTAATCTACTTTGCTCAAATGAAATTGCAGGAATGGAAATGCTAGTCTACGCTTGCAGAATTGAAACACTAATCTACGCTTGTAGAAATGAAATGCTAGTCTATGAAAGTAGGAAATGCTAATCTATGAAAGCAGGAAATGTCTATGCTACTTTTGCAGAATGGAAACGAAATAAACTGAAAGCAGGAGGCAAGAGTAAGAAAATAGAAGAAAAGCAACAATTACTAATACTCTGACGCTTCCCCGCAAACGGCGCCAAAAAGATGGTGGGCTCCAGTATTGTAGCAATAATGCTACAACTCCTGGGGCTTCCTATCTCTAATTTTATCAACTTGGTAGTTCGTACAAACTTGGAAGCGACGGTGCTGTATGCACAAGTACTAGCTCTTGTCGCAGCTGTCACTTGGTCAGCTGGCACAAGTCTGCTAGGGCTCAAGCCAACTTCTATATGCTCTCAGAAGAAGCTTTCTAAATGATGGACGAAGGCTATTTCAAAGGAAATTAATCTACTTTGCAAAAATGAACTGAAAGCCAACCAAAACATGGAAACCCTAGTAAACCCTAATCTGACTAGTTTAACCTCTATGATGCAATAGTGAGAGTGCAAATGTCTAAAAATGATGCCATTACTTCTAGTGATGTGAAATGCATGAACTCAAACTACTTCCATTGAAAATAACATTGTTTTTGTATTTTTGCTTAAGTGGATGGAGTGATTATGATTTTGTTTCTTATTAGGGTTTGGCTGTGCAGAAGTGGTGCAAAGGGAGAGAAAGCTTGGGAATGGTCAGGAGGGCTAGGAGAGGTCCCAGGGGATCCAAAACATCATTCCATAGAAGTCCACAATGTTCAGGTGCTCGGAAACCGAGGTTACAGGTTTCTACAGGATGTCTGCAGGGGATCCTACAGGAAACTCAGGGATTCTACATGAAATCTGCTAACTTCTACAGGATGTTCTACCGTGGGAGTTTTGGGTGATGGTGAAGTGATGGAGCGGTATGGGAGGATAGGTAAGATGGAGATGGAGCTTGTGATGGCTCAGGAGCAGAGAAATAAGATGGAGAAAGAGTGCACGAAGTTGGTTGGTGGATAGAAGGATGGCAGCAACGAAAGGTCAAGAAGATGGAGCTACGTGGGCAGTGGAAGAGTTGGAAGGTAAACGAGCTGAACAGAGGTCGAGTAGGTAGATTTAGGCGTGGTTAAGAAGAAGAAGAAGGAAATGGAATGATACTGAGCAGTGTAAATAAAACAAATTGCTTATGTCTTGCACCAAAAACGAGAATTCATTAACCTGTGCTACATGTGCTATTTAACCAATGAACATCAATGTAAATCATGAAGAGAAGTCGTGCATGGAGTTAGAATGAAGAAGTATGGCTCTAGAGAAAAATGCATGGAAAGATCTACGATTGCAACGACTGTGTGGCAGCTTGCATGAAAGCATAAGACTGCGTTTTTGGTGGTTGGTACAACCCACACCCCCAATCTCTAGACAGAGATGGCAGCTGGTGCACTATCAACCTTTTTTGAGCTCTAATGAATTACAATCCTCCTACTCTAATCTAAGCAACTAAAAAAACTTTAATCATAAACTAATCCTATCCAATCACATTAAAGAAATTAAATCAGCAGACTGTGTTTTTTCAAATGCATGTCAAAGCAAAGAAATAAAGTGCTGAAAGGAAACAAGTAACAATACAAGGAAAAGGAGGTCTATTGCTCTTAGGTTGGGCCCTAACCTGAGAGCTATAGCTCCCTTAAAAGCTCAGAATAAGATCCAAATCTGCTTGCCTTTATTCATAATCAAAAGTCTAATGTCATGCCAAAACTGGCTTACAGAAACAAACACCGAGCTGTAGCTCGTGCTCAGAAAGTACAATAATAGTTCAAAGGTTCAAAAAGCTCCTATCACAGGCTACGGCCTTCATATTTATACACAATGAAGATCAAGATGGCTTCCTCCATTCGTGGAGCTTGGCTGTCCAACTAAAAGTCAAACTGCTGATCCTGTAGAATCTGTTGGCTGCCTCTAAGCTCGGTGGGGAGAGCTATTGGAGCTCGGAGTTAAGGTGAAAATCACGAGGGAGGTTATTTAAGGCTGTAGACAACCTCCCTAAAAACTTGCAATGCCACCTTTTCTGTTTCCTTGTCTCCTTCTGCGTGGTATTTTGCTCTCTTTAATGCCAAAAACCTGAAATCATCATGTATTAGCCACATAGATATAATGCCTGCCCTTCTTCCTACAAATAACACAAATATACTAAGAAATGAATGCATAAGTGATAAAAGATGAATGGTTGAGCAAGGTAAGTAGGCCAAATGAGCCCAAATTGTACCAAAAATTGGGGCTCATCACTCACAGGTATGACAGATCACGGAGCCATGGAAGAGAGGCTCGCACAACTGGATGAGCTCGAAGAAGAAAGATTTTTGGCTGGATTTCACCAGCAGGTCCAAAAGCAACGTGAAAAGGCATGGCATGATCGACATATTAAGTTGTGCACCTTTAGGGTGAATGACTTCTTGCTGTTGTATGACAGTAAGTTTGATAAATTTCCAGGGAAATTCAAAATACATTGGCTAGGGCCCTATGTTATTAAGGAGATTACTGATGGTGGCGCGATCCAGTTGGTTAAGTTGAATGGAGATCCCTTCCCAGGAAAGGTGAATGGAAGTTGATTGAAGGCATACACAGGTGGCTCGACCATATGACTATGCGAAAAAAGCACAGGCTTAGTGCTCCATGTAGATAAAAGGAGGTGTAGGACTATAAACTACACTACCCGATTTCAGGACTGCGCGAAGCAAGGAAGTGTCACAGAGTCCGCGACCGTGCAAAGGCAATTGTGCTACTTGTGAAAATAGTGCGTAGGTCCGCTAGAAAGTGATCGTTAAAGTCAATGTTCACGATGATGGTTGGAATGTGGCCAAATGGAGTGGGTTACAAGCATTTAAGGCGAAATTTATGGGTTAGATTTTTAAAATTCTGCTACCAATCTAGAATTAATGGGCCGAATGTGGGTTGAATGGTCGGATTTGAATTCAAAAGGCCCTATAAATTACAAGTGGTTTTCCAATGAAAAAAACTTGGCATTTTCAAAATTTAGTTGTTACGCTATCAAGTGTGTATGGACCGTGTGAACTTTGAGGATTTAAGAGCAAGTTCAGCATTTGAGAGATTGTCGAAGGAGATGCATGACCTCCTAAATAGAATGATGTCGACACCCATAGAATCCATGGACACAAAAGTGGTGATAACTAAGGAAGTCGCAAAGGAAATTGAGGTAGTAGAAGCTGCCCTAGAGAGTGCCGAAGTGGTAGTCGAAGTCCCTAAATCAGCCAAAACATCGAAACCTAAGAAGGATAAGTAGATTATGCTTCCAGTGCACATATCACCAAGAAACCCACATAGGACCAAGCTCACTTTGCAGGAAAAGGGGAAGGCCATTAATCTAGAGGCATACGAGGAAGAATCTGAAGAAATCCTCGAGGATGAGGAGGATTTGGAAATGGAAGTTGAAACCCAGGGTGTGGACCCAATTACCCAGTTACCAGAATATGTTCCTACATGCAAGGGAAAAGTCAAGGTACCAAAGGACATAGATGATAGAAAGAGCTCCCTGCAAACTCCATTGTGTGCAGATGACATTGCTTTTGAGGAGCCGAACTTAGGGTGGGTTCCTGTACTAAAGTTTGAAGATTGGAACCTCACAGATCATGAGAAATTCCCACATTTAGCGACTGAGGAGTTAATGCATCGACGAACAGATACAACTGCTGGAACGATCAAATTAGAGCCATAGAGATGGCTCAAGGGTGTAGAGAAAGCTGGGCTGCTCAACCTTCTTTGGGTACCACATTACCACCGCACCCTAGTAACCATCTTTGTCATCAGGCAACTTCTCTACTTGGTGCATGATGGGTGTTTATGGCTCGAGGAGCCCATTCCCATCACAGACCACCTGATTCATTTGATCACATGACTGCATTACTCAGGGGAGAATCCAGCCAAAATATCAGAAGGAAGAGGTGGTAAGCTGGCCCTTGTAGAAGCTATGAAGGATAAATTCAAGTTGGAGAAGAAGAATAGGAGATATACCATCTCAAGCATTAATAACCCTATAGTCAAGGTAGCAACACAAATATTAGCAGGGAAGGTGATGCAGAAGTGTCGTGCGGATGAGGTGCCAGTGCCTGTGATTGCATTAGCATCCCAATGCGCTAAGGGAGCCTAGTTCAATTGGGTGAATTATCTATGCGATGAGTTCCTTGTGAACTATTGCGAGGCACAGGAGCAGGGCAAGATGGTCCACTACGCGTGGCTCTTGCTATCGATTGTACTAGTGGCATGGGAGCTGCCAGAAGACAACCAATTCCCTTAGGTTGTGGCGGACCTTCCAGAGGCAGTGAAGTATGCTTCACTGTGGGCGACCAAGGACTCACACCATGTAAAATAAAGCAAGACCTTTGTTATCTTGATGGAGATGAGTATCTAGATGGGGATAAATCGCAAGCCATGGTTATCGCCCATAGTATACACTAGTTTGCAGAGCTTTGCAGAGTTCAAAGAAAATTTCCACCATGTCTTTATCAGGGTGCAGAAGGACCCTATGAAGACATGGAATAACTTACCATATCTGGCAACTGATGAGGTTATCTTTACAGTCCTTGAGTCTTGGCCGCCAGAGTGGCGTGCTGCAGTAGGCTCCGCACTGGAAATGGACAAGTCTGCCGCATAGCGTAAGAAGGAAGAAACAAAGCTTGGAATGATGCAGCTCGCTGAGAAGTGCATAAAAGAGGAAGCGGAGGCTAAGACCCAGGCAGTGCATGACATCGCGCAATTTTCAAAACAAAAAAAGATAGGAGGAGAAGAGCACAAAGGACAGAAGTCACCTTCGCCCGGGGCTGAGGCAGAAATAGAGGAGCCAATAGAACAAGCTGGCACGGACCCACAAACGATGTCCCCTCAACTCAAGCGTCAGCGATTGCAAGAGAAGGCATGGCCACGAAAGAAAACCAAGGTGTCAAAGACATCCTTCGACCCAATCACCCTCACTGAGGAGGATTTGCATGATATTGGAGAATTGGTGAGGGATGTCACCGCAAACGCCCTCCAATAATTTGAAGGGTAGAAAAAATTGGTATTATGGGCTCTCTAGATAGAACTGCATGAGTTTCAGGCTCGCACTCCACAGGATGGCATAGTGTCCACCAACCTCGTGATTGAAACTTCAGCTACCACGGAGATGTTGCGCACAAAGGTGACCAACACAATAATTCTACTAGATGGGGCACTTACTACAGAAAATGAGGCTGACAGGCCCACGGTCAGCAACCTGAAAGGGGTGGGATTGAATATGTCCATGCTCCTTCAAGAGATGCTCCACCTCTTACAGGATGGAGTCACCACAGAACTTAGGTCCCGGGAGATTCACACTCTGTAGGTGATGAGCGAGTAGCGCATCAACATCGAGCAGTTGGGCCTGTAGCACAATTAGGCTGTGGAACAAAACATGCAGATCATGCAGGTTGTGGAGGAAGCCTCCCAAATGGTCCCAGAGTTGGAAATTTAGGCAAAAGAACTGGTTGAGGTGCGCGTTCGCAAGTTGGCCATAGGGGTGTGCGACGCTTAGAAATAGATGGCTAGGATTCAACTGGAGCTAAACTTGCAAATCATAGAATTGCAGTTGAGGGCTCAGCTTTCAACTCTGCCAGAAGTCACGGAACTACGTACCACCACTGTTGCAACAACAATAGTAGTGGTCAAAAGTGTAGTAGCAGAGTGCACGTGACTTTTTGAACAGTTGTTCGAGGTCCTGACCACCCTACCAGAGGACGCGAATGTAGAGCACCTAGAGATAGAGGCGCACGAGCTACAACAAATATATGATGAGGTCAAAGGGATTGCGAAAATAGTCACCCTTACACAGAGCCTCACATGGATGCAAGAGGCAAAGGCGCTTAAGGAACAGATGGATGCCGCTTGGCACAAAGAAGTTGTCCTAAAAGCGTGCCTACAACCATTGATAGACGAGGCATATATGATCACAACTTCCATTGAAGGAAAGTTTGCGACACTGCAGGCAACTTAGTAGAAGTTTCATGGTGGCAGTTCAGTGGTAGTCACCAAGCAAAGAGTCGAAGAAGTCCAGCAGGTAGCTGCTCAGTGCGATGCAGAGGTTGCAGTCATCCAAACTCATGGAGCGTCTCAAACTCATTCATGAGTAGCGCAGCTGCCTTTGCATTGTCATGAACCCTGCGACACTTCCCTACTTTGCAAAGTCCTGAAATCACGTAGCTCCCCAACCCAGGCGGTGTAGTTTATAGTCTCGTGCCTCTTTTTAGCTACCTGGAGTACTAAGACTATGCTTCTATGGCATAGTCAGATGGTTGGGCCACCTGTGTATGGCTTCAATCAACTGCCATTCACCGTTCCTGGGAAGGGATCTCCATTCAACTTAACTAACCAAACTACGCCATTGTAGGTAATCTCCTTAATAACATAGGGCACTAGCTAATGCATTCTGAATTTCCCTCGAAATTTATCAAACTTACTATCATACAACAACACTAAGTCATTCACCTTAAAGGTGGGTAGCTTAATATGTCAGTCATGCCATGCCTTTTCATGCTGCTTTTGGACCTACTGGTGAAATCCAACCAAAAATATTTCTTCTTCGAGCCCATCCAGCTGCGCGAGCCTCACTTCCAGGCCTGATGTATTCCATAGGCGTTACGGCTTCCACACCATAGAAAAGCCTAAAAGGGGTATGCCCTGTCAGCTTTCTACATGTTGTTCGATAAGCCCACAATACTGTAGGTATGCGTAGGTCCCAATCACTTCGTTGAGCATTGAAAACCTTGGTCAATGCATTCTCCAACACTTTATTTAATTCATCCACCATCCCATTAGCCTGAGGGTCATAAGGTGTGCTCTTCTGGTGATATACTTGAAATTCTTCTGTTAGCAAGTTGATTGTTTCATTTAGAAAGTGCATACCCTGATCACTCATCAAAATATTTGGACATCTAGATCACATCCATACATGCTCAAATAGGAACTTTGCAACTGCCACTCTTGTGCAATCCTTCACAGGCTACGCCTCCACCCATCGTGTCAAATACTCCGTCGCGGTGATAATATACCTCGCTGCTATCTTCCCTTATGGCTGAATGGGTCCTACAAAATCTATTTCCCACTTCTCGAAAGGTCGCAATGTCATTTATGGATTAAAAGGCATTTTATCCCTTCGCGATGGCATGCCTGTTCTTTGACATACATCACACACCTTACAATATGCTTTTGAATCCTAATTAAGGGTTGGCCACCACAACCCTACGCGTAGAATCTTTTGTGTGGTTGCTCTCCCTGCATATTATCCTCCTGCAGCACCCCCATGAACATCAATGAGGATATTTCTTCTCTCAAACTCTAGTACATATCTTTGCAATATCTCATGAGACACAATTTTCTATAGATTCCCACCAATGACAAAAAAATATGTCGCGTGCACCACTAATTCCTTATTTTGCTGGATAGAGTATCCTTCCGGTGCAGTTCCTATTGTTAGGAAGTGTATTATATCCTTAAAATTTCCATCCGCGACGTGCACAGTAGAGTGTTGTGCATCAGGTAATCCTTCCTCTAAATTAGTGGGTTCCTCCCCTGTTTCGATGCGTGACAGATGATCTGGTCCTGCGCTCAATCGTCCAGGCTTCACAACAACTTTAAAATCATACTCTTGGAACAATAAGAGCCATATATAGATTCCCCACCCCCAAAATAGGCTTATTGACTAGGTACTTTAGCTCAGAGTGATCCGTATACATTTTAAAATGGCTTGCTAGTAAGTAGTGCCGGTACTTCTGGAGCACATACACCATAGTTAGCCCCTCGCGTTCAGTGGTAGAATAATTATTTTCTGATTTGGTCAAACATGTGTGCGGATAATCCTACCCATCATACTTGTCTATTAGTCACATCTTAGGCTTCCCAAATCATGTTCTCATCATCCTCCTACATTCGCGCCAATCATCAAAGCTTCCCTTATGCATACCCCACCATCTTACGGGTGTAGCGTGTAGTGCCCAATCCAAGACCAAGAAGCGTTTCTTTTCTGGTATCTCCCTTTCAAATGCATCAAAAAATATATCTACCTCATTCAGTCCATCATAAGTAGGAAAAATTCTTACCTCTGATGACACACATCATATCAACCGGGTCATCATGTTGCAATTCAGCATAGTTACTTCATGTAATCGATTATGTCAGGGTTCTATTTCTTTGTCAGAATCCAAAGTGTAGGAAATCTCACGATCCAATCTAATCCATCCATCCACGGTGGGATTCACCCAATCTTGGTCTTGCACTGTTATCTTATAGATGTAGTCCAGATCATCATCACTCTCATAATCACAGACTAGTTCCGTATAGCGAGATCCTTTAGCAAGATCCAGGGGTATTATTACGTGTAGTGATTTCTTCCCAAAGATCATCTTTCACTTCTTCAAATTGATTACCATGTTCATATCAGTAGCCCAATAAATTTCTAGGAGTGCAGGGAAAGGTTTTCTCTCTTCCACTATCTTTATTACTTCAAAATCTACCAGTGAACTCGCTCCCTCAATGTCCCCAGTCACCCCCTGTGGCCGCCCCATGGGGACGATTTTCTGTTGATTTGCCATCCTTAGCTAAATCAGAGACCATTGTAGCATAGGTCTCCCTATTCACTCCCAAGTTTGCTTCAGAAGGACATTTGGATCTGACCCTAGGTCTAAAATGACCTGATCCATTTCATACTCTCCTATTTAAGCAATCAGTCTCATCTCCCGTCTCATCCTTGTTTTATGCTTACCGATCTTTCGGACTACGTGCGGTTCACCTGGCAGGGTCCCTCTTATCCTTGCTTCCTGAGGTGGAGGCCTCAATGACGACCTTCTTAGCTTCCATGAAGGTTTCACGAGAGTGCTCCAAGTCGAATTCAGCCTCTTTTGTCGGGGCTTTACAAACCCATGTACTATTTTCTTGTTGTTTCCCCTTGTCATCCCCTATTGCGATCCCACTCCTAAGCACTATGTTTATGTTTGAATCCTCCTCACACGTCTCAGACCTTAGGGCCTGGGAGAGTCACGCTCTCCAGGTGATGAGCGAGTAGCGCATCAACATCGAGCAGTTGGGCCTATAGCACAATGAGGCCATGGAAAAAAATAAACAGATCATGCAGGTTGTGGAGGAAGCCTCCCGAATGGTCCTAGAGTTGGACATTTAGGCAGAAGAACTGGTTGAGGTGCGCATTTGCAAGTTGGCCATAGGGCTGTGCGACACTTAGAAAGAGATGGCTAGGATTCAACTGGAGCTGAACTTGCAAATCATAGAATTGTAGTTGAGGGCTCAGCCTTCAACTCTGCCAGAAGTCACGGAATTACGTGCCACCACTATTGCAACAACAATAGTAGTGGTCAATAGTGTAGTAGCAGAGGGCACATGACTTTTTTAACAGTCGTTCTAGGTCCTGACCACCCTGCCGAAGGACCCGAATGTAGAGCACCAGGAGATAGAGGCGCACAAGCTACAAAAAATATATGATGAGGTCAAAGGGACTGCGCAGATAGTCGCCCTTACATAGAGCCTCGCATGGATGCAGGAGGCAAAGGCACTTAAGGAACAGGTGGATACCGCTCGGCACAAAGAAGTGGTCCTAAAAGCGCGCCTACAACCATTGATAGACGAGGCATATATGATCACAACTTCCTTTGGAGGAAAGCTTGCGACACTGCAGGCAACTTAGTAGAAGTTTCATGGTGGCAGTTCAGTGGTAGTCACCAAGCAAAGAGTCGAAGAAGTCTAGCAGGTAGTTGCTCAGTGCGATGCAGAGGTCGTGGTCATCCAAACTCATGGAGCGTCTCAAACTCATTCATGAGTAGCGCAGCTGCCTTCACATTGTCATGAACCCTGTGACACTTCCCTACTTTGCACAGTCCTGAAATCACGTAGCTCCCCAACCCGGGTGGTGTATTTTATAGTCTCGCACCTCCTTTCAGCTACCTGGAGTACTAAGACTGTGCTTCAATGGCATAGTCAGATGGTTGGGCCACGTGTGTATGGCTTCAATCAACTGCCATTCACCGTTCCTGGGAAGGGATCTCCATTCAACTTAACTAACTAGACCACGCCATTGTAGGTAATCTCCTTAATAACATAGGGCCCTAGCTAATGCATTCTGAATTTCCCTGGAAATTTATCAAACTTACTGTCATACAACAACACTAAGTCATTCACCTTAAAGGTGGGTAGCTTGATATGTCGATCATGCCATGCCTTTTCACGCTGCTTTTGGACATGCTGGTGAAATCCAACCAAAAATATTATTTCTTTGAGCCCATCCAGCTGCACGAGCCTCTCTTCCAGGCCCGATGTATTCCATAGGCATTACGACTTCCACACCATAGAAAAGCCTAAAAGGGGTATGTCCTGTCAGCTTTTTGCATGTTGTTCGATAAGCCCATAATACTGCAGGTATGCGTAGGTCCCAATCACTTCGTTGAGCATTGCAAACCTTGGTCAGCACATTCTCCAACACTTTATTTAATGCTTCCACCATCCCATTAGCCTGAGGGTGATAAGGTGTGCTCTTCTTGTGATATACTTGAAATTCTTCTGTTAGTAAGTTGATTGTTTCATTTACAAAGTGCGTACCCCGATCACTCATCAAAATATTTGGACATCCAAATCACATCCATACATGCTCAAATAGGAACTTTACAACTACCACCCTTGTGCAATCCTTCACAGGCTACGCCTCCACCCATCGTGTCAAATACTCCGTCGCGGTGATAATATACCTCGCCGCTATCTTCCCTTGTGGCTGAATGGGTCCTACAAAATCTATTTCCCACTTCTCGAAAGGTCGCAACATCATTTATGGATTCAAAGGCAATTTATCCCTTCGCGATGGCATGCCTGTTCTTTGACATACATGACACGCCTTACAATATGCTTTTGAATCCTAATGAAGGGTTGGCCACCACTACCCTGCGTGTAGAATCTTCTGCGTGGTTGATCTCCCTGCATATTATCCTCCTGCAACACCCTCTTGAGTGTCAATGAGGATATTGCTTCTCTCGAACTCTAGTACATATCTTTGCAATATCTCATTAGACACAACTTTCTATAGATTCCCAGCAATGACAAAAAAATCTGCCGCGTGCACCTCTAATTCCTTATTTTGCTGGATAGAGTATCCTTCTGGTGCAGTTCCTATTGTTAGGAAGTGTATTATATCCTTAAAATTTCCATCCGCGACGTGCATAGTAGAGAGTTGTGCATCAGGTAATCCTTCCTCCAAATTAGTGGGTTCCTCCCCTGTTTCGATGCGCGACAGATGATCTGGTCCCGCGCTCAATCGTCCAGGCTTCACAACAACTTTAAAATCATACTCTTGGAACAATAAGAGCCATATGCAGATTCCCCCCTCCCCCCCCCCCCAACATAGGCTTATTGACTAGGTACTTTAGCTCAGAGTGATCCGTATACATTTTAAAATGGCCTCCTAGCAAGTAGTGCCGGTACTTCTAGAGCACATACACCATAGTTAGCCCCTCGCGTTCAGTGGTAGAATAATTATTTTCTGATTTGGTCAAACATGTGTGCGGATAATCCTACCCATCATACTTGTCTATTAGTCACATCTTAGGCTTCCCAAATCTTGTTCTCATCATCCTCCTACATGCGCGCCAATCATCAAAGCTTCCCTTGTGCATACCCCACCATCTTACGGGTGTAGCGCACAGTGCCCAGTCCAAGACCAGGAAGCATTTCTTTTTTGGTATCTCCCTTTCAAATGCATCAAAAAATATATCTACCTCATTCAGTCCATCATAAGTAGGAAAAATTCTTACCTCTGATGACACATAGCATAGCAACCAGGTCATCATGTTGCAATTCAGAATAGTTACTTCGTGTAATCGATTCTGTCAGGGTTCTATTTCTTTTTCAGAATCCAAAGTGTAGGAAATCTCACGATACCATCTAATCCATCCATCCGCGGTGGGATTCACCCAATCTTGGTCTTGCACTATTATCTTATAGATGCAGTCCATATCATCATCACTCTCATAATCACGGACTAGTTCCGTATAGCAAGATCCTTTAGCAAGATCCAGGGGTATTATTACGTGTGGTGATTTCTTCCCAAAGATCATCTTTCGCTTCTTCAAATTGATTACCATGTTCATATCAATAGCCCAATCAATTTCTAGGAGTGCAGGGAAAGGATTTATATCTTCCACTATCTTTATTACTTCAAAATCTACCAACGCACTCACTCCCTCAATGTCCCCAGTCACCCCCTGTGGCCACCCCATGGGGATGATTTTCTGTTGATTCGCCATCCTTATTTAAATCTGAGACCATTGCAACATAGGTCTCCCCATTCGCTCCCAAGTTTGCTTTAGAAGGACATTTGGATCTGACCCTAGGTCCAAAATGACCTGATCCATTTCATACTCTCCTATTTAAGCAATCAGTCTCATCTCTCGTCTCGTCCTTGTTTTATGCTTACCGATCTTTCGGACTACGCATGGTTCACTTGGCACGATCCCCCTTATCCTTTCTTCCTGAGGTGGAGGCCTCAATGACGGTCTTCTTAGCTTCCATGAAGGTTTCACGACAGTGCTCCAAGTCGAATTCAACCTCTTTTGTCGGGGCTTTGCAAACCCATGTACTATTTTCTTGTTGTTTCCCCTAGTCACCCCCTGTCGTGATCCCACTCCTAAGCACTATGTTTATGTTTGAATCCTCCTTGCATGTCTCATACCTCATCATCTATAGGTTCTGAGTCAGTGGAGGTGGTAGCACCCCTTTGTCTCGTATCCTAGCTATCAGTGTAGGACAATCTTCTTTTTCATGATCAAACAATGTACTTGCACGATGGACACTTTGCATTAGTGCAATCAGGGGCATAGCATCATGGTCCTCCACAATTGTAGTAAATCAGCTATCCGTGACCTCTACCAGGTCCTCCTCTACCTTGGCCTCCTCCGCGCCCCTGAAATCCTATCTGCGCCATCCCTGCATTCTGGTCAAGGGGCCATGTTTTGGCTTGAACCCTGTAGGCAGGAGTTCTATCCATCATCAATTCATAGCTTCTGAAAGTACACTCATCATGTCCTACTAAGCTACAAAATTTACAGAACAGTTGTTTCGGTGCTCGTACATACTTCTATAGCAAGTGACAGTTATCCATGGCATGTTTTCCGGCTACTTGACAAATAACGCACCATAATGCAGGCCTCGCGCTAGGTCCTTCTTGAACTTCTGGCCTTAAAGGAATCAGTCATCCACCTGCAAGGTGGTTCGTGAAGACCAAGCAATGTTCTTTGTCATGACCTTGACTCTTGAATTTCAAGCACCATACTTCCTCATGTACCTCTGGTTGAACCGTCCTGTCCTGCTTCAGAATTTGCATCTCAAGGCATAGATTTCGCAGCTGAGCGTGGATCTGTTGAACTCCTAGATTAGGATCTTGCATCAGAGTCTCATGTAGTCTCATGGAAATCTCCAAGGCCTCTACTTGAGTTGTTATCTTCTGCTACGATAGCGTGCTCCTTAAGTGGGGCAGTAGCGAAGCCACAAACCACTCATGATGATGTCCATCTGTCAAATTCATATTGGCTTCACGGATTTGACACTTCAATCTTTGATCCAATTCCAAAGGTGTCTCGCCTGGTCGCATCATGATCTCTTTGAATCCCACAATTGACTACGCCTTATATTTTGGCCTGCTAAATTCCCTATTTAGTGCTACTTGGATGTCTGCTACTCCAACATTCGGGTTATTGTTAGAGTACTTAATATACTAGGTTAGGGCGTCATCTTGCAGAGAACTAACCAGTGTCACCTTATTTATCTGATCATCCATAACACCTTGAGCTTCCCATATATCCCTCACAGCTAATGAGAATTGGTCCGGGTCCTCATTTCCCAAGCCTTTGAACAAAGGAAACTTCACTATATTTTCCATATTGAATTGCGGTGGAGGTGGAGGTGGTACAGGCGAAGTTGGAAGCGATAGCGATGAAGTCAGAGGTGGTGTGGGTGGAGGTGGTATTCGTGGGAATCCTTGTCTTATTAAATGAATAGCACTTCGTGGAGAAACATTCGCTATCTCTTCTTCATCCCTTCGTGGAGGTGAAATCAGGGGGCTATAGTCTGGGCCCTTATTTACTTCGTTTCTATAAATTTTTCTACTTCACGTAGTCTCAAACATCAAGGTAGCTGCATAACCCATTTTTTGTACAACAACATTTTAATCCAAGTATTCAAATATTTTACGTACTTACCTCGCAGTCCTTTGAAAAAGAATCACTCTGCCCTTCTATAGCTGACTAAGGTGTCGACCGCGAATTCAGTCACAAATCCTCCTATGACGTGATCAAGAAAATGATCGACAACGTGCATGATCTTATCCTCCAATGCTTCCAACCTTCGCACTAGCTCTGGGGTGCACACAATAGGACCATCAAGTTTCCACCTTCCTTGGCTATCTTCTAGCTTCACAATCCACTTGTATAGATCAATAGGGAAACAACAGAAAAATATCTCGTGGATCTCTATATGCAGGTACCAGTCCTACCATTGTTTCTTTGTCAGTTGCAGGTTTCTGTTCTCCTGTGATATGAATTTTTGGATTTTTCTATCCAACTAGTCTCCAATATCCTTCTTAGTTGGATTCCAGTGATACGATGACACACATCTCTTATGCATATTCTGGTCCCAGCAATAGGCCCTTTTGAGAGATTTCCGAAGGAGACGCAAGACCTCCTAAATAGAATGATGTCGACACTTGCGGAAGCCATGGAAATAGAATTGGTGATAGCCGAGGAAGCTGCGCAGGAAATTGAGGTAGTAGAAGCTACCCTAGAGAGTGCCAAAGTGGTAGTCTAAGTCCCTAAATCACCCACGAAGGATAAGCAAACTATGCTACGGGTGTGCATCTCACCAAGAAACCCATAGAGGACCAAGATCACTTTGCAGGAAAAGGGGAAGGCCATTAATTTGGAGATAGACGAGGAATAACATGAAGAAATCCTGGTGGATGAGGAGGATTTAGAAATGGAAGTTGAAACCCAGGATGCGGACCCTATTACCCGGTTGCCAGAATATGTTCCTCCACACAAGGGCAAAGCCAAGGTGCCAAAGGACATAGATGAGATCAAGAGATACCTACAAACTCTGTTGCTCCTGGATGACATTGTTTTTGAGGGACCCCACTTAGGGCGGGTTCCTATACTAGAGTTTGAAGATTAGGACCTCATAGATCATGAGAATTTCCCGCATTTAGTGACTTAGAAGTTAATGCGCCAACATATTGATACGTCTATTGGAATGATCGAATTAGAGTCGCAGATATGGCTCAAGGGTGTAGAGAAACCCTGGCTACTCAACCTTCTCTGGGTGCCGCATTACCACCATGCCCCAGTAACCGTCTTCGTCATCAGGCAACTGCTCTACTTGGTGCATGATGGGTGTTTGTGGCTGGAGGAGCCCATTCCCATCACAGACCACTTGATTCATTGGATCACATGGCTGCCTTACTCAGGGGAGAATCCGGCCAATATATTAGAAGGAAAAGGTGGTTAGTTGGCCCTCGCGGAAGCTACGAAGATGAAATTCAAGTCAGAGAAGAAGAAGCGGGGATATGCCATCTCCAACATTAACAACCCTACAGTCAAGGTAGCAATGAAAATATCAATAGGGAAGGTGATGCAGAAGTGCTGCATGGATGAGGTGCTTGCACCTCTGATTGCACTAGCAAGCCAATGTGCTGAAGGAGTCCAGTTAAATTAGGTGCATTATCTATGTGACGAGTTCCTTGCAAACTATCGTGAGGCACAGGAGTAGGGCAAGATGTTTCACTATGCATGGCTCTTGCTATCGATTGTACTGATGGCATGGGAGTTGCTAGAAGATAGCCAACTCCCTTCAGTCGCATTGGACCTTCCAAAGGCAGCGAAGTATGCTTCGTTGTGGGTGACCAAGGATGTGCAGTGCATAAAAGAAAGCAAGATATTTTGGATCTTGATGGAGATGAGTATCCAGATGGGGATCAATTGCAAGCCGTGTTTGTCACCCACAGTATACACTAGTTTGCAGAGCTTTGCAGAGTTCAAAGTAGATTTCCACCATGTCTTTATCAAGGCATGGAAGGACCCTATGAAGACATGGCATAACTTACCATATCTGGTGACTGATGATGTTATCTTTGCAGTCCTCAAGTCTTGGTCGTCGATGTGGCGCATTGCAACAGGCTCCACAGTGGAAACAGACAAGTTCGTCGCGCAACGTAAGAAGGTTGAAACAAATCTCAGGATGGTATAGCTGGCTAAGAAGCTTAGAAAAGAGGAAACAAAGGCTAAGACCCAGGTAGCACCTAATGCTACACAATTGGCAGAACAACAGAAGGCAGGAGGAGAAGAGTGCGAAGGACAGAAGTCACCTTCACCTGGGTTGAGGCAGAAACAAAGGAGCAAACAAAACAATGTGGCATGGACCCGCAGATGATGTCCACCGAACTCAAGCATAAGTGACCGCAAGAGAAGGCAGGGACGAAAGAAAACCAAAGTGTAAAAGATGTCCTTCGACCCAATGACCCTCACTGAGGGGGATTTGCACGATATTTGAGAAACGGTGAGGGATGTCACCACAGAGGCCTTCCAAAAATTCAAAGAGTAACAACAATTGGTATTAAGGGCTTTCGAGATAGAACTACAAGAGTTGCATGCTTGCACTCCATAGGCTAGCACAGTGTCCACTAGCCTCGTGATCGGAACTTTAGCGACTGCGGAGATGTTGCGCACAAAGGTGACCAACATGATATTGTTACCAGATGGGGCACTTACTATAGAAAATGAGGCCGACAGGCCCACGGTCAAAAGCCTGAAAGGGGTGGGATTGAATATGGTCGCGCTCCATCGAGAGATGCTCCACCTCTTGCAGGATGGAGTCACCACGGAACTTAGGGCCTGGGAGAGTCACACTTTGCAGGTGATGAGCGAGCAACACATCAACATCAAGTAGTTGGGCCTGCAACGCAGCGAGGTAGTGCAAGAAAATAAGTAGATCATGCAGGTTATGGAGGAAGCCTGTCAAATGGTCTTAGAGTTGGACATTCAAGCAGAAGAACTTGTTGAGGTGTGCATCTGCAAGTTGGCCACAGGGGTGCATGATGCTCGAACAAAGATGGCTATGATTCAACTAGAGCTGAACTTGCAAATTGCAGAATGCAGTTGACGGCTCAGCCTTCAACTCCGCCAGAAGTCCAGGAACAACATGCCACCATTGTTGCAACATCAATAGTGGCAGTCAAAAATGCAGTAGCAGACTGCTTGCGACTTTTTTAACAGTCATTCGAGGTCCTAACAACCTTGCAGGAGGACCCGAATGTAGAGCGCCTGGAGACAGAGGCACGTGAGCTACAACAAAGATATGATGAGGTTAAAGGGACTGCACAGACAGTCGCCCTTACGTAGAGGCTCACACGAATGTAGGAGGCAAAGGTGCTTAAGGAATAGGTGGATGCTGCTCGACACAAAGAAGTGGTCCTAAAAGAGCGCCTACATCCATGGATAGATGAGGCATATATGATCATAGCTTCCATTGAAGGAAAGCTTGTGACACTGCAGAAAACTCAGCAAAATATTTAGGGTGGTAGTTCAACTGTAGTCACTAAGCAGAGAGTGGAAGAAGTCCAGCAGGCGGCTGCTCAATGCGCTGTCGAGGTCATGGTCATCCAAACGGAGTTGGGAGGTCTTCGTGCTTTCCAAGTTACTCGAGGGTGAGTCACGATGTTTGTGTTGGGGGCTTCTTGGGTGTGAGATCCCCCAAAGATAGTTTTGGGGATAAAAGCCCATATTTTGGTCAAATTTTGTAATCCAAGTGTAAAGATTCTGCATTTTGTGGTCGCGGAGCGCGTAGGTGTTAAAGAGTCATAGGATTATCCACCCTTATTTTGGAAATCTAATGTTGGCTGTAGAAGATTTACCCATGGTCCACGGACCATGGAATTGTATAAATAGAGCTAACCTCTAAGTAGTTTGATGGAAATAGATTAAGAAGATATTATGTATGAGAGATAGCTCTGAGGTAGAAGTCTATGTTTTGGGTTGTAGCATAGGTAGAGGATCTGCAGCTAAGTGCACAGAGGCCTAGGGTAGAAGTCTGTAGCTGAGTGTGTCGACCCTTGCAGCTAAGTGCGCAAGGCGGGTCAAGTCTGTAATCATCTGGAATTATCAATAAAGAGAAGTATTCTACAATTTTTGTGTCTTTATTTCCTGTTTATGTATCTTGTTATGTTGGGTATGAATTTCACTTATAATGCTTATATGATGCACAAATGTATGTAAATGTGTTGGTTAAGTGAATGCAATTAAGAACAACTATTTACACGAAGCTAACTAAGATCGGTTAATAAGATAAGTATGAAACTTAGCCTAGTTTGGGAGATATCGCAATTTGCTGCCCTAGTAGCGCGAAAGTCCCTAA
The DNA here is from genome assembly GCA_031772625.1 of Pinus tabuliformis. Taxonomy (NCBI): domain Eukaryota; kingdom Viridiplantae; phylum Streptophyta; class Pinopsida; order Pinales; family Pinaceae; genus Pinus; species Pinus tabuliformis. The sequence goes on along the minus strand of CM062808.1, from coordinate 962,957,001 downwards.
GCCACAGGTTAGGGTTGTGCAAAAGCCAATTATACCCTTCCGTGAAGTTACTGAAGGGTGGAAGAGAGGGCTAAGAAACCTACACGAAGGCAGGTATAACCAAAATAAATCGACTTCACAACCATCTCAAGGGTGAGGAAACTTGGTTCCATCATCTCCCCATACTACTTCGGGTGAGACTTCAGTCTGAACTCCGCAGGTTGATGCTAAAAGGGCCACTAGTGTAGGGATTTGTTTGGCTAACTAACGCTGAACCTGGGTCAGGCCCCCTCAAGACAACAATCAACCCAAAACAGAAGGTGGAATTGAAGAATGGCCTCCAGAGAATGCCATGATAGGGAAGTGGAAGGATCTCCTGTATGTGTTGTAGTAGTGCCTTACTTGCAAGGGCTGCTATTCACTAACTTTCCTCTACCACATAAGCCTAACCTTGCACTTTGAGTTCGGTAAACTCATCAATTTCCCATATTATTTTCTCATAAGTTTAGAAAATATGGAAAAGGGGGTTCAGAAAGGAAAATCCAATCAGTCTGCATGTAAATTATATCACCACGAGCTTATCACAATCTTAGTTAAGAAGAATTGGAAGCTAGAAGTGTGACTTGAGAGGAATTATTGAAGGTGTTTCAAGGGCAGAGAATAGAGAAGTCAACTGAAAAGAAAAGTGCAAAGAAATCAACTCAAAAGAAGAGTGTAGAAAAACTGAAGTTGGCTCAAAAGAGGAGTGCAGGCAAAAACGAGAAATCAGAAACGGTGACCCCGTGTACTACTGACACCAGGAGGTCGGTTAGGTGAAGAACTACCTCCTCAAGGGTGAGTCACGTTCAGTTTACCTCTCCAATATTGTTGGATGACTCGCCACCTGCTTCACTAGGTAAAGATAATCTTTCGGTTCTTGCTGAGGCAGCAACTCACACAGTGCTTGATGGTGACTATGTGGAGAAGGAAGACGACACACCCTTGTTAGTCCTCCTTGGCAGAATGAAGAAAAGAAAGGTGATGTTGAGTATAAGTAAGGATCCAACAGAGAGTCAGATGGATGACAAGGCATAGGGTGTTCAAACCCCCAACGATTTTGAAGATTAGGGTATGGAAACTCTTGATGCAAATAATGAGTAGGGTGTTGAAACCCTCAATGGTTTTGAAGAGTAGGGTACTGAAACCCTTGACACGATGAATGAGAAAGGTGCTAAAACCCTCAATGGTTTTGAAGTGTAGGGTACTAAAACCCTTGGTGAGATAGATGAGTAGGGTACTGAAGCCCTTAATAACTTTGGGGAGTAGGGTATTGAAACCCATGATAAGGTAAAAATGCAAGGCACTGAGACCCTTAGTAACATTGATATTCCAGTTGTTGAAACCCTTGATGATATTACAATGCATGAATTGAAAGGTAGCCAGGATGACTCCTACCTTGATAATGATGGCACATGTCTGGAATTGATTGGTGAAGACTTGGTGCCTGAGGAATTGAGAATGGAGAAGTCCACCCTCTACTTGAACAGTCGTATAGAATAAATCAAGCAACATGTTGATGGATTGGAGGTGTTAAACCGAGCCATGAAAGAGAAACCTACAAAGTAGAAATGAGCAAACACAGAGTTGGCAGGGGAGGTGAAGGAACATAAGCAACAAGTTAAGATATGGAAGTATCAAGCTTCAAAGTGTTATGAATGTCTTAAGAAGGTGACCAAGAAACTTAAAAAGGTTCGAAGCAAGAAGGAAAATATAATGAAAGCAGGAGATAAGTATAAAAGTTTAGAATTAATGGGAGGCCCTTATGTTTTGTTTTTTCTGCAGTAGGTAAAGGTTGCATGAGGACCCTGTTACAGATCTATTTTGGCACATCAACCCCAACTTACAGATCGATACTATTAGGGCCCGTCAAACCCTACTGTAGTTGTTACATTGCCTAAAGAAGTTAGTCATCAAAATGCCTCACTTCCCAAGAAGTTCTATCACTGAAAACATCCAAAAACTGCCTCTAAGAAGATTAGCGTAAGTAGGCCTTCATTAGGGTGTGTTGCAATGTAAACCATACATTGACAGGGTGCTATGTAGTGCACTTGGTCCCTCTTTGGCCTGCACTGGGCGAATTTGAGTGAACTTCCATGAGGGTTGGAAGATTCTTTATCCATTGGATGCCTCTATCAGTTTCTCAAAACTACCCACTCCTTTGAGTTCGCATTTGGATGAGGAAGGGAGTTAAGGAACATCAATCCCCTTATCCCTTCTTCCATATAACTGATTTCTGAAAATAGGAGGGCATTCACTATCACCATTGATGGCATAACCTCCCTCATTCACCTATAAAAATATCACTCATCTAAGAGATCAAGGGCTGGAAATTATTGAATTGTAGGGAGATGCTAATGATATGAGATTAATGTTGATTGTAAGTATTGTAATGATGTCAAAGTGTCTTGCTTGTTATGAGGAGAGGATGGGATTGAACTGGAGGAGTGATGCTGAGTCAGGTGAATTGGGTTGTAACTCTTCCTTTTACTAATAAAGTGTTCAAAGTTTTTTCCATATGCTTGTATTTTCTTTTGATGCTTTCATATGCTTATCATGTGCTTAATTCCATGTTATTTTTAATCAATAGATCATTATCATATTCTTTGATGGGTTCTTGTTTCTGTTTGTGTGTAGGTACTTCTCAAGTAGCTTAAGTACAAGAAGGAGCAACAGAATTGGTCAAGGGAAATAAGGAACAAGCAGAAGCTACAAGTAGGTTCTTTGTTCTCTTATTTTATCTATTGTTTATTAAAAAGGTAGAGAATACTTTGTACTATTGTTTCTAGATTAAGCTACTAGTCTAGAGGGATTAGGCGTTTATCCAAGAACACTAAAACTTCCCAAAACAAATTGGCAACTCCACTGGGGAAGTGATTATCCATCTTAGTATCTTATCAACCTCTTAAGACATTTCTACATAATGTACTTGTGGTCATTGATTGATTTCAGTCCTCTTTCTTTGAAAATTTAGTCAAAACTGTGTCAAAATTGCCTTCAGAATTGCTTACTGTCACAAGCGCAATCTAATGAAGGACACAATGCGCTGTAGTGCACTTCCCGCATAGATGTCTCTAACTGCTGCCTACGCTGATCCCTTCAGGGTCAGTTTCCCATCTAGGAACTGAAAGTTTTTGCCAATTTTCTCTTGTTTGAATGAGTTGTTGAATGTCAATGATGTTTTGTCTCTGAAAATAGTTTTTTCATCTCCTTAATTTAGCCCTACTTAGACTAGGATTGATAAATGTTTCTTATGTATTTATTTTGTCATTTTCAATCTATAGTCGAAAGTTAGTTTTTAGTCGACTGATCTTTAGCGAAATAAAGTGTTGTAAAATCATCTTTTCCTTCGAAAGTTGAATTGTTGTCAAATCTTCATTGATGAAAGATCAATTGGTTGATATGTGTATATGATTGGTCTTTTCGTTAAAGTGTCGTAATTATTCATTTCTTTGAAAACAAAAGTGTCGTAGAGTCTTCCTTTCCTTGAAAAGAAATTGTCACAAAATCGTCATTTTTATGAAAGGAGTTTGATGATCATTTGTGCATTAGTTTTCCTTTTTGAATCATTCACACTAAGGGAAATTGAAAAGAAATACATGCATGTTGCATTGAAAGGAGTTTGTGTGTGCTAGATGGAATAGTGTAGGGAATTTGCATTTAGATTGTACTCTTTGCTCTTTGATCAAAAGAAATCTTATTGCTCTATCCCTAAGTAGCTAGGATTTTCATTGTTAAAACTGAATGGAAAGAATGGTTATCATGATAGTTACATTCCTAGGAATTTCAAAATACATTACGTGGTGAACTTGAAAGAAAAATTCCTAAGCAAGATCAACTTAAAATAAACATCAATTTACCTAATGGAGCATTGTCATTAATGAAAACATTTAGTGGTTCTAGGCTAGAGACGTGTTCCGGCGTCATTAAACCAAGTAGCTGTCACTAACTTGTCTGCAATACATCCTAAGTGTGATACCTCATTCCACGCATGTGAGTATATCGTATCTCATCCATGTACCTTTGGGTATATAGGGCATTGTTATAGTACGTAAACTATATGGGAATGCTCTCACTATGCAGTTTTGCATTAGACATCGCTTATATAGACTGGGCCTCCACATACCTTTGAGTATATATGGGAGGAAAACACTAGGTTTCTATCAATCCTTAAGTAACCGAGTCGGCCACCTTGCAAATGTGATACACCAAACACAACATTCGGGGAGATTGCCTGCTCGTACTTCTTGGTTCGCCAGGAGGTATTCTGCAGTTCACAGTTGCCTGGTAAACCTTTTGCCTAGTTAACCCTTTTTGTTTATTTCTTTTTGATGATAAGATTAATCAACAATCGTGGATGAACATCAACCCAAACCCCGTTGTTCACAGAGAACAACAAGCCAACTGCCTTTGCCTCCTGAAGCAACACCAATTTAGACAAAGCGGTCTCTTTTAACTGAGTCTAGTAAATCAAGAACTCCTAGTTCTTCATCTGGGTTACCTGAAACATTTATTTTAGTAGCTACAAAGACTCCAGTTACTCCAACTATTTCTAGTACATCTGTTCCTAAAGAAGAAGTTTCACAATTATCTGTGGACATTAGCACTGATCCTAGTGAAACAGTAATCGAGATTGTCCAACAACAAGTTGATACTCAACTTGAAATTGTTCAACAAGAAAGTAATTCTGAACTTGAAACAACTCAACCATAAGTTAGTCCAGAATCTATCCCAGTTCAAATAGAAGTTACATCTAAACCTGAAATTGTTCAGGAACCTCCCTTTGAAACTGTTGTTCATTTACCTGAACATTTGGACTTCGAATTTCGACATTCAAAATTTGTTACCCCTTAGACAACATTTATTATTGAAACTACACTTTCATCAACACCAAAAATATTTTAAGGACTTGACGGTCAAGTTTTTCCACCAGATTTGATTGCCATAAAGGAGGAATTAGTAGAAGATTCCACACCCGGAACCCCGTTTCACTTTGGAAATGGGCTTTATCTTTACCCTACTACTTTTGATTACTTTGCTTCATCTAATCCTGCTTCCTTTCAAGTACCTATCGAATCTTTAGGACAAGTTTTGGGCTAGTTAACTATGGGTGAACAATTGTTAACATCCCAGACTATATCATTTGATGCAACTACAGCAGAATCTTTTGTTGTAACTCCTTCGATGTTTTCTACCACACTTGAGTCGCACTTGTATGGTGAATTGTCTGTCCCGATTGGTTACTAATCATTGTCAGGAACCCACTCAGGGGTTGATTCTACACCATGGTCATCACCCATGTCCTTAATCGGAATTCTACCTAGTTCTTCTCTAATTCGAACTCAATAGTTTGATCCTGCACATCAGTATTAGGCTGGACAATTTGGTCAACAAAGACCTGTGTATCCATTAAATACTGGATTGCCACCATATGGAGAGCAATATGCTTATTCATCGCATCCTCCTTATTCCGGAAGACAACCATATGGTAATTTCCCACAACATTCAAGTCAACCTGGAATTAGAGTTTGTCAATGGCAACCAACAATTCCAACTCAACCAAGGCTTGTGTATCCAACACAACCAATTCAAACTGTGTCAACTATTCCTATTACACCTGTTGTTACCACTGTGCCATAGTCACAAGCTCAAACTGTTGTATCTCAACCGATACAAACTGATCCTTCTCCGCTGCAATCACAAGTTTCAAATCAAGAGGTTCAGGTTTCTCAAGTTTTTATACAACAACCACTTGTTTCTGGAGTTCAGAAAAATCCTCAGGTTAGTATACTTTTATTTGGATTGACCCAGACTTACACTGGTATAGTTGATTCAAAACCTGGTTAACCTTTCATTGCTGGGAAAGAACAGTTGGTTCAACAATTATGGCTGCCGCAATTCCAACAACCCCAATTCCAACCTCAGTTTAGACTTGGTTCACAAGCTCAACCTTGTTTTGGTCAATATAAAGCTTACCAAGGTCCTGGGAAACAAGGCTTTGCAGGTTATGGAAAACCACAAATTCAATCTAGTTATCAACAACCACCTTATATTGGTTTTGTTCAACAACCATACCAAGTTTACCAAATGCAGATGCCCTACGATGGTCTGCAAAGACCTATTGCACAAGAAATTCCATTATATCCTGGGTATGGTCAACCTGACTTGAATTGATAGTTGCCATTCGTAGCAACTTTAGAATTACTAGATTTAAACCGGATCACCAATGATCCAATCTCATATGCACCTTGGTGGTCGGTAATTCTGCATAAGTTACCATCTGATATTCTGAAGTTTAATGGAAATCCTGGAGAAGACCCATCAAATCATGTTATGACCATTCATTTATGGTGTTCATCCAACACTTTGAATGATGATTCGATCAGACTTCATCTTTTCGAAAGAACACTTACTAGTCTAGCTGCTAAATCGTACATTGAATTACTAAGAGCTTCTTTCGATAACTTCACCACTTTAGCCACTACCTTTTTGACCCACTTCCAGTTACCTATCAGGTATGAGACTGGAGGAGAGCTCTTAACTAACTTTAAACAGACTACCGCTACCCATATATCAGATCATATTCACAAGTGGTGCCGTTGTCGTTGAATGGTTAAGACATATGTTCCCGATCAGCTTTTAGCTAAGTGGTTCATAAATTCCTTGTTGCCATCAATCACTGAGGATGTGGCAAAAGGTGGATTTGTCACAGAAGATCAAGTTATTGTTTGTTCCCAATACTTGGATTTGATTTACACACAATCTGGCACACTCTATGATAGAATCCCCAATGCAACTAGACCAGTTTACACTGTTCCACCACCTCCACAATCGAGTAAGGACTCTCATGCCGATGATGGTGTGATCAGTTCTTCAATCACATAGGTGATAGGAAGACCATCTGGTCAAACTCTTACTATTTCCAATCAAGCTACCAATGCATTAGAAAACACTCATGCCTTAGAGATTAAGGCTGTGTCATATGACAAAGGCAAAAATCCAAAGCAACCAGGAGGTAAGAAAAAGGGGAAGAATAACAAAAAGAAACAAGAAAATTTGACTCCAAATAAATCATCTAATTCCCCTACTGCGGCCAGGAAACCTCGTTATCCATGTCTGATATGTAATGATGAGAATTATACCAGAGATTGTCCACATCACTCTAAGGTCTCTAAATTTTTAAAGACTTCAACCACATCAAGAGTGTTGAGAGATCCGTTTCCAACCCCGGAGACACATTTGGTTGCAACTGACCATGCTTCCACATCCCAAATACTCATGTTATCCATCACAAATCCACAAAATGATGTTTTTGTGTCAACAAGAAACAAAGATTATGGAAATCCATCATTGTCGAATGACCAGGCCACTGATCAACCTAGTACTTCTACCTCGACTTCATCTGAAGTTGTTCCACCAGTTGTGCATGAATTAACAATAAAGCCACCAAGGGAGTTGTGCACAAATCAACATTCAACCCTCATGCTCGAGCAGCTCAAAACTATAATATAGTGAAGATCTGGCTCAATCACCTTCCGCTATGTCGACACTCAAGGTGTTGCAAAACTGCCCCTCCCAGAAAAAAGTTTTATTGTCAGCAATAGGTGGAATAGATCCTACAAATTTGTGGTTTTTAACGATGTGTGATATTCACCACAGTTACTGACACAATTAGCTTTCCTAATACAAGTAAAATCTCTCAATAAGAATGTTCACCGAACTATTATTGATGAGGGGGCATCTACTTGCATTATGTCCATGAGCTACTGAAAAACACTTGGTTCATTGCCATTGTCACGATCACCAACTACATTAAAAGCCTTTGATGGAAGAACATATACTCCATATGGGATTTTCAGTAACCTGTAAATCGAACTAGGGGGCACGACAGTTATTGTTGATGTTGAGGTAGTTGACGAACTCCTCGATTACAACATCTTACTAGGAAGGCCTTGGGTATATGCTATGGCTGCTATTGTCTCCACGTACTTTCGTACAATTGCATTCCCTTTCAAGGGTGGAATCACAGTCATTGATCAGCTAGCCTTCTTTGCCAATAGTTCACAGGCTATGGGAAGCATTTCGTTGATACATAGGAACCCACTATCACTTCAAAATGTTTGAGTAGGTCTCCTTAAATATCTTTCTCTAATGGTCACTTTTACCCTCCCGTCACCATCTGGTTTGGAGGAAGTGGCAAGAGTAGAGACTTGAAACATGATTTCTTCTACATCATCTGATTTTACAAAGATTTCCAGCTACTTTGAAATTGATGGCCATAGTGAGGCGTTGCTGTTAAGCCCCATTGAATCATCATAGCAATCAATTTTTCAGGCTTGTGTGACAAACCCTAATATGCACTCAACAATTGTATGGGTAGATAGATTGTCAAAATATGGTACCTCTTCAGATCCATTTTCACGTATGCATTCTACGAATGAAGGAATCATCAAATCAATGATGATAGGAGAGGCACTGTGGGAGGATTATCATCATCGTCCCCACCTTCTAGATGACATTGAAGATTGTTCAAATGAACTAAAACACCCATTGATCGTTGATTTATTGTCAAATTATGTAAATGCTATAGATTCTAGGTGTAATTTGTCCAACATAGAAGAAATGATTTCTATAAACATTTTGACCAAGCCTAACAATGTAGAAAACATTCATGTTGGCAAACCCTGTTCTACATTCAAACTTGATAATTACTGTATTCTGTTTTGCGATTTTCGAGATATTTTTGCGTGGTCTTATGAGGAGATGCTAGGAATTGACTCAAGTATTGTTGAACATGAGATTAAAATGTACCCTGATGTCAAACCAGTACGATAGCGGCTTCGAGCTGTTCATCCTAAGAAAGCTGCTGCCATTAAAGTAGAGGTTGAAAAGCTTTTGTGTGCTGGCTTCATTTTCCCTGTACCTCTTACTGATTGGGTATCTAATATTGTTCCAGTGATGTAAAAACAAGGAACAATTCGAGTGTGCGTCGATTATAGGGATGTAAACTAAGCATGTCCAAAGGACAATTATCCTACACTTTTTATCGACTAGATTATTGATGAATGGGCCGGATGTGAAATCTTTTCATTCATGGATGGATTTTCTGGTTACAATCAAATCAATATCCATCCATAGGACCAATCAAAAACCACTTTTGTATGTCCATGGGGCAAATTCGCTTATCAAAAGCTACTTTTTGGTTTGAAGAATGTAGGGGCTACATTTCAGATGGCTATGAATTATGCTTTCCATGACATCAAGCACATTTTTCAACCTTATCTTGATGATTTGCCTACTTATTCACGAAAACAGACTGATCACCCGCAACATTTGAGAGCAATATTCTTATGATGTCGACACTACAAGATAAGACTCAATCCACATAAATGTGTGTTTTGTGTTGGCTTTGGTTGATTTCTTGGATTCGTAGTTTCAAGAGATGGAATTTGACTTGATCCCATTAAGGTTCAGGCAATCCTTGACTTGCCTCTACCTTCAAACTTGTTACAAATACAGAGACTTCAAGGGAAGGCAAACTTTCTGAGGAGGTTAATTCCAAACTATGCTGAATTAGCTAAAGGCTATACCCATCTATTGAAGAAAGGGGTACCCTTCCATTGGGATCAAGTTGTGCAAGCTTCTTTTGATGCTCTCAAAGATTCCCTCATTATAGCATCATTAATGTATGCCCCAAACTATCAAAAATACTTTTACCTGTATCTCACCGCTGCAGATACAACCATTGGTATGGTTTTAGTTCAAGAAGAAAGTGGAACTATACATCCTATTTATTATTTGAGTCGTAATCTCAATGATATAGAAAGTAAATATTCACATGTCAAAACATTAACCTTGGAAACCGTTCAAGCTGTGCAGAGATTTCATCATTGCATCCTCCTCCACAAAACTACCGTTATATCAAATTGCAACCCTATGACATACATTTTGTCACGTCAATTACTGGGGGGTAAGTATTCTAAATGGATATTTACCTTGCAGGAGTTTGATTTGGAATTCGTCAAATCTAAATCAAAGAAATCTCTTGTCTTTGTTGAGTTACTTTGTGATCTTCCCTCATCCTCCAATGATTTAACATCAGAAGCATCAATCTTGGATGAGTCTCTGTTTCTTATCTCGTCAAGTGATCCATGGTATGGAGATATATTGATCTATCTCCAGACCCAATCTTTTCGGCCTAATACCTCTCACTCTGAACAGTGATGTACTCGATACCAAGCCAAAAATTATCTATTCATTGGTGATACACTTTATTTTCGTGGTATCAATACAATCTTACGTAGGTGCCTTACTCATGAGGAGGCTGAAAAAGCTTTGAACGAGTGTCATTTAGGTGCTTGTGGGGGACATTTATCTAGTTACACAACTAGACAAAAAATTCTATGTGTTGGTTACTTCTGGCCAACCATATTCAAAGATTGTATTCTTGCTGTCAAAAGTTGCCATGCTTGCTAGATTTTTGACCGTAAAACCAGATTACCACCTGCACCACTGCATCCAGTCATTGTTATTGGCCCATTCGTAAAATGGGGCATTGACTTTATGACATGTAGCCCCACCTTGGCTGGGGGGCATGGGTATATTATAGTCGCCATTGACTATTTTACCAAATCGGCGAGGCGATGCCAACATTGAACAATAGTGGCAAAAAGGCTGCTCTGTTTTTCTTCGACCATGTGGTTGCTAGGTTTGGTGTACCACAAGCTATAGTTATAGATCATGGGTCACATTTTCACAATCACATGATGGTCGAATTAACTGCCAAATTACGACTGTCACATGATAGTTCTACTCCATACTACTCGCAAGCTAATGGACAAGTTGAGGCTATCAACAAAGTCCTTAAGCGCATGTTGCAAAGAATGATTGGAGTTCATAAAAGGATTTGGCATTTAATCCTATACTTAGCTTTGTGAGCATATTGAACCTCGGTGAGAAATGTGACCAGATTTATGCCTTTTCAGTTGGTGTATGGTTTGGAAGTAGTCTTACCAATCCAATGTGAAATCTCGTCTCTCAAACTCGTGATTGACCTACTACCTAACACTTCTAAAGAAGAAGTGCATTTCTAGGAGTTAATCCATCTAGATGAAACCCTTCACGATGCCGCAGTGGCTAACGAGGTGCATAAAAAACGCATCAAGGCACAATATGATAAAAATGTTAAGGCTCGTGTCTTCTCAGAAGGTGACCTGGTCTTGCTATCTGATCAGGATCCTAATAAACTTGGAGCAGGAAAATTTGAACAACTATGGATGGGCCCTTATATTGTTAAACGTGTGTTGATGAAAGGTGCCTACGAGTTAGTGGACTATGATGAGATTCCATTGCCGCAACCCCGAAATGGGTTGTACCTTAAACGTTACTATGCTTAGTTAAGTGTAGTAAAACTCACTGTATATATGCTTTGATTGCATTTGTGTGTGTGTTTCTTTTAGAGTTTTTATTTGGTTAGGTAATCCACTTCGCATTTGTTGTAGATGATGAACTTTTCAGAACCATTTGTTGGTTATGCCGATGGGGCTAGTCATAGTACGCAGAATTTATCTTCTACAGCATGGGCCATTTTCACTCCAAGCGGTGAATTAGTGAGTTTTAGAGGGATATGTATTGGACGATCGACAAACAATATCATTGAGTATAGCACATTTATTGAAATCCTCTCTGATGCCATTTCACTTGGCATACACCGAATCATCATTAGGCTAGACTCACAACTCGTTATACTACAACTTACTGGCGTCTATACCGTCCGAAACCCAACAATTCATCACATGTTCCTTAGAGTTCGTATTTTGCAAAGGTATTTTGAGTTTATTCAATATCAGCATATTGCCATAAATCTAAACACATTAACTGACTCTATAGTGAATTATGTGTTAAATTTACATTTGCGACATATGTAAAGTAAACATTTTCAATTCACATCATCATTTGAATAGGATTGCATCTCCTAACAATAGTAAAACTCTGAAAGTTAAATAGATAGTTGTATATAAGTTTCTACAAATAGTTTGTGTCCAAGACAAAAATTGGTCATTTGACCCAAAAACTCACAAATGTATGCGGAAAATATCCAAGTAGACTAGTGCTGCTCATGATAACATGTCACAGCCTGTGCTATAATGCGTAGGAGTCTCATCCAATGACTCGGCATGCCAATGGTGTGGCGCTGCAATCACATAGGTAACTCCTCGATCTAAACATCCAGAATACCTAGAGTCAAACCCTTTATGTGATCCTATAGTTTGGCTAATGTCTCTGCTAAATCCAAGTCTCGGAGGACTGCTCTCCCAATAGCTCTCTGTACTAGCACACCTACCTCTTGTTGATGTCCCACAAGTCAAACATGTCCGACATCTGCATACATATAAAAAATGTTTGTTTAGTCTTGGCAATAAAAAAACACAAAAAAAGGGTAGAAACTTTAAAGAAAAAAAAAACTTTGGTCAAACAATTTACCAATAGCACTCCACTGCACTCCAACCGGTAACATCAGATCTGGATCACCATGGAAATCCATTCCTAAATATGGATATTCTGTGAAGGCCATGTCCTGTCAGTCAAACCACTCAAAGAAAGCAGGGGTAAACGAGATCAATGACTGGCCAGCATGCCTAGCCATAAGATCTACCCACCTCTGCATCCATGGGTCTCTAGGTCCAGGTACTCCTAGTGAGATGTGTTGTGGCTGCATGAGTGGAATTCTCTCCAAAGCAAAAGAAATCAAGATAGACCCATAACCAAAAATTTTTGTCTTTCCATTCTTTACCTTGGTTAGTTGTTCTTTCATGGATGAAAGAACTGCCTCACACCAGTTAAACACTTTTGGATCCAAAAACTCTAAATCATACTGCATATATGACCTGTTTGCCAAGTGTAAAGTTGCGCTGCTAGCCAGTTTGGTGAGGGTAAAAAGGATTGTTCTCAATGGTAAATCACTAACATCCCTGATGTTTATCTTTCTATCTCTGCTAGGTTGAGCTCCTTCCCCATAGAGCTATCGTATATAGTCTCTTATTGATTCACCTCCTCTGGTAAATGCTGATAATGAGATGGGGGCACCCCACCTTGACAGTCCAGTTAGAAAGTAAATATCATCAATGGTAAAGGGGATCACTTTTCCCCTAATGTGAAGGACCTAATCAGTAGGATCCCAAGAACGAACAAGGTATTGTAGAATCTCAATTTGTTGCCACATGCTAGATAATCGAAAATACTTGAGTAACCCACAATTCCTTAGGGCATCAACTATTCCCTGATTATTTAGGGAAATCATATCTTGTTCTTCATGCTCTCATTATATCCATATAATCACCATTTTGATCTGATGAATGTCTGCAATGCAACCATTAGACAAATTAGGATCCATTTTTTGCAAAAAAAAGTGGAAAATTTGGGAGAAAACAACTATAAAAATTTGGTTTTTGCACCCATCGCACCCCTCCCATAGAGATAGTGTGTTGAAATGCATACAACCTTCTAGGTGTGTGCAATGCAGTGCACCTTTCAATATTGAAAGGGTGCGCTAATCCAGAGTTTGGAAAATGAAACCCTAGGGGCCTCGAAAACCAAAAGTTTTTTCTTAAAACTGAAAATAAATGGAATAAAATCAAAGAGAACAGGGATAGCTCCTACCTAGTCTAGATGGCACGAGAAATGGTCCACTGAATCCTCTGCAATCAGCTAGTGAACTTTGAGGTAGAAAACTGCTCCAAAGCACCAAAGTCAAAGGGTAAAAGTGAAATGGTAAAAAGGAATGATAAAACTTGTTTTTATGTTTATTTCTTGCACATTAATCAAGTAAATGTTAGTTTTTATTCATTTTATTCACGAATAGGTACTTTTAATCCACTTTGATGGGGTTTTGAGTAGGTTTAATAGCTGAGAAGTAGAATTTAATGTGCTCAAGTATAAATTGAACATCCTTGACCACAAAGAAAACTTTTTTCTCTTTTTCGAGCTTTGTTAAAAGCGAAAAAGGAACCCCTTGGAGTCCTCTTTAAAATCTTTTAGACTCTCTAAAAATGAAAATATTGTCGAGCGCTTGTCTATTCAACCTCGTTAAAGGATTGGAAACGATATCTCTCTTGTATTATTTTACGCTTTTTTGGACTTGAGAGATTATTTTACGAAAAATAACTTGTGGATTTTTCTTTTTTTCCCCTTTCAAACTCTCTAAACATGAAAAGGACTGAGTTGTCTTTGTCGTTATACTCGTTAAAAACATCAAATAGCGACAAACTTGTCCATCTACACAAGGCCAAGTTTCACCTTCGCTAGACTCGTTAAAGCATCAAAGAGCAATGGATTCGCCTAAAGGGTGAAATTATACAAAAATCATATGTTATCCTCCTCAAGCTTGATAAAACATAAAGAGGTATTGGTCAGTAATGATTGGGGAAAATGGAAAAAGCCGAGAAAACTTTATGGTAGAAATTCGCTCTTGAACATGACACTTTCACCTCATCACCATGACTATGTGAGTTGGGTCATTCAGCTTGATGGTTATCACACTGTTGGTCTATCATACCATCCATTACTTTGTTTTGGGTCAATGCTACCAACTCATCTTAGTGTTTCCGACATGTTCAAGAGAAGTCATTCAGTTCAAACTTCATCCTTTGCAATACTGTAAACCTTCATTTTCATGATTGCCATTCCTGAACCTTGCGTCGTCAGTCATTTTTTCATCTCCAAAATCATTTATCTCGTTTCATGTCATAGATGTGGGATACATCAAGGCCCTCCTATGACGAGTTGCTTCTTGTCGACATCAGAACAACATCCAAGATGTTGACTTAGAAACACCCCTTCAGTACCTTGAAGCTTGCATACATCAATGGCAGGTTTCTCGTTTCCAGTGATAGGTTGACATAAATGGCCTTCGAACGAAAGAATTTGTATCGTGTTTGACATCAAATCATTTATTCACACCATGCAAAACATACTATAGTACCTAGAGGGTCATTGTTATTACCGGTGATTCCTCTCGCATCTGTTAATGACTTACATCATTGGTTGGTAATCAGATGATGTCTTTCCATGTTCGACTTCAAAACATCTATTCACATGGTTAGTGATCCAGGATACTTTCGCTTATAGATGTATGAAAAGAATCACATGAAAAATTGCAGCTTAACACAGAAATTCAATGTACACTCAAGAAAAGAAGAAGAAAGCACACAAAGGCACAAAAAGAAGACACCAAGACTTGATAATGGAGTTCATCCAATTTGGACTACATCTCCAGGCCCAACTCGAACAATGGGGAGGCCTTTATATTAAATGGCATGAAAGAAGAGAATTTACAATCATCAACTGCATACAAGAGGCTTATACCTCCATTCTGAAAGATGGCTGTGAAATGGAGACCTTAGATGGAGAAGTGGGTAGCATCAAAGCATCCATGGCACTGAAAGGGGCTAAAAACATCTGAAACTTATCCCAATAGACAAAAATGCACTATCGACCTCCTACCAAATGAGACAACGTGCTGCAAAATCCTCCCCTGTACTTTTCCAACTATTGTGCTTTTATAATGGTTTTTTTGGACAAAATCTCGTTTAAATCAGAGCTGTCTTAGTTCCAAATAGGGGCCGGTGGAGTAGAAGGATCGGCGACACAACTGACCCTTAAAATGGCCTCATTATCATTGTAATGTAAAATACTTGAAATCCTAACAATACACTAAAATCTGGCAAAATCATCAATCCCCGGACTTCAAATTTTATTAAATCAGGTATATTTGTTTTATCAGGTCTGGGCTTGGTATCATAATCAACATATCTGGGTGCATAGTCCTATTAAATGGGGATGGCTAACTGTCGATCACCGATCGCCGATATTGGCTTCGACAAATCGTATCGACATCCCGCTCACATAATGGTCTGATGTCCCAGTCTTCGATCACCGATAACGATCTTGCCGATCACTTTATCGCTGATCACGAGTCGGCCTCCTGCCTGCTGATATATACATAGCCCTCTGATCTGATTGCCTTTCAATCCACCGATTTGATTTAATAGGAGATCGATGATCGAGGTTTTCTCTGCGCCCTTCATAAGTCTGCCTCCATAAATCCTCCAATTGCGGTTTTTTTGGCCTTTTAAGGCTTAAACCCATTTTTAAAGGAAAATGCCTCATTTTCTTAAGGAACATAGAAACCTTCTCTTCACGATAACTTCATTATGTGGAATCGGATTGAAGTGTCGTTCACACAGTTGGCATTAGGATGACAATATCTACACTCTGGTCCTTGGTTGACTTTATTCTAAGCACTTTTGATTATGAGCTTTTCCATGCCATTATATTTGAAGATCCACCTAGATCAGTCCTCCCCATTGAGGAGCTTTTGGACTGCCAAAAGCTTTTCATTATTCAATTGGCAAGTGAGCAAATTGTTCCCTCACTTCTCTTTCTCCATCCACCTGGCCTTGCTGGGGTTCATTTCCTTGAAACCAACTCGAAGATATTCTACATCTCCTCACCATGAAGTCCTAGTTCTTCTATAGAGGATGATGTCTTCGGGCAACTCATCAAGATATTCTGGCGGAAAATCATCGACTGTAGGAACTATGCCCATCTCATCAGTGTCCATGATCAATGGTGGTTCATACATATTTAGGTTCTACACATTCACTACTGAGTACATTTGCATATATACCAGCAAGTCAAGACGCAAGGCATTGTTCCCAATCTTCTCCAAAATGGTGAATGGTCCACACCGGATTGGTCACAACTTCTTTCCTTCTCCCTTCATCCTGTCTTTGCTGATGTGGAGCCACACATTGTCGCCCACATGGAATTGATGGTCCACTCAGTGTTTATCGTGTCGAGCCTTGTAAGGGGCTTGACTTTTCTCCAACTACTCTTACACTGCTTGGTGAATGAATTAGATTCACTGAATGAACTGTTGAGATTTGTCCCTATCATTACGTCCACTGGAGCCATCTTCCCTTCCAAAGACCATATCGAAAGGGTCCTTTGGTAGGTAACCAAAACATGTCTCGAATGGTGAATGATGTGTAGATGAATGCACTGCTCGGTTGTAAGAAAGTTGTACATATGGGAGATGTTCATCCCACAACTTGGGATGCTTCCCACAATAGCCTTGTAATAAGTGTACCACGATACGGTTTACAACCTCTGTCTGTCCATCAGTATGCAGGTGAAATGTTATGCTTCTTTTCAATTTGGTGTCCATCATCCTCCACAAGCTGGTCCAAAACTCTCCAAGAATGTGAGAGTCCCGATCTGACACAATTGACGTGGGTAATACAAAGTGGGCCCAAACATGCTGAAAGAAAAGAGAAGCAGTTTGCTCTACAGTAATCTGCTTTTTACCAGGCATAAGAATACACATCTTGCTAAAATGGTCAATGAAGACATACAAATAGTCATGACTCTTCCTAGAAAAAGTTAAACCTCCTACAAAGTCCATTGACACCCTTTCCCATGGATGACTCGGAATAGGGAGTGGTGTGTAGAGCCCAAGTTTTCTATTAGAGGGCTTTGAAATAGAACACATCGCACAACCCTTTACATAGAAAATCACAATGTTTTTCATATGAGGCCAAAAACAAATTTTTTGTACATGACATAAAGTATTTTCGACACCAAAGTGTCCAGACACAAGAGAGGTGTGGGCCTCTTGAATTACATGTACTCTTTCCCCTATGGGAATACACAATTTACTAAGGTGATACAACAATTTTCCCTAAAAGTGATAGTTGTCTACCTGTGAACCATGGGTTAGTTTTGCATAAACCTACTTAAAGTCATCATCATTACCACATTGTTTAGCATAACTCTCAAAAGATAATGAAGCATTACACAAAATAATAGAAGCAAAAATAGGAGGGCGAGAGGGCATATCAACCACTTTATTGCTAGTGCCCTTCTTATACTTTATTACCAGATGAAACTGTTGAAGAAAGCCCATCCACCTGAAATGACTTGATTGCTGCAACTTGGTTTGATATTGAAGGTATCGCAAGGGCTAATGATCTGTATGACTAATGGTTTCCATGCTGATTAGGTAGTGTTTCCACTTTTTCACACTTTGGACCAAGGCATAAAGTTCCTTGTCATCGATGGGATAGTTTATCACAGCTTGAGAAAACTTCTCAGAATGGTAAGAAATCGGCTTCTTTTGCTGCATCAGTATAGCTCCCATGGCATAACTGCTAGCATCGGTTTCACCCTCAAATGGCTGTTGCAGATCGGGTAAGGCTAAGACTGACGTGGTGCTGATCTTTTCCTTCAATGTTTCGAAGGACTTCTGCTGTCTTCCTCCCCATTGGAAGACCTATTTCACACTTTTCAAGGTGTGCAAAGGTGCTGCAATAATAGAGAAATTAGCAATAAATCTCTTCCTGTACTAGACTGCACCTAGAAAGCTACGGACCTTGGTTACACTAGTAGGCTTAGGCCAATTTACAATTGCTTCAACTTTATAGGGATCAATTTTTAACTGACCATGACCAACAATATGACCTAGGTAACCCAAAGATGTTTTCCCAAACTCACACTTTGAAAATTTTACAAAGAGTTTTTCCTTTTTCAGTACATCAAGCACTTTCTTTACATGACACACATGTTTAGACCAACTCTTACTAAGGACAAGTACATCATCTAAATATACAAGAACAAATAATCAATGAAAGGCTGAAATATATCATTCATAACTTGCATAAAGGTGGCTGGAGCGTTGCAAAGCCCGAATGGCATCACAATCCATTTGAGCAGCCCCTGGTTGGTCTTGAATTTGGTTTTCCACACGTCCTGCTCCACAATTTTGACCTGGTGATAGCCACTGCGGAAATCCAACTTTGTGAAATAAACATCACTCTTTAATTGGTCTAACAAATAATCTATGTGTGGAAGGGGATAGCGGTTTTTCACCATGATCTTGTTGAGTGTGCGGTAATCCATGCACATCCTCTAGGTGCTATCTTTATTTGGCACTAAAACAATTGGCAAACCACATGGAGTGGTGCTTGGCCTGATGACGCCTTGGTCCAACAATTCCTGCACTTGTCTCTTGATTTCCTCCATGTCGATAGCCGACATCCTATACATGCCAATATTTGGCAGAGGGGCATCATGTTGTACATGGATTTCATGTTGGATTTCCCTCTTCAAAGATAATCCCTTCGATTCCTGAAACAGCTCATCATAATTAGAAATCAATTTAGTTAATTCCCATTTATGCTACCGATCGCAGCCCTAGAACGCATCAACGAATTCCACCTCTTTTTCCCTTACAACCATAAGTATGCATCCTTTATTGGAATTCACCAGTCTTTTCATTTGTCCAGCACTTACAAGGCTGGCATTAATTTTATTTTGATGAGTCCTCACTATATATTCTACCCCATCCTTGGTGATTTGATATTTGTTCTCATGACAAAAAAAGACTGCCTTTCTATCATACAGGTATGGGCTCCCTAACACCATGCCATATGGGCTCCCTAACACCATGCCACAAATATCCAATGATATTACATCCAATTCTACTTCATCTACTAGCTTAGACACAATCACAAATTTGACCTTGTACTCCTGGGTTACATTCAATTTTTCTTTATCATGTATCCATCCCAATGGGTAAGGTTTCGGGTGTGCTTTTGTCTCTAAGCCAAGTTTCTTTACGAGGGATTCTGCAATTAAGTTTTCTTGGGACCCAGTATCAAACAGAGTTTCAACTTTGGTATGATTTACAACAACTCTGATATGAAATAATTCAATTCTTTTTCAATCATTCGAAAGGGACTCATCTACAAAACTGGTGCCTTCATGCGATTTAGAATTAACAGGAGGTGTAAGAGTACCTTTTGTTCCTACTACTATGATCAATGCTTCATCTCCCGAATCCGATCCAAGGTCTTGCTAGAATGTTGCCACTGACTTCTACTTCGTTTTTCCTCCATACTTCTTTGGACGCTTTTCTGGTTGTTGCTTCCAACCGTGATCATCATCGTGGCCTTCCTTCTTGCAGTGATTGCAATAAGGCTGCTTTCCTTCTTTAGCTGTTGTTATTTTCTACTCCTTCCCTTTCCATTTCGCTTTGGATTTGCCATTGGGAGGTTTGAATGGTGGCTTTCTGGACTGGTTGTCTCTTTCATTCTTGCCCCTATTCTCAATATGAATTGCCTTCACACTAGTTGCGTCAATAGTGGTTGGTTCAAAAAACAACAATGAATGCCTAATATAGCTATGCAATGAGCCTATATACCTAGTCACAACTTCAGGTGCATCAAGTGCTATACTCAGAATCAGTGCTTGCTTCCTAAATTCTTCTGTAAAACTCTAAACATCCTTCCCCTTGCCTTGCCTTAAATACTTCCAATTCATCAAGGCCTTTTGCTTGTACACTAGGGGATAAAATTGTTCTTTTAACGCAGAAGTGAAATCAGGCCATGAGGAAGGAGCTTACCCACATTCTTACTGCTTTGCAATTTTCTCTCCCACCAAATGAGAGCAGTACTACTCAGCTGTAGAGAGGCCAGCTAGATCTTTGCCTCGTCCTCCACAATATGTTGAATCCTGTAGTAGACCTCAATTTTCCTAGTCCAATTATTAAGATTTTCGGCATTACTTTTACCATTAAACATAGGAAGATCAAATTTAACATCTAAGTTAAAGAATGGTTTCTTAGATGCATCCTTTGAATTTCTACGATTATGGTGGTGAGAGGAAGAAGAACCTTCACTCCCAGAAGGAGAAGAAGGGGGTTCTTCTCCACCATTCCCATGTGCTGAACCTTGTCCTTCTGGGTTCCTCCCTTCTGCTTTCTCCAGCATTAAAACCAGCTAACTAATATTCTTTTCCATTGAATAGAAAGTCTTTCTGAAATTACGCTCCTCTTCAACATGAGCTTCATCTTTAGCCATGTTTCTTCTTCGAGGTGCATGCCCTACCTCTAGATCAAAAGGTTCTAGTTCCCCTTCACCTCTTTGAAGCCTGTTTCTTGTTAGCATGCAACATGCAATTCACATCTAAAAATCCCTGCTCTGATACCACTTGATCCAGGATACTTTGTTGATAGATGTAGGGAAAGAATCACATGCAAAGTTGAAGCTTAACACAGAAATTCAATGTACACTCAAGAAAAGAAGAAGAAAGCACACAAAGGCACAAAATGTAAACACCAAGACTTGATAATGGAGTTCATCCAATTCAGAGTGCATCTCCAGGCCCAACTCAAACAATGGGGAGGCCTTTATATTAAATGGCATGAAAGAAGAGAATTTACAATCATCAACCGCATACAAGAGTCTTATACCTCCATTATGAAAGATGGCTCTGAAATGGAGACCTCAGATGGAGAAGTGGGTAGCATCAAGGCATCCATGGAGCTGAAAGGGGCTAAAAACATCTAAAACCTATCCCAACAGACAGAAATGCACTATCAGCCTCCTGCCAAATGAGACAGTGTGCTGCAAAATCCTCCCCTGTACTTTTCCAACTATCATGCTTTTATAATGGTTTTTTTGGACAAAATCGTGTTTAAATCAAAGTTGTCTTAGTTCCAAATAGAGGCAGGTGGAGTAGAAGGATCGGTGGCACAATTGACCCTTAAAATGGCCTCATTATCATTGTAGCAATAAATACTTGAAATCCTAAAAATACACTAAAATCTGGCAAAATCATCAAGCCCCGGACCTCAAATTTTATTAAATCAGGCATATTTGTTTATCGGGTCTGGGCTTGATATCATAATCAGCATATCGGGGTGCATAGTCCTGTTAAATGGGGATGGCTAACCACCGATCACTGATCGCTGATATCGGCTTCGACCGATTGCATCAGCATCCCACTCACATAATGGTCCGATGTCCCAGTCTTCGATCACCGATAACGATCTTGCTGATCACTTTATCGCCGATCGCAAGTTGGCCTCTTGCCTGCTGATATATACATATCCCTCTAATCTGATTGCCTTCCGATCCACTGATCCGATTTAATAGGAGATTGATGATCAGAGTTTTCTCTGCGCCCTTCGTAATTTTGCCTCCATAAATCTTTCGATTGCGATTTTTTTGGCCTTTTAAGTCTTAAACCCATTTTTAAAGGAAAATGCCTCATTTTCTTAAGGAACATAGAAACCTTCTCTTCGCTATAACTTCATTATCTGGACTTAGATTGAAGTGTCGTTCACGCTGTTGGAATTAGAATGACAAGATTTATGCTCTGGTAGGTGGTTGACTTTATCCTAAGAACTTTTGATTATGAGCTTTTCCATGCCATTATATTTGAAGATCCACCTGGATCAATCCTCCCCATTGAGGAGCTTTTGGATTGCCAAAAGCTTTTCATTATTCAATTGGCAAGTGAGGGAATTGTTCCCTCACTTCTCTTTCTCCATCCACCTAGCCTTGTTGGGGTTCATTTCCTTGAAACCAACTCGAAGATATTCTAAATCTCCTCACCATGAAGTCTTAGTTCTTCTATAGAGGATGATGTCTTCGGGCAACTCATCAAGATATTCTGGTGCAAAATCATCGACTATAGGAACTATACCCACCTCATCAGTGTCCATGATAAATGGTGGTTCATACATATTTAGGTTCTCCACATTCACTACTGAGTACATCTGCATATATACTAGCAAGTCAAGATGCAAGGCATTGTTCCCAATCTTCTCCAAAATGGTGAATGGTCCATACCGGATTGGTCACAACTTCTTTCCTTCTCCCTTCATCTTGTCTTTGTTGATGTGGAACCACACATTGTCACCCACATGGAATTGATGGTCCACTCGGTGTTTATCGTGTCGAGCCTTGTAAGGGGCTTGACTTTTCTCCAACTGCTCTTGCACTGCTTGGTGAATCAATTAGATTCACTGAATGAATTGCTGAGCTTTGTCCCTATCATTACGTCCACTGGAGCCATCTTCCCTTCCAAAGACCATATCAAAAGGGTCCTTTGGTAGGTAACCAAAACATGTCTCGAATGGTGAATGTTGTGTAGATGAATACACTGCTCGGCTGTAGGAATGTTGTACATATGGGAGATGTTCATCCCACAACCTGGTATGCTTACCACAATAGCCTCGTAATAAGTGTACCACGATACGGTTTACAACCTCTGTCTGTCCGTCAGTATGCAGGTGAAATGTCATGCTTCTTTTCAATTTGGTGTCCATCATCCTCCACAAGTTGGTCCAAAACTCTCCAAGAAAGTGAGAGTCCCGATCTGACACAATTGACATGGGTAATACAAAGTGGACCCAAACATGCTGAAAGAAAAGAGAAGCAGTCTGCTCTGCATTAATCTGCTTTTTACAAGGCATAAGAATACACATATTGCTAAAACGGTCAACGACGACATACAAATAGTCGCGACTCTTCCTAGACAAAGGTAAACCTCCTACAAAGTCCATTGACACCCTTTCCCATGGATGACTCAGAATAGGGAGTGGCATGTAGAGCCCAAGTTTTCTATTAGAGGGCTTTGAAACAGAACACATCACACAACCATTTACATAGCAAATCACAATGTTTTTCATATGAGGCCAAAAACAAAATCTTTGTACATGACATAAAGTATTTTCGACAACAAAGTGTCCAGACACAAGAGAGGTGTGGGCCTCTCGAATTAAATGTATTCTTTTCCCTATGGGAATACACACTTTACCAAGGTGATACAACAATTTCTCCTACAAGTGATAGTTGTCCACCTATGAACCATGGGTTAGTTTTGCATAAACCTACTTAAAGTCATCATCGTTACCACATTTTTTAGCATAACTCTCAAAAGATAATGAAGCATTATGCAAAATAATAGAAGCAGAAATAGGAGGGGGAGATAGCATATCAACCACTTTATTGCTAGTGCCCTTCTTATACTTTATTACCAGATGAAACTGTTGAAGAAAGCCCATCCACCTGAAATGAATTGATTGCTACAACCTGGTTTGTGACTGAAGGTACTGTAAGGGCTAATGATCTGTATGACTAATGGTTTCCTTGCTGATCAAGTAGTGTTTCCACTTCTTCACACTTTGCACCAAGGCATAAAGTTCCTTGTCATCGATGGGATAGTTTATCACAGCTTGAGAAAACTTCCCAGAATGGTAAAAAATCGGCTTCTTTTGCTGCATCATTATAGCTCCCATGGCATAACCGCTAGCATCAGTTTCACTCAAAAATGGCTGTTGCAGATCGGGTAAGGCTAAGACTAGCGTGGTGCTGATCTTTTCCTTCAGTGTTTCGAAGGACTTCTGTTGTCTTCCTCCCCATTGGAAGCCCTGTTTCGCGCCTTTCAAGGTGTGAAAAGGTGCTGCAATAATAGAGAAATTAGCAATAAATCTCTTCCCGTACTGGACTGCACCTTGAAAGCTACGAACCTCGGTTACACTAGTAGGCTTAGGCCAATTTACAATTGCTTCAACTTTAGAGGGATAAATTTTTAACTGACCATGACCAACAATATGACCTAGGTAACCCAAAGAGGTTTTCCCAAACTCACACTTTGAAAATTTTACAAAGAGTTTTTCCTTTTTCAGTACATCAAGCACTTTCTTTACATGACACACATGTTCAGACCAACTCTTACTAAAGACAAGTATATCATCTAAATATACAAGAACAAAATAATCAATGAAAGGCTGAAATATATCATTCATAACCTGCATAAAGGTGGCTGGAGCGTTGCAAAGCCTGAATGGCATCACAATCCATTCGAGCAGCCCCTACTTGGTCTTGAAATTGGTTTTCCACACGTCCTACTCTGCAATTTTGACCTCGTGATAGCCACTGCGGAAATCCAACTTTGTGAAATAAACATCACTCTTTAATTGGTCTAACAAATCATCTATGTGTGGAAGGGGATAGTGGTTTTTCACCATGATCTTGTTGAGTGTGCGGTAATCCATGCACATCCTCTAGGTGTTATCTTTCTTTGGCACTAAAACAATTGCAAACCACATGGAGTGGTGCTTGGCTTGATGTCGCCTTGGTCCAACAATTCCTGCACTTGTCTCTTGATTTCCTCCATGTCGATAGCCAACATCCTATACATGCCAATATTTGGCAGAGGGGCATCATGTCGTACATGGATTTCATGTTGGATTTCCCTCTTCGAAGATAATCCCTTCGGTTCCTGAAACAACTCATCATAATTAGAAATCAGTTTAGTTAATTCCCATTTATGCTACCGATCGCAGCCCTAGAACGTATCAACGAATTCCACCTCTTTTTCCCTTACAACCATAAGCATGCATCCTTTATTGGAATTCACCAGTCTTTTCATTTGTCCAGCACTTACAAGGCTGGCATTAATTTTATTTTGATGAGTCCTCACTATATATTCTACCCCATCCTTGGTGATTTGATATTTGTTCTCATGACAGAAAAAGACTACCTTTCTATCATACCGGTATGGGCTCCCTAACACCATGCCATAGATATCCAATGATATTACATCCACTTCTACTTCATCTACTAGCTTAGATGCAATCACAAATTTGACCTTGCACTCCTGGGTTACATTCAACTTCGCTTTATCATGTATCCATCCCAAGGGGTAAGGTTTCGGGTGTGGTTTTGTCTCTATGCCAAGTTTATTTACTAGGGATTCTGCAATTAAGTTTGCTTGGGACCCAGTATCAAACAGAGTTTCAACTTTGGTATGATTTACAACAACTCTAATATGAAATAATTCAATTATTTTTTAGTCGTTCAAAAGGGACTCATCTGCAAAACTAGTTCCTTCATGCAATTTAGAATTAACAGGAGGTGTAAGAGTACGTTTTGTTCCCGCTGTTGTGATCAACGCTTCATCTCCCAAATCCGATCCAAGGTCTTGTTGGACTGTTGCCACTGACTTCTACTTCCCTTCTCCTCCATACGTCTTTGGACGCATTTATGGGTGTTGCTTCCAACAGTGATCATCATCGTGGCCTTCCTTCTTGCAGTGATTGCAATAAGGCCGCTTTCCTTCTTTAGCTGCTGTTATTTTCTTCTCCTTCCCTTTCCATTTCGCTTTGGATTTGTCATTGGGAGGTTTGAATGGTGGCTTTCTAGACTGATCATCTCTTTCATTCTTGCCCCTATTCTCAATAAGAATTTCCTTCACACTAGCTGCGTCAATAGTGGTTGGTTCAAACAACAACAATGAATGCCTAATATAGCTATGCAATGAGCCTATATACTTAGTCACAACTTCAGGTGCATCAAGTGCTATACTCAGATTCAATGCTTGCTTCCTAAATTCTTCTGTAAAACTCTAAACATCCTTCCCCTTGCGTTGCCTTAAATACTGCCAATTCATCAAGGGATTTTGCTTGTATACTAGGGGATAAAATTGTTCCTTTAATACAGAAGTGAAATCAGGCCATGAGGAAAGGAGCTTACTGTTATCGGGAAAACTAGTGTCTATGCAGAGCTGCTAGTCGCACTAAGGCTGGTAGCTACCTTAGAAACAAACAAACTAAATCTACTTTCGTTTTCCTTTATGAGAAATAGATAAGAGGGGAATAAGGAGACCAACCTCTGTCTTGCGCTTGGTTCCTTGCTTGATTCCTCTCCCTTCTGATAGATATTTGCTACTCGCTTCCTTGTCTACCCAGCTTCAAAGAGCACCTATAGAATCAAAGCAGCATAACACTATCCAAGAACATAGATCTGTTATCATAAACAATACAGGACCAGATATATATTGACCACACAAATGCATATACATCAATCATACAAGAATGTGGAGGAAAACTTGAATAGCTTTATTGATAATCAAGAAAGAGAAAAGAGGATTACAACCAATTGTTCTAACCCAGCATCATCCTCTTAGCAAGAAAACCCTTCTTCACCTCAAGAAAAGCTTAGATCACCCAACACTATGATATTGCACCAAGAAACCAACAACACTTCCTTACTAGATACAAAATTCCAGCCTCTGGATCTCTGGGATGAGGGATCCATATATAGATGTTTGCAAGGGGGGTGAGTCAGTTTTTGAGAGTTGATTAGTGTCCTCTCTCTGATAGTTCTTGATTCCACTTGGAGATTGATGATCTCTTACTCATCCCTGGGCGAATGCAGAGAGGCAACTGTCACAAGAGAAGTTTCTAGAAGATTCCATGATCCTCCACCTTGCAGATTGACGCTGCCATTTGTCCACTCTCGCCCATCGCACCCCATAGAAGGGGTTTTCAAGATGCATCGCACCTACTGTGTGTACTTAGGTGGGATGCAGCACACTTTGACCATGGAGCAGGTGAGATGGTCTAGCTTTGACCAGTTCTGAGCAGTTTTTCATGGAGAACTTATGGGACAAGATGTAATCAGTTGACCTTGTCCTTTTAGAGGTTGGAACAACACTTTTAGGGAATTAAGAACCCTTGGTTTATGGACATTTATGATTGGGGTTGCAGTGCCCAAAAATGTCTATAACAGTTGCCCCCTAAAGCATGAGGTCGTTAATCTGTTGATGTTGGGTGAAATGCTTTATCCTGAGGATCTAAAGTTCTTTCAAGCTGGAAGGCGACCTGTAATAAGATATAATACAATACATTATCTTCATAATATTTTCATGATCTAGCTAAGGTGGACATTCCCATGCTCAACTTTATAAATTCATTTTCATGTACATAAGACAGACAATCGTCTGAGTGTAGACTGATGATTCTGGTAGAGCCATCATCCCTTAGGTTGGATGATTATCTATGCAGTAATGATGTACATTTGATGTCTTTATTTTCCTGAATATATATCACAACCCGAATGGATGAAACTAGATCTGGGGTCTTCAATCTCATTCGATCTTCACTCAAAGTACAAGTTGATCCATGTGAGAGATGTACTGGAGTCAAACATGGAAAGACATCTCCTGATTACCAGCCAATGATGTAAGCTGTTAACAATCGCGAGAGGAATCACCGATAATGATGATGACCCTCAAGGTACTACAATACAATTCACGTGGTGTGAATAAGAGACTTGGCGTCGAACACCACACAAAATCTTTCGGTCGAAGGGCATTGATGTAATCCTGTCACCAGAAGTGAGAAACTTGCCATTGAGGCATGCAAGCTTCAAAGTACTGAAAGGGTTGTTCTTAGATCGACTTCTTGGATAATGAGCTGATGTCGAAAAGAAGCGATCCGTCATAGGAGGGCCTTAGTGAATCCCACACCAATGACACGGAATGGAGCAAATGATTTTAATGGAGGTGAAAACGATCTGGTGATATAAGGTTCAGGGTGGCGGTCATGAAAGAATGGAGCGTAAATGTATTGCAATGGGTGAGACACAGGTGAATTCTTTGAGCGACTTCTCTTGAACATATCGGCGACACTAACATGATGGATTGGTAGCATTAACCCGAAATATGGATGGTGTGACGGAACCATGGTGATGTGACCAGTGAATGGAACAACCCAACCCGACTCGGATGCGGAGTGAAAGTGTCAAGTTCAAGAGCGACTTGCTACCGATAAAGTTTCTTCAAGTTTTCTTCCCAATTTTTCCCCAGTCATTGCTGACCAGTACCTCTTTATTTTTGTCAAGCTTGAGGAGGATAACATATGCTTGTTCTATAATTTTCCCTTCAGGCAAACCCATCGCTATGTTTTAATTAGCCTAGCGCTAGTGAAACTCGTTCTTGTCTGTATGGACAAGTTTGTCGCTATTCGGTTTTAACGAGTTTAACGACAAGGATAACTAGGTCCTTTTCAATTTTAGAGAGTCTAAAAAAGGGACGTAAAGAAAACTCCAATAATCCTTTTTCGTCATATAATCCTTGAGTTTGAAAAAGTATAAAACAATACAAAAGGGATGAATTTTCGGTACTTTTAACGAGCCGAACAAAATAAGCGCTCGATCTTTTTGTGTAATAATCCCTCAAGTCCAAAAAGATTAAAATCTAAAGGAGGGATAACACTTCCGGTCCCTTTAACGAGCTGGAGAGGCCAATCGCTCAACAATCTTTTCATTTTTTACGAGTCAGTTGAAAAGAGCTTCAAGGAGACTCGTTTTTTGAGGAACGAGTGATAAATTCGGGTAGCAGCTGATTCTAGGTAAGGTTTGGAATTTTCCAATCACGACACTGTCACAAGGAAGGCTAACAGGATCACTCTTCGCAACTGTTCCTCAAAAAGGGTAAACAATCAAATGGAGGTGAATGATCGGCCAATACAGAGTGGAGGTGATGATGAGAACATGACCAAGGCTTCAAAGGCTGGTGATAATACATTCACGATGGTTATTTACCGGAAAATGGTTCATTTTTTAATGAGCATAAACTCTGGGGGAACATTTTCTCATTGCTTATGTTTATCTTTTAACGAGCTTGAATTCCACATTAAAACTGCTCGATCCAGTCATATAATAAGGATGTCTCATATAAAACGACATTTTTTCAAAGCTTTGCCCCACATCCTTTCTTTATGCAAGTTAGGAAACGACCAATCCTACGAGTTTAAAGGGTTAGAGGACCTATAAATTTAAAAAATAAATGGTCGCTCTTCGCTTGCATGCCAAAAGGTTTGCATGCCCCCAGGTATAGCGAAGTAGAGTTTCCAGGTTACCCCTCAATTTGCAGACAAAACACTTGTTTTATCGGAAAAGGCCTACCTTTCCAGGTTACCCCTAAATTTGTAGACAAAACATTTGTTCTATCAAGAAAGGCCTACCTTAACAGAAGTATCTTATTCCGGTCTAATCCCATTTTCCAAAATGGGCAAGTGTGTCAACCAGTCATATATCCTCTGCGGAAATCTACCCTATACCCAAGGTTCTCCTGTCGAGACAGGCCAGGGTGCATGCCCCCTGGGTTTCATTCATATCCTCCAAATCACTCGTGCTCATCAGGAGGACGGACTGGGGATTGATGAGACATTCCTTGCATGAAAAGACCATTCAGGGTTGGTATATGACTATTTGCTATGTGTGAACCAGGGAATGAAAGCTGGTCTACGAGCTTGACCACTCTTCCTTCATGCGGAAAACAAATTACTCTAAAGAGTGAGGAGACAATGGCTCACATGCAATAAATATAGTCTCGTCCAAGGAGTAGATTATAATCCAGGGGTCCTTGGACTACCATTACGTTCATGTGAACGGTTTCCTTCTCATTGTTATCGGCACATTGGGAAGTATCCCTAATGGTCGATTGGTTCCTTTGTCAAAGCCTGTTAGATTTCTCATCTTAGGCAAAAGCGATGGCGAACCAAGCGCTTTCCAGGTAGTTGAGGAAAGGATACTCACAGAATCCCCTTCATCTATGATGGTACCGGCCATGACCATTCTATATATTTGAGCAATGATTCGAAATGGTACACTAGCCGGTAAGCGGGGTCTGCCTAGTAGATTCCAATCGAAGGAAACAACTAGGTTGCTTGGAGGTGGGACCGAATAGATGGTCGGATACGACTCTGACGAACTTCCTTCCTGCGGTAAAGGAACGGGTAGACTGCCCCCATGTTCATCGGAGTCTGTGCTTACGAAAAGAATTTGGACAGTGTCATCCTTGTTCTCTTCGGTGACTGTATCATCTGAAGATGGATCCTCTGAAGGCAAGACCGGGTCAACTACCGCCTCGACCTTTTGAATTTCATCTGGTGTGGATTCAGATGGTTTATCTTCAATGATAGATGCTTCGGCTGACCACAAGGGCATGTCAGCCGGATTTTAAACTAGTGATGGAATTGGAAAGAGTTTCTTATATCCAGGAGGAAGTCGTGACGGTGAAACTAGATGGTCGTCCAAAACTCTTTTAGCCTCATCTAAGAAGGGACAACGGTGGATGGTGTGATCGCCTTCACACAATTTACAAGGAAATTTACATCTTCATTTTTGTCCAGGGGCTTCACTTTCACTAGTTGACAGTGTACCTTCAACATGATCATCAGAGGTTGACGAGACCAGATTATGGAAACAAGGAGACCAGTCCCTTAAGATCCGAGGGATGCAAGGACAATCTCGATGATAGTGGTCTCCTTTGCAAACACATGGCGATTTAGGCTTGGATGGTGCAGTGTGTGGATTTTTGCTAGACGACGCCTAGTCGCCCCTTTTTGCCTTTGGCTCCTTCTTCTTCTTCTCTTTCTTCTTCTTCTCCTTCTTCTTCTCGGTTACTTGATTTTTGGCTTTACCAGCCTCATCAAGCGAAGAGGAAGGAGGAGAGGAAGAATTGGACGAAGTAGAAGGTTGGGGGGTAACTCTGGTATCGTTTAGTTGCTGACTTGATTGTTCAGGAATCACGGTGTTCTGAACAACAGAGGTTGAGAAGAGCCATACGGGCAAGCCTATTGTCAGTCCTGGAAGTGACAATGTGGCCATATGGGGTGCACCAACATCTCCCCAAGAGGAGAAGGGACTAAGATTTCCTCCAAGGGGAATTCCTTGGTTGGTGGACTCCATTTTTCTCAACCTAAGACCAACGCAGGAAAGGTGATATTTATTCCGTTTAAAATAAATTTTAGACGCTTTGACACAACTTGTTTTTTCAATTTTTAAGAGTCGATAAAAAACAAAAGATGACTCTAGTCGCCTTGGATTTTTAATGAGCTTGAAGTGACAAGTGCTCAGATGGACCTTTTCCTTTAAGGAGTCTGAAAAGGAATGAAATAGATTGCTCTGGAAATCTAGACAGAGGGATTACCAAACCAATCGCAAAACTGCAGAATACTTTTTACGGTACGGCAGTCAATCTTCCCGAATGCTGTGTTCAGTGCATTGTGATCGATAGGGCGACAGACATGGCTTCCTATGGATAAAGGATAAAGCCTATTGTGGTCTCCCAATATATACTCGACAGTACGTGGGAGCACAAGTCCGTACTGGCACTTATCGTCTCAAGGTGGAGGAATCACCCAACCAACAATGAGAACAACAGTTACCAGGCTTTATGACGCCGGAATACGTCTCGAGCCTAGACTTATAGATGTTGTGGGTTAAATTCCAAAGCATTTTTAGATTCATTAAATTTATTTTACAGTTGATCTTGCTTAAGAAATTTGCCTTTCAGGTTCACTGTGTGATGTAGATGTACAATTCCTAAAATGCAATCTAAGATGATAAACAGTCATTTAATCTTCTTTTTGCAATGAAAATCGTAGCTACTAAGGAAAGAGAGATGACATTCTTTCAACATAGAGCAGAGAGCACACACTATATGCGCCGTCCTAAATCAAACCAACAAACAGTCTAAATGCAAAATGCACGTGCATGTATTCGTTTTCAGCCTTCTTAATGTGTGAATGATAAAAGGAAAGCTAAGCGCAAATCTGAATTATTTTTTGAAGCGACGTTACTAACAAGTTTCTTTTCAAGACAAAATGAGGACAATGACAACACTTTGCGATTTGGGAATGAAACCTTGTTTTCGACACTTGAAAAACTAGTAATTCAAATCAAATACAAGAGTAACAGTGTAATCGACTATCAAGAACAATCAGATTCTCTTCTATGACTGAAAACGACACTTGCGACACTTTCAAATCAAGAAACGACAGTACGATTACGCTACTTCTTTGTAAAAGGGAACTGAAAATGGCTCAAAATACATAAAAACATTTACAGTTATTTGCACAACGGAGGTGGAATAATGGCAAGGAAGGGGGTTTCAATCAGAGGTGCACTGACTACAGGCAACAAAACTCTTGAATATAGCTGAAAAGAGTGAACACAGAAACCAAATCTAGGAGCAGGAAAGGCCTTGTCTGATCAGCGCACCTATAACACAGTGAAAAAGAGATGCAGTGCACCTACTACACTCGGGAAGTGTGATGCATCTAGAATTCACAGAAGAGACAATGCGCTGGACCAGAGACGAGACTTTAACTGGGTTCTGGGTCACAGAATGCAGCTCAGTTCAGGGATTTAGGCTAAGCAAGTGGTAATCAGTAAATCAATCACAAGGGTAGATCTAAAGAGGTTACTAGAGCCACCACAAGGGAAATTAGAGAGCTTTTAAATCAATTGTTCAGTTCACAAACAAAACCTGAAGATAGACTGAAGTAGCATTGATCTACTTTGCACTTGCATAACAAATGCAGTTCGAAGGCTAGCTGGCTTGACTTCAGGCTCCGTTTGTAAGTTTATAAAGCAAACAAATGTAGATAAACAAACAATCTATTCACTCCCCAATGGAGTCGCCATTTTGATATGCAGAGCTACTAGTCCCACTAAGGCTGGTAGCTACCTTAGAAGCAAACAAACTAAAACTACTTTCGTTTTCCTTTATGAGAAATAGATAAGAGGGGAATAAGGAGACCAACCTCTATCTTGCGCTTGGTTCCTTGCTTTATTCCTCTCCCTTCTGATAGATCTTTGCTACTCACTTCCTTGTCTACCCAGCTTCAAAGAGCACCTGTAGAATCAAAGCAGCATAACACTATCCAAGAACATAGATCTATTAACATAAACAATATAGGACCAGATATATATTTACCACACAAATGCATATAACATCAATCATACAAGAATGTGGAGGAAAACTTGAATAGCTTTATTGATAATCAAGATGTTAAGTTATGGTATGTTCTATGCTTATAACAGTTTACTTCTTTTTCTTATTATATTGCACCGATTAGCAATCACATGTACATAAAGTAAAGTGTTGATAGAACATTAAACGATCGACAGAAAACAAGCCAAGACAAGAGACATAAGATGTGGCGGCTAGCCAGGGACAAACCCCACAATGTGTGGGGAAACCCTTTGATCAAATCTTCTTTTATCTTCAATAATTCAGCAGAGAGAAATAGTACAATAAATCTGATTCATATCAGCAGTAGCAAACCCTAGATCAGTAGCATCAACATTAGCGGCTTCATTATCAAACTAGGGCAAACCATATCTCACAAACCGACCGTCGGATTGACTTCATTCCACCACCAAAAGTTTCGGCTCCCAGAGGAGGTTCAGATGAACCTATAGTGTAGTTCAGATGAGGAGATCTTCTAGGCCAGGCAAGTCAATCTTTACTTTTGTAGTTGCAGCTTCAGCTTCAGCAGTTTCCGGCTTCAAACTAGGGCAGTCGATATCTTGCAAACCGTTCGTCGGATTGACTTCATTCCACCACCAAAAGTTGTGGCTTTCAAAGGAGATTCAGATAAACCTACAACGCAGTTCCAAAGAGGAGATCTTCTAGGCCACGCAAGTCAATCTTTACTTCTACAGTTGCAGCTTCAGTTTCAGCAATTTCCGACTTCAAACTAGGGCAGTCGATATCTTGCAAACCATTCGTCGGATTGACTTCATTCCACCACCAAAAGTTGTGGCTTTCAAAGGAGATTCAGATGAACCTACAACGCAGTTCCAAAGAGGAGATCTTCTAGGCCACGCAAGTCAATCTTTACTTCTGCAGTTGCAGCTTCAAATTCAACCGCTTCTGGCTTCACATGTGTGAGAGAGAGAGACCCATTTCAGCGCAGTAGAAAAGAGACTCATATCTGCACAGTAGAGAGAGAGAGATGTGATGAGATGAGTGAGTCTAAATGAGGAAAAGTCCTCTTATATTTATACACAACATTGGTGGGTGAATAGATGCGACTGTTGGGCTTCTGAGCATACATGAGTTGTAGGTCGGCTTGATAATAATTCCATAATCAAAATAAATTCATATCTCCATGAATACTTATCGGAATTGGATGATCTTTATATCAATCCTACACCTCTCGATGAGAGGAATCTAATAAAAATATTATTAGCCATGAATAAGATGACCCACATGAAGTTTTTCCCTGGTTGCCAATTTTAACACTCCCTCTCAACCATGGAGAACTTCATCTGCAATCTGTCTATCGGTCGTTACTATTCATCCATCAAATCCACTACCCTATACAGCCTGACCCTTGCCCTGCTCTGCTCTATTCTGCCTGTTCTACTTTGTCTTGTTCTGCCTGCACTGATCTGTACTGTTTTGCTCTGTTCTTCTCTACTCTTGCATTGTTCTATTTTGCTCTGCTTTTGTCCGAATTATGAAGAAGAAGAAATGATTGAGGATGTATCATACTGACTCAAAGTCAGTCTCAGAGTATGTACCACTGGTCCCAGACCAGTCTCAACCGACCCAAAGTCAGCGTCATAGTGAGTAAAACTCCAATGGTCCTAGACCAATATCATCCTCCACTGACTCAAAGTCAGTCTCAGAGTATGTACCACTGATCCCAGACCAGTCTCAACCGACCCGAAGTCAGCGTCATAGCATGGTACAACTCCTACCACTGGTCCCAGACCAGTATCATTGATCCCAGATCAATGGAGGTCATCCTAGCGTAGGGAGTACGGTAGTTACAACGATGCGTCCATTGGTACTACTATGGTCCCTAGCTTCATTTCCCTGCTCATTGATCAGATGAGAGGTACTTCCCATGAGTCGCAGACTGCATGGGTAGGATGCCTTGACACGAGAACTAATCAATCCTGTCCTCACAGGAGAACACATCAATCCTGCTACAATCGCTGTGGAGAACACATCAATCCAGGCTGCCATGGAGAACACATCAATCCAGGCCTCACAGGAGAACTAATCATCCTGCTACACAGGAGAGTGAATCATCCTGTTCCACAAGAGAGCGAATCATCTTGTCCCACAAGAGAGCGAATCATCTTGTTACAGTGTGCGCCACCAGGGGAGGGTGAGTCACCCTGTGGTCATATGTTGCTCCAGTAGGAACCGCAAGCCCTCAGAGCTCCCAGAGCTCAATGTATGCAACATGCAGGACCCTTGTACAAGGGTTTCTTGCCGACTCCAAGTCGTTTGGAAAAATCACAGATTAGATCTTTCCTCGGGGCTTTGACAAGGTGTATCAACCTGTACATCATCTTAATGTGATGGAGCTTCCTTGCTCATTGACTTACCATATCCCAGATGATGTCTATCTGCTGGAGCAATTGACGAATACGGGATTCCTCAATAATCGAATCCCACCTCTGGTTGTTACAGAGAATCACAGTGGTATCCAATGTAAATCCAAACAGCTCACTGAAGATCTTTCGCAACCAGACTGCCTCACACGAGGTTATGCTAGCAACAATATATCCTACTTCGGTGGTGCTCAAAGCCACCGACTTCTGCTTCCTGCTCATCCAGAATATCGAAGCAGATCCCAAGGTGAGACAGTACCCAGAAGTGCTCTTACGGTCCACCACACTGCCTGCCCAATCAACATCAGTATATCCAAGTAGTCTCACATCTCCGGCAGTGTATCTTAATCCATGAGAGATTATGTCCTGAAGACATCTCAGAAGATTCCTGGCATCAATCCAGTGAGGCTCAACCAAATATGAGCTCACAATGCTAACTGCAAAACATATGTTCGGACGGAGGTTCACCAAGAACATCAATGCGAATGAGTTTTTGAAACTCAGAGGCATTTCCCAAGTCTGGTCCGACATCACTACCATATAACTTCTAAAAGTTAAGATCCTCGAGGTAGTCACAGGCTTGCAGTCCATCATACCGAATCTTTCCAATATATTTACCACATATTTTCCTTGAGATAGGAAAATTTCCCTTGGCTTCTGCCACACTTCAAGTCCCTGGTCCTTCATTTCAAATTCAAAAGCCATCTCCCTCTAACATTTGTGAATGAGAGGGTTTGCACCTGTTAGAAATAGGTCATCCACATACAACACCAGTAGGAGAGGCTTGTCATCTTCAACCTTAAAGTAAAGGTTAGGATCAGCTTCACTCCTAGTGAATCCCAGCTTCATCAACTAGCTATCGATCCTCTCATACCATCCTCGGGGTGCTTGCTTCAGCCCATAGAGAGCCTTCTTCAACCTGCATACATGAGATTTTCAATCATAAATCTCAAATCCTTCAGGTTGCTCCACATAGACCTCTTCCTTGATAGAACCATGCAAGAACTCAGTCTTAACATCCATCTGATGTAGGTTCCATCCTTGTGAAGCCACATGGGCTAAGATCAAGCGCATGGTCGTATATCTGGCAACAGGTGCAAATATCATAGTCTATACCTCCCTTCTGGGATAAACCACGAGCAACAAAATGAACCTTATACTTTTCCATACTTCTATTTGCTGCATGCTTTATCTTGTAAAGCCATTTTGAAGTAACAATTGTCTTGTCCAGGGTCTTGGAACTACTTCCCAGACATCATTCTCCATAATAGACTCATATTCTATGGTCATAGCATCCTTCCATAGTTAATGCTTGATGACATATGGGAATGATGAAGGTTCATTTTGTATGATCGTGCTCATGATGGTCATGTATCTCTGATATCTGTTAAGTTTCTTACTTTGATGGAAGGTTCCTCAGGGTGCAGCATGTCCTTCAGCATCATCAAGTATCCCCCTAAGCCATGAAGGCCTCTTCCTAGAAGAGGAAGGCTCATGTGAATGAGGATCAATCAGATCCATGGGTTCTTCTACATCAGGCATTGATTCATCATCCTTTTCTTTCGGTTCCCTGGTGTCAGCTTCTTAAGAGCTACTCAAAGTCAGCAGATTGTCCACCTCGCTGAGAGCCATATCTTAGTCAAAGGTGACATCATGACTAATCACGACTTCCCTTTGACCAGTGGTGAACATTTCTTCAGGAGTTTAGGAACCCAATGCTTGATGAGGGCATCAATTTTGTACATATATGACAGTGATTGTAGTTTCAGCCCATAGAAACTTTGGAAGTCTTTGATCATGTAGCATGGCCCAGACAACTTCCATCATCGTGTGGTTCTTCCTTCCCACCACACCATTCTGCTCAGGAGTATGTGGTGTAGTAGTCTCCCTCTTAATGCCAACCTCAGGTATGCCTGAGTAAACCAATTGTAATATATCAGAGGTCTTGCTTTGGCTTGAGGGGAATGGTCCCCTTTTGAGCTTTCCTTTGGCACATCCCGGACATACACCTTCTTTCTCTACTTGGAGTTTGGGCATCCCTGTTATCATCTGTCTTACATCGGGTAGAGCTTTGTAATGAAGGTGGGCAAACCTCCGATGCCAAAGTTTGGACTAAAGAGTTGTGTCACAAGACATGACACCTAGCGGACTTCCATCGACCTAATATGATGAATCAACACTATACCCAAGAGTAAAGGCATTTCCATATACATACCTTGCCATTGCTTAAGGTTACCTTGTAGCCTTTGTCTTCCATTGCCGAGATGGACACTAGGTTCTTTTTGAGGTTAGGTGCATTTAATACATCCTGGACTTTCTAGCCTTCTTGAATGGTTGTCCTCTTCCTCGATCCCTAGCTCTCCTCTTACCTTTGCTGTTGAATTTGTCATTCCTTTGATTTGCCATCAGAGGGATTTTGATCATTGTCCCGGTGTGAGTCCTTTCTATCAGGGCACTCCCTTGCATAGCGACCTGATTTATCGCAGATGTAACATCATCCTTTTCTTCCACCCTTAGGTCCAGCCTTTCCTTTTGATTTAGACCCAGAATTATTTCTTTTCTTAGCATGAGAAGAAAAAGCAGCGGGAGGACCTTTAGGCATGGGAATTTCTTGCACTTCTTCCCTTGTTTCTTCTTGAATGCATCTAGCCATTAATTCCTTGAAACCAGGAATTACATTATAGTTCAAAAGAGTAGTCCTGAACACATACCATTCAAATGGCAATCCTCCAAGAGTTGTGAGTGCCATTTCTCTATCAGTAATAGTTTCCCCAATAGATAGGAGATCGTTCTCGATCTCCGTGATTCTTAAGAAGTATGCTTGCATACTTTCATCTTTACCCTTCTTGATTTTCCTCAACTTATTTCTAAGAAACAAAACTTGATTTACATCATTAACTTTAAATAAACTCACCAGTCTATCGTAGATTTCCTTGGAGGTGTCCAGTTCAGAGATGTAGGCCACCAAGTGCTTGTCGATAGAGTCCCAGATGATCTTCTATTGTTTTGACTTCTCCATTTTCTCATTTGTTCCAGGCAGCAGTGGATGCATTTGATGGAGGCTCAACAATATTGCCTCTCACATGATCCAACACTCCTTGATTCTCAAGGGTTAGATCGATAAACATCTTCCATCCGTGATAGTCAGTTCTCACGGAGCTTGTCTTTAGCAGGAAAGAGTGTTGAGGACCCCATAGTTCTTTTAGGATAGCCTTGCCAATATTCTCTTCGATGATTGCTCTTGCTCTTGCTCGGGCTTTGTCTTCACCTCAGCTCTGATACCATGTTAGGTTATGGCATGTTCTATGCTTATAACAGTTTACTTCTTTTTCTTATTATATTCCACCGATTAGCAATCACATGTACATAAAGTAAAGTGCTGATAGAACATTAAACGATCGACAGAAAACAAGCCAAGACAAGAGACACAAGTTGTGGCGGCTAGCCAGGGACAAACCCCACAATGGGTGGGGAAACCCTTTGATCAAATCTTCTTTTATCTTCAATAATTCAGCAGAGAGAAATAGTACAATAAATCTGATTCATATCAGCAGCAACAAACCCTAGATCAGTAGCATCAGCATTAGCGGCTTCATTATCAAACTAGGGCAGACCATATCTCACAAACTGACCGTCAGATTGACTTCATTCCACCACCAAAAGTTTCGGCTTCCATAGGAGGTTCAGATGAACCTACAGCGTAGTTCAGATGAGGAGATCTTCTAGGCCACGGAAGTCGATCTTTACTTATGCAGTTGCAGCTTCAGTTTCAGCAGTTTCCAGCTTCAAACTAGGGCAGTCGATATCTTGCAAATTGTTCGTCGGATTGACTTCATTCCACCACCAAAAGTTGCGGATTTCAAAGGAGATTCAGATGAACCTACAACGTAGTTCCAAAGAGGAGATCTTGTAGGCCACGCAAGTCAATCTTTACTTCTGCATTTGCAGCTTCAGTTTCAGCAGTTTCCAGCTTCAAACTAGGGCAGTCGATATCTTGCAAACCGTTCGTCGGATTGACTTCATTCCACCACCAAAAGTTGTGGCTTTCAAAGGAGATTCAGATGAACCTACAACTTAGTTCCAAAGAGGAGATATTCTAGGCCACGCAATTCAATCTTTACTTCTGCAGTTGCAGCTTCAAATTCAACAGCTTCCAGCTTCACATGTGTGAGAGAGAGAGACCCATTTCAGCGCAGTAGAGAAGAGACTCATATCTGCATAGTAGAGAGAGAGAGATGTGATGAGATGAGTGAGTCTAAATGAGGAAAAGTCCTCTTATATTTATACACAACGTTGGTGGGTGAATAGATGTGACTGTTGGGCTTCTGAGCCTACATGAGTTGTAGGTCGGCTTGATAATAATTCCATAATCAAAATAAATTCATATCTCCATGAATACTTATCGGAATTGGATGATATTTATATCAATCCTACACCTCTCGATGAGAGGAATCTAATAAAAATATTATTAGCCATGAATAATATGACCCACATGAATTTTTTCCCTGGTTGCCAATTTTAACACAAGAAAATGCAAAGAGGATTACAACCAATTGTTTTGACCTAGCATCATCCTCTCAGCAAGAAAGCCCTTCTTCACCTCAAGAAAAGCTTAGATCACCTAACACTATGATATTTCACCAAGAAACCAACAACACTTCCTTACCAGATACAAAATTCCAGCCTCTGGATCTCTGGGATGAGGGATCCATATATAGATGTTTGCAAGGGGGGTGAGTCAGCTTTTGAGAGTTGATTAGTGTCCTCTCTCTGACAGTTCTTGATTCCACTTGGAGATTGATGATCTCTTACTCATCCCTGGGCAAATGCAGAGAGGCAAGTGTCACGGGAGAAGTTTCTAGAAGATTCCATGATCCTCCACCTTTTAGATTGACCCTACCATTTGTCCACTCTCGCCCATCGCACCCCATAGAAGGGCTTTTCAAGATGAATCGCACCTACTGCGTGTACTTAGGTGGGATGTAGCGCACTTTGACCATGGAGCAGGTGAGATGGTCCAGTTTTGACCAGTTCTGAGCAGTTTTTCATGGAGAACTTCTGGGAGAAGATGTAATCAGTTGACCCTGTTCTTTTAGAGGTTGGAACAACACTTTTAGGGACTTAAGAGCCCTTGGTTTATGGAAATTTATGATTGGGGTTGCAGTGCCCAAAAATATCTATAACACTTACCCACATTCTTACTGCTTTGCAATTTTCTCTCCCACCAAACGACAGCAGTACTACTTAGTCGTAGAGAGGCCAGCTAGATCTTTGCCTCATCCTCCACAATCTGCTGAATCCTGTAGTAGACCTCAATCTGCCTAATCCAATTATTAAGATTTTCTGCGTTGCTTTCACCATTAAACATAGGAAGATCAAATTTAACATCTAAGTTAAAGAAGAGTTTCTTAGATGCATCCTTTGAATTTCTACGATTATGGTGGTGAGAGGAAGAAGAACCTTCACTCCCAGAAGGAAAAGAAGGGGGTTCTTCTCCACCATTCCCATGTGCTGAACCTTGTCCTTCTGGGTTCCTCTCTTCTGCTTTCTCCAGCATTAAAACCATCTAACTGATATTCTCTGCCATTGAATAGAAATTCTTTCTGAAATTACGCTCCTCTTCAATATGAGCTTCATCTTTAGCCATGTTTCTTCTTCGAGGTGCATGCCCTACCTCTAGATCGAAAGGTTCTAGTTCCCCTTCACCTCTTTGAAGCCTGTTTCTTGTTAGCATGCAAACATGAAATTCACATCTAAAAAGCCCTGCTCTGATACCACTTGATCCAGGATATTTTCACTTATAGATGTATGGAAAGAATCACATGCAAAATTGAAGCTTAACACAAAAATTCAATGTACACTCAAGAAAAGAAGAAGAAAGCACACAAAGGCACAAAATGAAGACACCAAGACTTGATAATGGAGTTCATCCAATTCGGACTGCATCTCTAGGCCCAACTTGATCACCGATCACCAATATTGGCTTCGACCGATCGCATCGGCATCCCGCTCACATAATGGTCCGATGTCCTAGTCTTCGATCACCAATAACGATCCCGCCGATCACTTTATCACTGATCGCAAGTCTGTGTCCTGCCTGCTGATATATATACATATCCCTCTGATCTGATTGCCTTCCGATCCATCGATCTGATTTAATAGGAGATCGATGATCGGGGTTTTCTCTGCACCCTTCGTAAGTCTGCCTCCATAAATCCTCCGATTGCAATTTTTTTGGCCTTTTAAGGTTTAAACCCATTTTTAAAGGAAAATGCCTCATTTTCTTAAGGAACATAGAAACCTTCTCTTCGCGATAACTTCATTATCTGGACTTGGATTGAAGTGTTGTTCACGCTATTGGAATTAGGATGACAAGAACTATGCTCTAGTACTTGGTTGAATTTATTCTAAGCACTTTTGGTTATGAGCTTTTCCATGCCATTATATTTGAAGATCCACCTGGATCAATCCTCCCCATTGAGGAGCTTTTGGACTGCCAAAAGCTTTTCATTATTCAATTGGCAAGTGAGGGAATTGTTCCCTCACTTCTCTTTCTCCATCGACCTGGCCTTACTGGGGTTCATTTCCTTGAAACCAACTTGAAGATATTCTACATCTCCTCGCCATGAAGTCCTAGTTCTTCTATAGAGGATGATGTCTTCGGGCAACTCATCAAGATATTTTGGTGAAAAATCATCGACTGTAGGAACTATGCCCACCTCATCAGTGTCAATGATCAATGGTGGTTCATACATATTTAGGTTCTCCACATTCACTACTGAGTACATCTGCATATATACCAACAAGTCAAGATGCAAGGCATTCTTCCCAATCTTCTCCAAAATGGTGAATGGTCCATACCGGATTGGTCACAACTTCTTTCCTTCTCCCTTCATCCTGTCCTTCCTGATGTGGAACCACATATTGTCGCCCACATGGAATTGATGGTCCACTCAGTGTTTATCATGTCGAGCCTTGTAAGGGGCTTGACTTTTCTCCAAATGCTCTTGCACTACTTGGTGAATCAATTAGATTCACTGAATGAACTACTGAGATTTATCCCTATCATTACGTCCAGTAGAGCCTTCTTCCCTTCCAAAGACCATATCGAAAGGGTCCTTTGGTAGGTAACCAAAACATGTCTCGAATGGTGAACGTTGTGTAGATGAATGCACTGCTCGGTTGTAGGAATGTTGTACATATGTGAGATGTTCATCCCACAACATGGGATGCTTCCCACAATAGCCTCGTAATAATTGTACCACGATATGGTTTACAACCTCTGTTTGTCCATCAGTCTGCCGGTGAAATGTCATGCTTCTTTTCAATTTGGTGTCCATCATCCTCCACAAGCTGGTCCAAAACTCTCCAAGAAAGTGAGAGTCCCGATCTGACACATTTGACATGGGTAATACAAAGTGGACTGAAACATGTTGAAAGAAAAGAGAAGTAGTTTGCTCTGCAGTAATCTGCTTTTTACAAGGCATAAGAATACACATCTTGCTAAAACGGTCAACAACGACATACAAATAGTCGTGACTCTTCCTAGACAAAGGTAAACCTCCTACAAAGTCCATTGGCACCCTTTCCCATGGATGACTCGGAATAGGGAGTGGTGTGTAGAGCCCAAGTTTTCTATTAGAGTGCTTTGAAACAGAACACATCACACAACCCTTTACATAGAAAATCATAATGTTTTTCATATGAGGCCAAAAACAAAATCTTTGTACATGATATAAATTATTTTCGACACCAAAGTGTCCAGACACAAGAGAGGTGTGGGCCTCTCAAATTACATGTACTCTTTCCCCTATGGGAATACACAATTTACCAAGGTGATACAACAATTTCCCCTGCAAGAGATAGTTGTCGACCTGTGAACCATGGGTTAGTTTTGCATAAACCTACTTAAAGTCATCATTGTTACCACATTTTTTAGCATAACTCTCAAAATATAATGAAGCATTATGCAAAATAATAGAAGCAGAAATAGGAGGGGGAGATAGTATATCAACCACTTTATTGCTAGTGCCCTTCTTATACTTTATTACCAGATGAAACTGTTGAAGAAAGCCCATCCACCTGAAATGACTTGATTGCTGCAACTTGGTTTGTGACCGAAGGTACTGCAAGGGCTAATGATCTGTATGACTAATGGTTTCCTTGTTGATCAGGTAGTGTTTCCACTTTTTCACACTTTGCACCAAGGCATAAAGTTCCTTGTCATCAATGGGATAGTTTATCACAGCTTGAGAAAACTTCTCAGAATGGTAACAAATCAGCTTCTTTTGCTGCATCAGTATAGCTCCCATGGCATAACCGCTAGCATCGGTTTCAATCTCAAATGGCTGTTGCAGATCGGGTAAGGCTAAGACTAGCATGGTAGCAATTGAATTCTTGCAGAACTTGCAAGAGGATCACTCCACATTGAGGGGGAAACACATAGCAGTCACCGATGACATAATTGCAGAGGTCTCGGGACTGCCAACCACTAGGCCTGTATGCATGCTAAAGAAGGAGAGATTGCATAAGATTATAGAAACCTTCCAGGAGGAAGGCCAGAGCCTGAAAATTAGAGGAAAGGGGGTTCTGCCAGCAGCATTAGGAGAACCGTGGGTGGAATTGGCGAATACCATTCAAAGCTACATCACCTATG
This sequence comes from Pinus tabuliformis, assembly GCA_031772625.1. Lineage (NCBI taxonomy): Eukaryota > Viridiplantae > Streptophyta > Pinopsida > Pinales > Pinaceae > Pinus > Pinus tabuliformis. Next base: position 962,912,490 of record CM062808.1, on the reverse strand, counting down.
AAGGAAGAAAAGACGTGGTAAGACCACGACATCTTAAACTCTTAGCTGTACTAAAGAAAAAATTCTCTATAAATTTACCTGCATTTTTGAATTCATTACTTCATGACGTTGCACAGAGCATTAAAAAGGCACAGCATGTAGAGTCAGTGGTTAGTCATCATGGGTTGATTCGGTTAGTAGTCAGCCATAGCCTTACCCAGCAGTAGAGCAGCTGGGAAGAGCTAATCGCCATGATAAATGGAGGATTGACCACACCATTCCCAAAACGTAAACATGCCACGAGTACACCCGAGCATCTAGAAAAACGCAGGAAATTGGTCCGGCTAGCATGACTACGAGGGAAGCTAGAGAAGCCCCAAGGAAACACCACCCAGCTGGTAGAAATAGAAGATGAGCAACCCCCATGATTAGAAGGGGAAGACGATGAGAAAGGAGTGCAGGTAGAAGAGGAAGGAGAAAAAGAAGAAGAAGTTGAGCAATCTGAGCAGGAGGAGGAAACATAACAGCAGGAAGGTAGCCCATTGCAGGACCCATTGGGAGAAGATGAATTGGACAAAGTTTTGGCCAATATGGGCAAATATTGCCAACCTTCCAGTCCATCAGACCTCCATGCCGAAGACAAACCTCAGGAGGAAAATGCACCTGAAGAATCACATGCAAAGGAGGCTGAAGAAGAGAATCTACCTGTTCATGATGAAAACATGATAGGAGATGCAGAACAGGGACAACCCGTTCCTAGCTAGACGACACCAGAAGTAACTTCAGAGGCATGGGAGGGCAAAAAAGGAAGTCACCCAAGAAATAACCGAACCGGCTAGGGTTCTTGCCCCGGAGCAGCCAGAGCAGGACAACAAAGAAGCACCCTAGGAACAAAATCAGAAAGTTAGTCACAGTCCAGGCTGTAGTGAACAGCCTGTTGTTCTTTTTAAGGAAATTAAGCGAATTAAGGAATTGCGGAAGGAATAACAGAGATTACTGAACATAATAGTCCAGCTCCACTAGTAGATTAGGATTCTAAAAGCAAGACAAAGGGTAAAAAGGACTTCGGGAAGGAAAAAGGCACCCACTCCAGCAAAACCCCTCAAGACAAAGGGGCGGAGGACCAGACTCCATCCTGCTGTTCAAAACCCTGTCGAAAACCAGGCTGCTGTTCCAATTGAAAAGGAATAGCAATGGACTGATCTCCACATTAAGATAGAAATGGATGAGATGTTGACCCGCGATAAGGAAATTCAGACAGATACACCACCTTTGGGAGTGATCAGAGTCATGAACTCAAAACAACGCAATAGGAAAATTCAGGTAAAACTCCCGGCCTCCACTGCCGCATGGAAAAGAGATCCAAAAATGGTAACCCTACAAAAGGGTTTGAAGCAAGCTCAGCAAGCAGCAGAAAAGCTTAGAGAGCAAACGGTCCCTTGAGAAAAGTATGAAGAGCTACAACAACAGCTTAGGAATGTCAATCTATCCGAAAGCCAGGCCTTTGAAGGGTGGCGAAGGGAAGAAGAAAAAGTCGCAAAGGTAACTCGTAGGTTAGATATAGTTATCAAGCAGATGGATACCTTATGTTCTTTGTACAATGACGTCCTAGCATGTAGAGCCCCTGCTAAGAATTATGCCTTGTTTTTAATGGAACGATATTTGCAATTGAAAATAAAGGCTATTAAAGCAGGTTCTCCTATACAATTTAACACCATCGATGATTTTATAAACTGCTGTAAGCACTACGGGGTAAAAGTTCAAAGACTACTATGTGAGTTTTACTTACATAACCTTGTATTAGACCAGGAGACCGAGCTGAACCCTGGGCCTTTTGTTGAAGATATCCAATTACAGGCATTTATTTCATTTGGGGTTAATCAAATTAAATGGCTTAAAGCCTATTATGCTTTCCAAAGACAAGAAAAAAGATTAGATTTGTGGATAAGAGCTGAGCCTAGGGATCCAGTACAGTTGTGGAGAAAACATAGAAACCTCATGAAGACTACAGGTGTAATTGAAGCATGACGACCCATGCATGAGGTAATCATTCGACAGGGATTAGAATATTTTTTCTCTATTAAAGACCTTGCCATTGATGCGGATAAATTTCGATATCATAGCTTTAATCCGAATATCAAACTCAGAGAGCCATTTAAGTATGAAAATTTTAAGTTAGCCGCCGAATGCTTGCACCTCTATGGCGAAGTTATTTTGAGGGCAGGGCCATCCTGGTTAGGATATAGGTTCCGGAGTCCAATTATTTGGCACCCTGCACCCGGATACCAAGCCCTGTATGAGATGCCTGAGGGTCAGACAGACCATTTCTTTGAACACCTAGTTATGCATCATGGTTGTAGGCCTTCACATGAGATTCCATCTCCAACCTACTCACTCACTGCCTTACATGTCAACTATAATGTTTTCATGAGGGCATGAAAAAGGGTAAGCAGGGGGGTGTGTGGAGTACTAAAGAAGGTATGTTTTTGGTAATTATTTCAACATCTTTTCATTAGAACTTACAAACCTTTTTGCATCATGAACTCAGAAAACAATAAGGAATTGTAATAAAACATGTGAGATTAATATGCAAGATGAAAACACTGACAATTGTCATTTCCTTATGTAGGAAGGAGGAAAAACGAGAAGTTTCCGTTCCAAAGGAAAGGACAAGGACAGGTTAACCGCTGTCCCTTTGACGGGAGACCGTATGCAAACAAGGCAAAGCAAATCAAAGTGAATCAGCCCTGGAAAGGAGGTGGAGGTATCGACTCGGTGCAGGAAAGGAAAGAGATGACTGTTTTATCTATTTCTGCACTTAGATATCTCCACCTTCACCCTTATAAAAGGGGCAGCACTGTTAGCTCGAGGAGGGTTGGTTATGTTTTATGTAATTTCCTTTAAGATCAAAACTTTGATCATCGAGTCTCGTTAAGAACCGATCTATTGTAATTTCGCTTTATGCATTAATACAAACTTGGTTACTATTTCATCTCTGAGTCTGGAATAACTTCAAGCGGTGTACCCCTGGAGGCTAAGGGCCCGGCCCTGGAGGACACTTGCTCCTGTACTATTACGTTTGGTTTATGCGTGGTTTTCTTATCAGTGTTATTTGGTAATCTGATGCGTTTTGTTAGTTTACATCACATGCTCTGTTATGTTTACTTTACTGAGACAGAACTATTGCATTGACTCTGCAACATATCACTATTCTTCTAAGTGTTAATATAATACTGTCAGTCTTTACAGAATATTGTTGTTGTTTAATTACAGAGCCTATGTGCTGTGCACTTATTCATTGATATTACAGAATTCATCTTAGTGATTATGTTCTTTATGATTGTTGGATCTATAGACATTGCTGTTCCATTCTGAAATGCAGTCGTAATCTTTTATAACTAAGAGTGATAACTAGTTTACCGAGATCAGGTTACTATTAAGGTGTGCCGTGTGCATATATGGTTTTGAAGTATTGTTCTATAATTCATCGTTGATCAGTGCTGTTTCATTTTGGTGTGTTGTTCAATTCGCCCTTTAGGGTGAAGGATTTCCATTTGATTCCTGTAGGTCACGATTCGTGCATTTGATCTTGTAGACTAAGGTGCTACTGCTTGCTAGACTTAGTTGCTGTTACAGTTTCCTATTTGCTGTTCTATTTCAGGTTTGCTATTCCATTTCAGATTTGCTATTCCATTTCTTATTTCGTTGTTCCATTTCTTATCTGCCATTCTATTTCCTGTCCTTTGTTATTTTGGTGTCAAGAACGATCCAAGGCTGTAGTGAGCACTGAGATTTACTGCTTGGCTCCCAGATCCACGATCTGTTCTCTGATTTACCTTAGTTCCATCAGTTTACAAAGGGACGAGTTACTGCTACTGAACCCTTGACTGATAAATTTCTTAGCTTTCTGAATGTGTAGTTTAATCTTTTGAAGTAGTTTGTTGTAAACAAGCATCCGTTTACTCTTGTATTTCTGAACACTGTACTACTAGCATTAATCTGGCAAATGATAGCCTCAGACTGAGACACTCTTTGAAATAACACAACATTCCTAGATTGACAACTATCGTGAGGTAATTAGAGGTGAAAGAGACCCTTTTTATAGCTCCACATTTTGGCGCCATTGCCAGGGAAAGAGTGTAGCCATTTGTTTTTTCCCTAGTAGTGTAATAACATGTTAGGGAAGAATTGGGTTTCAAAAATGGAAGGTAAGAACCTATGTCTGGAGTATGTAACAACCTTTCTCCCATGCTCACTTTCCTATAGATTTGTTGCTGTTTTGTTCGGGTAGAATCTAGAAGTTGATTTGAGTGCATGACTAAGCAGAAAAAGCGAGAAAAATTCCAAACCTCTAACCAAGCCAGAAAAAGCTAAGGGGCCGGTGACCCTTGGCCGATCAACCTTCATAGGTGAAATCTTCAAGAAAGTAGAATCTCAGCCTTCAGTAGGACCCAGAAAAGTTATTTCTAGACAGCCTACTAGTTCCCTTCAGGCCACAGGATCACCATCTATAGCCTTTGCTGAGGTGCATAGTCAAACTGAAGAGCAGGACTTTCAAGAAATTGAAAATTCTACTCCAGAACTATTGCAAGAAGGGAATTTCAGCAATCTTTGTGAATGAGGAGGAGAAATAGGGGAAACTGAGGAACCAAGGTCTTCTCTTCGGACAACTCAGCCATTAAACAGCCCAGACAAGGGAAGTGCTGCAAAAATCATTGTTGAAGAAACTCAATCTCCTCAGACATTAGGCACTCTCATTATCCCAGACAGAGGAAGTGTTATTAAAACCATTCCTGTTAAAGCCATTCCTTCTCAACCTACAAATACCCTCCTAGATATCCCAGAAGGTTATTGGCATATATTCGACCAAATGGCTCAAAACCAGCCAAACACCCAAACCTATACATTGCAATAACCCATAGTGGATACTGCAACAAAAGCGCCCATGAAAGAAATCCCTCTTCAACATATCCCTACATTCCACGGTCTTAAATCAGAAGATCCGGATGCATTTCTATTTGAGTTTGATGTGCTGTGTAGGGGATATGATTACACCACTGACCCCCAGAAACTAAAATTATTTCCCTCTACATTAAAAGGGGCTGCCTTAAGATGGTTTATGGGATTAGGTGGTGGGGTTATAAATAACTGGGATCAAATGAAAGAATCTTTTCTAAAGAAATATCAGGACTATTGCAGATCTAGAGAACTGAAGGATGAAATATTCCAGATGGTAGCTAGACCAAATGAAACATTAGAGGAGTATGTGGAACGTTTTCAGTATAATCTTCAAAGATCTCCTTATGCATCACTACCTTTACCTGATAATGTGTTAAAAACAACATTAATTAGGGGCATGAAGGAACAATGGATTGAAACATTAAATATTATGGGAAAAGGAGATATTTATCAGGAAAATTTTGCTGACATTATTGACTTATGTATCAGAAGTTCGAGAGGCAGCACAAGATTGAAACCGGCAGAACATGATCGGTTTGTAAGAGATTATAAAATTTCAACAGAAGGAGTAACGCATGCAAAAAATGGAAATCTATTGGAAAATTTTAAAATTGATATACTAGGGACACTAACTACACAACTTGATGTTATGCAGGCCAAGCAGAAGCAAATGGAGGCAGAACAGAATTTGGCAATCTTCTATCCCCGATGTAGGAAGAAACATAGCCATAAGGAGTGTCCCTAGATGCAGTTTGAACATGCGCCATCTGCACAAAAGATCACCCTATAGAAAGATGTCCCTCACTTCCCAGATTAAAAGCAGTATATAAGGAAGCAGAAGAAGAGCCAGAATCAGTATATTTGCTCAACTAGCGCCATCAATGGCAGCCGCGACAATCTGGTATGTTTTCGGACCCGACCTCTTCTTTTCAGTCTCCGCAGTACAATGCGCAACAATATAATATGTGGCAAATTCAATCCCATCCTCCACCCCCAAACTGGTCACCTTAGTCATTTCCTTCATCAACCCCATGGCTGAATCAGGCAAGCCCATCTGATTGACCAAATTTTCCCTATACTCCACCATATTGGCAAAGTAACGCATACCCACCACAATGGACTTTGCCTACTTCACAAATTCCAGCCTGGTAGACAAACTGGCAAAGACCGATCCATCAACCAGTAGGAACCATGCCGCTCCCTCAACCTACACTGCCAGCCTTACAACAAAATCCTCAGTCTAATCTAAGGCCACAACTCCCAGCCCAACCCAACCCCAATCCAAATAACAGACTGGTCCAATCTTTCCAAATAATAGAAACATCAGAAATAGGAGTTGATCTAAGGGAGTGTAATGATCTTTAGTTAAGATATGGGCGTATTATTGAAACTGAGGGAGAAAAGACAGCCCATGTTGAAAATCAGTTACCCAAAGAACATCTGTCACAAGAAGAGGATGTGAACAAACAACAAACTCATAACCAAACAACCACATCCTCTCCCCCATTCCCAGAACGATTAATCATACCTCGACCTACATAATATCCTGATTTTGACATTCTGCGAGAATTACAAAATTTGTACATAAAAATTCCATTCCTCCAAGCCATTCAAGACATTCCGATATATGCAAAGACTATCAAAGAATTGTGTGTAAAGAAACCAAGGAGGAATGCAGCAAATAATCCAATAGTCCAAGTAGTTGGCACTCTATCTGACTTATTATCAGGAAAAGAAATGCCCATTAAATACGAAGACCCAGGAAATCCAATAGTCACCATACAAATTTATGGTCAAACCTTCCCTAATGCCTTAGTTGATCTAGGAGCTGCAATCAACATCTTAACAACTACTACTTGTCAAAAGATAGGCATTACATCTGTAGAACCCACCTCTACCTTGTTAGAGCTGGCTGACTGATCTGTGGTTAGGCCAGAGGGCACGCTACATGATGTCATGGTATCTCTTGACTCCTGAGAATATCCGACTGATTTTCTGGTAATAAATCCCAAAAGCCAACTTGATGGACACCCATTGATTTTAGGAAGACCTTGGCTTGCAATTGCCGATGCCTATATTGGCTGTCAACAAGGCAATATGACCATAACAAGGGGAGCGAATATCAAGAACTTAGCCTTATATCCTCCAGCACAGCCAAGTGTCACAATGATCAAAACTAATAAGCACCCTGTATCATACCTTACTAACAACATTAGATCTCCATTAACTATACAAGAGGTACTTGATTTCAAAGACCAAACAAAAGACGGTGCCATTAATAATTTCATTAGTCAAACTAAACTCACATTCCGGACACAATGTCACATGATAAAAGCATCATTTGATAGTGAATTAGAAGAAGATCCTCTTAAAGATACACATGATCATACAATACCTATTACCTCTGTTGTAAATAGTAAAATTGTGGAAATTGAACCAGGAAAAACCTTAAACATTAATGCCAAACTCACCTCCGAACAAGAAACAAAGCTCATCCATCTGTTGAGGAAATATAAAGAAGCATTTGCATGGGACTATCCTGATATGAAAGGAATTGACCCTCAATTATGTACCCACCACATTTACATAGAAAAAGATACGATACCTGTTCGCCAGCCTCAGAGGAGACTTAATCCTCATCTAAAAGATGTGGTAAAAGCTGAACTTCAAAAAAATTTAGATATCAACTTCATCTATCCTATCTCCGATAGTAAATAGGTCTCTCCGCTTGTGGTGGTACCAAAAAAGAATGGGAAATGGAGAATTTGTGTGGACTACAGAGAACTAAATAAAGCAACACAAAAAGACCACTTCCCTCTCCCATTCATCGACCAAGTATTAGACACTTTGGCAGGAAAGAAATTCTTTTCTTTCCTAGATGGCTTCAGTGGATACAATTAGATCCAGATTGCCCCTGAAGACCAAGACAAAACCACTTTTACTTGTCCTTGGGGAACATTTGCCTACAGAGTTCTACCTTTTGGCTTATGCAATGGTCCTGCCACATTCCAAAGGGCTATCCTCAGCATTTTTGCAGACTTAATAAATGAAGGACTTGAAGTATAAATGGATGAATTTACACCATATGGAGACAATTTCGATCCAGCATTGGATACATTGGAAAAAGTCCTATAATGCTACATTGCTACCAGGCTTTGTTTAAGCCATGAAAAATGCTATATGATGATGACTGAAGGACTTATTCTTGGACACTATATTTCAGTAGTTGGCATTCAGGTAGACCCAACCAAAATCCAAATAATTTTGCTTATTCCCACTCCTACCACTCAAACGGAGGTACGTAGTTTTCTTGGATTTTCTGGTTATTATAGGAGGTTTATAGAACATTTTTTGCATATTGCTGCGCCTCTGTATGCACTAACTGGTAACATTGATTTTCTTTCGACAGAAAAATGTGAATGTGCTTTCTAGGATCTAAAGAAGCCTGTATCCATAGCCCCAGTCCTTCGAGGACCAAATTGGGATTTGCCATTTTAGATATCATCTGATGCCTCGGATACAGCCATTGGAGTAGTCCTTGGGCAGGAAGAGGATAAAAAAACATATGCAATTTATTATATTAGCAAAAATTTATCCCCTGCTAAATTGAATTACACTGTTATTGAGAAAGAATTTTTAGATGTAATACATGTTGTCAATAAGTTTAGACATTACATTACTGGATACCCTGTTATCTTGTATACAGATGATTCTGCCATCAAATATTTAGCAACAAGCCTATCACAAATGGCAGAATAACTAGATGGTTGATTTTATTGCAGGAATTTGATATTACAATCAAGGATCGACCTAGAAAAGAAAATCCTGTAGCCGATTTTCTCTCAAGAATGCCAAAGCCAATCGATGCAGCAACAGTTGAAGATCAATTTCCGGATGAGCATCTGTTTGTTGTTGTTGTTCAAGCACCCTGGTATGCTGATGTTTCCAATTACCTATAAATAGGTAAACTACCGAAACATCTAACCCCTAATGAGTGGAAACAGATTGTTTAGAAGAATGCTCGATTCTCATGGGTTGGAGGCTACCTGTTCCACACAGGGGCAGACATGCATATCAGAAGATGCATTCGAGAGGATGAAATCTTCAACATTTTAAAAGCCTGCCATGACAGACCATGTGGTGGACATTTCGCCGATCGCAGAACTAGACATAAGGTCCTACAAATAGGGTATTATTGGCCTACAATTTCAAAGATGCAAAGAAATTCATCCAAGTTTGTGATAGTTGCCAGAGAGTAGGATGCCCTGGTCAGTCCGATGAGATGCCCTTGAACCCACAGTTAGTCATTGAACCATTCGAATGATGGGCCCTTGATTTCGTCAGACCACTTAACCCACGCTCAAACCAGAAAACATATATTTTGGTGGCAACAGAATATGTCACCAAATGGGTTGAGGCAGAGGCGTTGCCGAGAGCTACAGAAGATTCTGTCATACAGTTCTTGTTCCATATATTTGTGCGTTATGGCCTTCCAAGAGATATAATTACAGACGGTGGACCACAGTTTGCTGGGAACAAAATAACTGCAACACCCAAAAACTATCATGTCCAGCACAAAATCACTACTTCATACCACCCACAGGCAAATGGTCAGGTAGAAAGCAACAATAAAATAATAGAAGCAATTCTAACAAAAACAATTGCGTCACATAGACATGATTGGGCTGCCAGACTACCAGAGGCACTGTGGGCTTACAGAACAACATGGAGAAGTACCACTGGTTACTCACCTTATCAATTAGTGTTTGGCAAGCAACCCATTTTTCCCATAGAATTCAAAATCCAAACACTGCGAATAACACAGGAAGTTGGCTTAGATTTAACGAAGGCACAGATTAATCGATTGCAGCAGATCAATGAGCTCGATGAAATCAGGCTCTCTGCACTCCAAAATACTGCACTTGTCCAACAACAGCGAGCTCAATGACATGATGCTCTCATTAATAATTAAGTCTTCCATGAAGGAGACTGGGCACTTTTGTACGATTCCAGGTTTCAGGACTTTCCCGGGAAACTCCAGACTCGTTGGTTGGGACCATACGAAATCTAGAGGGTACATGACAATGGTACTCTTACTCTAATCACTATTGACAGTTCTGGATATGCTGACATGATGCTCTCATTAATAATTAAGTCTTCCATGAAGGAGACTGGGCACTTTTGTACGATTCCAGGTTTCAGGACTTTCCCGGGAAACTCCAGACTCGTTGGTTGGGACCATACGAAATCTAGAGGGTACATGACAATGGTACTCTTACTCTAATCACTATTGACAGTTCTGGATATGCCTTCAAGGCAAATGGCCACTGAGTTTTCCTTTATTGCAAACTTCTCACTCGGGAGTCCTTCTGCCAGCAGCTACGCCAAAACTCTAATATGGAAATTTTGGGGGAGGGAGAAATGTCTTCCTACCTGAGATTCATTAAGTAATTTATCTCTTTTCATAGTTTGTACATAATTTCTTTTGTTTTTGTACATATTTTTGAATCAAATGCTTTGCCGTTACTTTTCAAACTAGCAGCAATGTTACTATTTTTGTTGTTCCTTTTCTCAAAGGGACAACATTTTTCGTTCTGCTGTTCCTTTTTCAAAAGAACAGCACCTGTTGGATCAGCCGTCATTTTGTTTTAAACTTGTTATTTTTCTTTATTTTTGTTTTTTGTTGTTCCTTTTCCAAAGGAACAGCATTTTCGATCTTTTTTGCTCCTTTCCAAAGGAACAACACTTTTGCTTGTTGCTGTTCCTTTTCCAAAGGAACGACACTGGCATGTCTTGCTGTTCCTTTTCCAAAGGAACAACATTTTCGATTTTTGTTGTTCCTTTTCCAAAGGAACGGAACTTGGATGTCTTGTTGTTCCTTTTTCAAAGGAAAATCATTTTCGATTTTTGCCGTTCCTTTTCCGAAGGAACGACATCTGTGTGTTTTGCTGTTCATTTTCCAAAGGAACATCGGTTTCGATTTTTGCTATTCCTTTTCCAAAGGAACGGCATTTCTGTGTTTTGCTGTTCCTTTTCCAAAGGAACAACGATTTCGATTTTTTCTATTCCTTTTCCAAAGGAACGACATTTGTGTGTTTTGTTGTTCCTTTTCCAAAGGAACAACGTTTCTGATCTTTGTTGTTCCTTTTTCTAAAAGGAAAACCACTTGTATTCTTTTGCTCTTCCTCTTTGAAGCAACAGCATCCTCGTATTCCTTTTACTTATGCTTGTTCGCCTTGCTGTTTTAAATTAAGGATGCTTATTGTTCCTGTTCTTTCAAGTCTTTTGGAATACAGTTATGAACTTATGTAATGGATACAAAATCACAACATACTGAAATCAGGTAAATTATAAAATCGTTATTTTTATAAGAAATTGCTCTGGATTGGTAAAAGGATAGAGGGAAGGACACACTTACCTATTCTCTTTTGTTGTCATTACTTCACTAACTCTGCTCTGATTGGTTATATTTATCATGTTGGTTCCTTTTAAATCCTCTTTGATTATTATTCAGGAATAAGAGCAAAGGGTTTATATCTTCCTATTGAGATGTTAAGACTTTTTCCACCATTCCCACTCTTAAGGAGTATTGAACCACCTTTTGTGTATAAATGGGATAGTACTTTATGAAAAAGAAAAAAAAAGAGAGAAAAAAGGAGCAAACTGACTTGTTTATATAAAATTGTCAAATGTAGGATAGGGGGTCTCACTAAGAGCCAGCCTACCATGATCATGAGGAAGAAAGTGAAGTGGCATTCCAACTATGGCCACCACACCAGGGATATGGTTCAAAAGGTATATCAAATAAAGAACCCTTGGAACAGGAGGTCTCATCACGAGCCGGCCTGCCCACCTTTCGCTCCTTCCTCGTGAATGGCATTATGGCTAACTGGTCACCAAGCCAGCATAATGGCCTACATTTTGACATCACACAACACTTCCTAAGTATACACAAAGGATCATGGTTCCATGGGTGAAATAAACAACTCTGCCAAGGTTATGGACACTTGTCGGCAGCAGAGCATTGTTAATGGTATTGAAGTCACATTATTTACACCAATAGGTAGTTATTAGCACCCTTATGTTTCTTATACCTTAGTAATCAATCATATAAGACGAATGCATATTATTTTCCGAACCATACAACGCATGAAATCTATTATCACCAATCATGACAGAGCAGTTGACAATGACTGCATGAGAATCGGTATGTACGACAGATGTCCTATCCTCCTAGCCTCACATCATATCACAACAGTCTCTTACGTATTAAGCGATCCAACTTGACACCTCGATTTTGGTAATCTGCTACCTTTGTAAACATGGCATATTGCCATACGTTGTTCCTTTATGACTCTGCTTCAGAACAGACCGGCACGCCGCTCCTTTATTGGACGATCGGAACGGCCTATCACATTGCGGGGGGGAGGTTAACCTCATCATTCCTTGGATGACGTGTCAGACCGCTATTCGGGAAACTGTGTACTTGGGAATAGCACGGATCAACGGTATACTATTTTTTATTTTTTTGCATGACTTCCTATTCCTAAAACATTTCCATTGTATATCCCGCAGCATTAGATTTTGAGCGATTCTCGCGTCCGTCAGCCTCTCTGTGTTTCTAACAGCATGAACAGCTGCTGTTCCATTGTCAAAATTCTGAGATTTCATAGAAAAACGATAAACATGGGAGGGAGACCGATTTGGAGAGAACCACTGGTGTTAACAGTCTCTGATGTTGCACGGGAAATCTTGGCAAGAGCTGGGTGACTAACTTATCTCAATCGCTTACAGGAATCCAACGAGACTGTAGCAGTTGAATTCTTGCAGTACTTGCAAGAGGATCACTCCACGGTGAGGGGGAAACACATAGCAGTCACCGATGACATAATCGCAGAGGTCTCGGGACTGCCAGCCACTGGGCCTATATGGACACTAAAGAAGGAGAGATTGCAGAAGATTATAGAAACCTTCCAAGAGGAAGGCCAGAGCCTGACAATTAGAGGAAAGGGGGTTCTGCCAGCAGCATTAGGAGAACCGTGGGTGGAATTGGCGAAGACCATTCAAAGCTACATCACCTGTGAAGGTAGAAAAGATGTGGTAAGACCATGACATCTTAAACTCTTAGCTGTACTAAAGCAAAAATGCTCTGTAAATTTACCTGCATTTTTGAATTCATTACTTCATGACGTTGCACGGAGCATAAAAAAGGCACAGCATGTAGAGTCAGTTGTTAGTCATCATGGGTTGATTCAGTTAATAGTCAGCCATAGCCTTACCTAGTAGCAGAGTAGCTGGGAAGAGCTAATCACCATGATAAATGGAGGATTGACCACACCATCCCTAAAACGTAAACGTGCCACTAGTACACCTGAGCGTCTAGAAAAATGCAAGAAATCGGTCCGGCTAGCACGACTACAAGGGAGGCTGGAGAAGCCCCAAGGAAACACCAGCCAACCGGTAGAAATAGAAGATGAGAAACCCCCATAATTAGGAGGGGAAGACGATGAGAAAGGAGTGCAGGAAGAAGAGGAAGGAGAAAAAGAAGAAGAAGCCGAGCAATCTGAGTAGGAGGAGGAAACAGAACAACAGGAAGGTAGCCCATTGCAGGACCCATTGGGAGAAGATGAATTGGCTAAAGTTTTTGCCAATATGGACGAATATGGCAAACCTTCCAGTCCATCAGACCTCCATGCCGAAGAGAAACCTCAGGAGGAAAATGCACCTGAAGAATCACATGAAAAGGAGGCAGAAAAAGAGAATATGTCCATTCATGATGAAAACATGACAGGAGATGCAGAACAGGGACAACCCGTTCTTAGCCAGACGACACCAGAAGAAACTACGAAGGCAGGGGGGGCGGAAAAGGAAGTCACACAAGAAATAATTGAACCAGCTAGGGTTCTTGCCCTGGAGTAGCCAGAGCAGAAAAACAAAGAAGCACCCCAGGAACAAAATCAGGAAGTTAGTCACAGTCCAGGTCGTAGTGGACAACCTGTTGTTCCTGTTAACACCCAGGTTGTTCCCTATGACTCCCAAGGGAATACGGCCGGGGTAACCACTAACCAATCTTTGGATCACAGTTTCTAGCCAAACTGTAATCAGAGAGGGCTCTCTCTTTATGATTTGTCTCTGTTATGATGGAATTTTAGGCTAGCTATTTATGCTCAGGTTTTGGTTTAAGTTTTGGTTGAAGGATTTCTTTCAGGTCTTATGATGTAGTGTTTAGATAGTGAAATACCATTGGGCAATGGAGTCTGGAGTTGTGAAATGACTTGATGTACAGGACTGGTGTTGTTCAAACTGCAGGGCCTATTGTGTATTTTAGACAAACAAAATTAGATTAGATGATGAGGTATGTCAACTGATAGAAAGCAATTAAGAATTTTCTATTAAGTTGGTGAGGTGAAAGTGAACACACTTCACAGGAGCATGACTTGAATTCCTGTGACAAAGGCCACTGTGAAAGGTGTATTCTGAAAGTGCAGCAATTAAGAATTACACTTATCTAGATTACAGCTGAAGAAAAACATTCATAAACAACACAGATTGAACTCAGGGTACTCAGTGAATAAATCCTGAAAGTTATTCTTTTTCCTTGCTGCTTAGTATTGAAAATTAGATAACATATATGGATTTTAACAAAAACAACTAATTAACAGGGAGAGTTACAAAGACTTATTGTATGGTGAAATACAAAGGAATCCAACAGTCATCAACAGGCATCAGAATGCATTCAACATTTCAGACATCCGAGAAATTCCATCGCTTTCTTTATTAGACTTCAGAAAGGATTACAGCATAAGAGTTTCTTTTGGAGAAATCAACAACAACCCCTTAAACTTATGCGAGGGGCAAATATATACTCTCGGTCTTTACAAAAATATCTGAGTTCTAAGTTATCTCAGTTTTAATAATCTCAACAACTCTTAATATATTTACATCAGAAAGTTATTACAGCATTGAATATAAAGTAAATGTGTCTTTATACTTTGTCAGAAGATATTTTTAGCCTTTGGAGGCTGCTAAGTCGGTTGGAGTGACCTGCATAACTGCTGTGACAATGCGTTCTTTGAGCTGCGTTGCTGTAGATTTTCGGCCTGGACACCTGTAGCTTTTATTTTGCCTTTTGGCCGAAATCTCTGCTGAGTTGGCTCAGCTTTTAACCTTAACTGTATGCTGATCCCTTTGTAGCTGTCCTGTGTATGGAAGTTTTTTCCTTTTATATGAGCAAAAAGTTGCTGAATGGCACGCTGTTTATAAAATAGTTTGTATAGGATTGGTCCACCATTCTTGAGTAGGTAACTGATGCCTTAGGATTGCACCCATGGTCTCTTCTGCTTCTGTGTACTTGAAAAAGTTGGGAGCTGCATCAAAAAGATGATTGATCTCATTCATTATGAAAAATAGACTTTCTACCTTGTTGTAGATAGTCTGTCCTGTAGCTGGCCCTGTTTCCTCTGAGCTGCTGGGCCTTTCATTGATCTGGCTGGTGGCAAAGGTGTTGACCCTTTTGGCATATTGGTCATGGGTGTATAATCTCCCTGCGTTATTCAGTAAACCAGGGAGCCCTCTGCTTTCCAACACCTGAAACTTCTCCATAAATTTGTTTACCTCGGTCTGCATGTCTTGGGTTCTTCTGTCTAATGTCTGTACCAAATTCTTGAGTGTGAGAACCCTTTTGATTGACTGGATGTGCTCAGTTCTGTTAGGTATGCCCATAGCAGCCAACTGACTGCTTGTTTTGTGGTTGAGCACATTGATCATCCTTGTTGCTATTTCAGGCGTGCTGCCTAGAGCAGCCCTTGCTTTGTGAATTTCTGCTCGTGCTCTTGGAATGAGCTCTAATTGCTCGTGGATGGTCTCTATAAACTGCCATTGGTTAGTAATAGATTGGCCAATATTGGCCCACAGCACAGTTTTTAATTCAGCAGTTACCTTGTCCAGTGTGAGCTCCTTTTCCAGCTCTGTTATTCTTCTCTTTAAAGTTTTGACATCCTTTTCTTTCTCAGCCACATTTCTTTTGCTTTTATCATACTTGTCATTCACACTGGCTAGGGATTGTTTGACTTCATTGAGCTCTTTCATTTGAGCTTCCAGGACTTGTATTTCAGTTTGCAGCTTCTGCATATCCAGACTATGAGTCTGTTCTGTTGTTGGTGAAGCTGTTGATGTAGTCGGTGCTGTTGCTTCTGTTTGTTGAGAAGGAGGAGCAGTAGTAGTGGCATCTTCTTCCAGATTGATAGTTTCAGGAGGAGGTTGGGAAGTCTGCCCTTCTTCTCTTTGTGCCAAGGTGGCCTGTAATGCTGCCCGTGCTGCTTCTGCCTCTCCTAGCTTTTCCTGTGTTTGCATCAGCTGTTTGTACAGGGTTACCAGCAGAGTGTTTGCCCGTTCATCATGTCTTTGTTGGGCTACCTCATCAGTCTGAGGGTGAATGGTGGCTGGGAGTTTGATTTTCCTTCTTAAAGCTGCCAAATCTGCATCCCTTAATTTCAGGATCTCTTGTATGCCTTTGATATCTTTGGGATCATGCCCAATCTCTATAATAATGTCCTCTAAGGTCCTTATTCTGTTGTCTTTTGCCTGGGATGATGCTTTCTCCAATTCCAACTGGGCAGCTGTATTATTAAGGCTATTATGTAGCCTGTAATTGTCTAAGGTTTGGTCTGCTAATGAAGCATAGACCATCTCACCCGTTTGTTTGTGTAGTTCAATTTTGTCCATCGGGTGGATGTCTTTAGCCATGACCTCCAAGTTGGTCCTCAGATAATCTGAAGTAGATTGTGGCTGAAGTGCTGTTGGCATAAAATGACTCATGATCATTTTGCCTTCTTGTAGATCAAAGGCAGACATGAGCCTTTGTTGATTTGTAGGAGCCATGTTCAGCAGATGATTGTACAGCTGTATCCTGATAGGCTCATTTCTCTTTTTGATTTCGATGAACTGTTGCTTAATGCCAAGTTCACCTTCCTTTTGCTGCCTTGAGGAGCTGACCTCTCCTCCCAATGTCCTATCTTGTTCCTGTTGGAAGGAACTAGCTGATGTTTCCCTGCTAGGTGGAACTATGCCAAAGGACTGCCCCATTGGCATTTCTTCTTCAGAGAAGGGGTTTAGTCTTTGCCTTTTCTCCCCATGAGTTGTTGATGCTATGGGGGGAGTCTCCTTGTCTCTTTTCCTAAAGATGAATGTATCCTCCCTCTGAGGGGTCTGGAGGATTGATGCCTCAGCTGTAATATCTTGCCTTGGAGGCACTATTTGCTCAGTGGTTTTAGGATTTTCCACTGTCTTTTCTTGCTGGACAGGTTGCTCTTTCCTTTGTTGCTCTTGATGCTGCTGCTCTTGCTGCCCTGGCTGTTCTTGCTTTTCCATCTCTTCTTGCTGTTCTTGCAGCAATGTTTCTACCTCTTCTTCTGTTAAAGGAGGTGGCTGTTCCACCTGCTTTTCTTTGCCCTTGTTGTGTGTAATATCCTCGGCAGCCTGCTGTGTTGTTGATGAGGAAGTAGCTGTCCCCAGCTGCCTTCTGTATGTGAGGGGAACTTGTACACAGTTTTCCAGATCAGTATTCTTTTGAATATTTCTGGCTTCCTTTTCTAACAACTCTTCTTCACTAAATTCCTCTTCTAAGGTGCCCTCTGCCCATCTTAGTGTGTTAGCATACTGCTCAATCTCGGGCTGCCTCACATGTGCATAGTTTCCTAGTTTATATTTGATTCTTCTCAGTGAAATGAAGTGATTAGGGTCATAGGGTACCCAAGAAAAACTGGTTTGTAATCTGAGGCCCTCTAGGACGCTGTCTGCCTCTTTCCATCCGTCCTCTCTTCTATTGTAAAGGAAAGGTCCCAGCTGGCTCCTTATCTTCAGCTGTACTTTCTTATTCTTGCTTTCAAAGTGATAGCAGTCAGCATTTCCGAATTGCCTGAAATACTCCAAGGCAAACAGTCTCATTGGGACATACCTGGGCAATCTATATGGCTTTAACTCACAGCCATATATCCTGATCACTGTGTGGTGTTGGTAGAAGTACCAATCACCAATGCTGTATTTCTTAGACAGATGAAGAACTCTCCTCATATCATCAGTCAATCTTGGAGGAGGGACACCATACAATAGTGTCAAAGCTGGGTGAATGAACAAGTCCACAAACTCATTATATGTATATGGTGACACTGAGCTGTAGTGGAAAACTGATGTCCAGAAGACAACTGATCTTGGGCTCCCCTGGGCATTAACTTTCTTCAAGAGGAGTGGGAAGCTATCTGATTGGTAGAATAGAAACAAATGGTAGATGTATGAGGCATACCTAAATAATCTCTCCCTTGGCAGATTTATTAGCTGCTCATGGATCCTGTCTGCAATATATGTGGCATAGTCATAGTGAATGGCAGGGGCCCTTCCAGGTGAAAATATGGACAGCATTGCCATTATACTGTGATCCACATCCTCCACTCCCCTGAATCCCAGGACATAACTGATTAAATCCACCATCATTTTGCCCAAATCATTTAAGTATGCATATCCAATGGGAGGAGTTCTGATGGCTACAGAGGTTGGTGTGACAAACAGCTGATTGATTTTGATGATCTGATCATCTGCCAGCTTAGTTCCCTTCCTTATTAGGTGCTCCATGGAGAGAGGAGCCAATGACTTCGTTGTGTGGAAGTGTAGCATCTCATTGATACTCTCAGGGGTAATTTGAAATAGGATTGAGCCAGTGGGGCTCAAAACAGCTCTTTGACAGGGGTCATAGCACTCCTGACATCTGTGAATGAATTCAGGCAAAGGGATAGCCTGAGGAAGGTTATATATGGGTAGATTGGAGTCCCAAATTCCCAGGATGTCAGCTCCACTGAGGTGCTGGGCTTTTAGTTCATTGAGCATATGAATGTTGTATTTAGAACCCATTCTAAACCACTCCATCATCTGGTAATCCACATCTCCTAATGCTTTCCACTCCAGTTCTTTTTGAGGGGCATTCAGTGGTTTGATATTGAGTGCAATTGGTGTCTCCATGGTGCTTTTAAGTCTTCTAAGCTGTAATTGAACTGTTTGAAGTAGGCAAACCAGTTCAGGGAGGATTTATCACAATGCAGGTGAGTTACGGGTATCAGAGGGGAATTAATCCAAGAGCAAGTGAAATTTTGTTTGAATTGGGGCTGCAATACTGTCAGGCCTCCCTCTGTCACTTGTAGGAAGTTTTGAAAGGATATAACTACTTCCTCACGATTGCGCGAGCATTTCTCAATTGTTTTGACAAAATTTGGGAATTTTAAGGCTCAGCTAGTGTTTTTCGAGGTGTTGATTGAAAACAGAGGTCTGTAGAGGAATTTCACCGGTGAATTATGAGTTTTAATGTCCCTTTAAGCTTCCTGTGCGATTTTATAGACAACTGCAGGGGTACGGAGGAAAATGACGAAAAATACCTGGTAGAACAGCGAACAGAGGTTGTCTGAGTAGGCAGGAATGGTACTCTTGAGGTCGCCTGGTTGATTTCAGCAGGTTGGCGAGGAGTCGGACGCGAACGGCATGCGACTGAGCAAGAAAATTTAGAGCGAAAAGAACGTAAAAGCGCAAATTTTGGCCATAATATAGACTTTTTCCCAAATTTGGCGCTCTTTTGTGATGACGTCAGCATGACGTCATTGGTGGGTCAGGGTCGGATGTCGTCAGCTGACGTCATCGGGTGACGTGGCGGGTTCTCATTGATCCATGGGGGATGATGAGGTGGCAGCCATGTTGGCGGAGGGGTGGATAAAGGACGGAGGAAATGGCGTAGGCGGGGTGACGTGGAGTTGACGTGGCGCTGAGGTGGGCCAATTATCAAGCGGCTAGGGCCGTGGCGGTTATGGTTAAGTGCTGTAACCGTCACGGTCTCTCGGGGCGGCTTATATACGGCACGGTTAGTGTCAGACTCTGACCCGAGAGAGCGAGAAGGGGACGCGTGGCACAGGCCTGACGTACCCCTTCGTCATCTTCCCGGGTGGTAACGGGGGGACGTCGGGTCCAACCCGATATCGCTGTGGGCCGTCGGATTTGATGGGCCCGATCCAACGGCGGACGGGTAAGGGACTTGACCGGTGGATACGGACGGGCGGGTTTGAATAAAATATTATATTTTCTGAAAAACGCGCCAGGCGGAAAAGATCACGGTCTATGCGTTTGTAATGTTTTTTAAACGTATTTTGAAAAATCAAATATACGCGCCCGACTTTGGTTTAGGCGGAAAAAGTGGGTTTTTGGGCATTTTTCACATTTTCACAGGGTTTTATGGGTAAAATGGGTTTTTACATGGTTTTTTCTGCAAATGAGGGGTATAATGAGTTAATTGACCTGTAGCAAGGGAGAGAGAGATGGCAAAGGTTTATCAAAGTGACCAGATGTCATTTTGATCCCTTTTCAGAGAACATATGGCTATAATGCCAAGGGGAGGGGTATTTATAAAAATTTGGGGGTTTATACACCATGGTGTTAATACTATTAGGGGAAAGGGTAAGATAGGGGAGTTATATAGTAGAATTAGGGGTTAATGTGGATGAAGGGGGAAAATGAGGGGGATATTACTAAGTTTGTTTGAAACTCACTTAGTTTAGAGAGTAGATCAAAATGAAAAGATTTTTACACAAGAAATGTGGCTTTTGAATGAACAAGAACCACTATGAAACCATGATCTTCCTCCATGAATCTCAGCTGATAAGGGGATGTTAGCAATAAACAGAAAGGGGGGAGGAGGGAGGTTAGTCATGCTCCTTGATGTAACTTGATGAAGATGAACACCTTGTCACTTGATAGACTTTGCCTTGATAGGCATAGTTAACACATCTGCACTGGTAAAGATAACCTTTCTGCAACCCCAACTACTTACCCAACTACTTGCCTAGCATTTTTTATTTCTTCTTAGAGGGTGCACTTGGACTTGCAGACCCTTACTTGCCTTTTTCTTTTCTTTGGCTTTTTCTTTGTAATTGCTATCTATTTCTACCCTTATCTCTTCCAAGGTCCCAGATTAAGCTGTTGGGAGCCTTTTCTTCTCTACCTGAACTACTTGTCTGCCAAGTTTAAACAGTTTGGACAGACTCCTTTCTCTATTCTACAACTGCAAATTTAAACCATGGAATGATCCAGATTAAGCTGTTGAATCATCCATCAAAATTAGAAGCTCATACCAAGTTATAAGCATAATTTGAATTCTCTTGGAAATATGTGATCTTTGAGTCATCAAAGCAGAACAAATTTGGACCTTCCACAGCCAATCATGAAATATGAAACCTATTGGTATAGGTATCTAACAGTGGCTCCACATGGGGATGGTTTTTCTCTTGAAAGACCAAGAACAGCAGGTCAGGTTGCCTTGGTCCATGGCTGCCCAAATCATTTTTGAAGTTTGCTGTTTTGAAGTGCCAAATCTTGTGCTTCTCTTCTTGTTAGACCTCTGCTTCTATTTATCTTTTGCTGGTCAGTCAATTAGCTTGGAAAACTGCATTTTACAATCTAAACAGAAAACAATATGTACATCGGCATATATACAAGGGCAACTAGGTTGCACTCATGGGGAATAGTCAAAATAGTGCTTCAGCATCCTGCCATTGACAAGACCTTCATCCAAGTCAGCTTCATTTAGACTTTTGAGAAAATATGTATTATTACCTTGTACTGCTTGGACAACAAATGGTCCCCTCCAAAGGGAGTCAAATTTTCCATGTTTTCCTTTCTCTTCTCTTCTTGCATCCCACTTGAGGACTTTATCCCCAATATTAAAATCTTCTGCTTTGGTTCTTTTGTCAAAGGCTTTCTTTAGTTTTTCCTGTAATACCTGAACTCTGCTGAACACTTGATCTCTGGTTTGATGCAGGCAAACTATCTGATTGATCCTTCTTTGCATATTATTTGGTTCAGCTTGGCTTTCTTGAAGAAGCTTCATAACGGGCACTCCTAGTGAAGAGGGGAATTTGGCCTCTAGTCCATAAACCAACTCATATGGGCTGGTCCCAATTGATCTCTTGGTTGTTAGCCTATCTGCCCATAAGGCATTGACTAGTTTCTTGTGCCAGTTCTTTTTGTTCTCTTCAAGTACCTTCTTTATAATGTTCACAAGGCTTTTGTTTGATGATTCAGCAAGGCCATTTCCTTGGGGATAGTATGCGGTAGAATGGCCCAAAGTAATATGAAATTTGTGACAGAAATTCACCATTTTCTTGGATCTGAAGGCAGCAGCATTGTCTGTAATAATTTTATCAGGGCAGCCAAATCTGGCCAGTATGTTGTTCTCCAAGAACTGAATGATTACTGAATCATTTGCTTGTCTGCATGGGGCAGCTTCAATCCATTTAGTGAAGTAATCTGTGGCTGTTAAGATCCATCTATGTTGGCCTGAGGATGAGGGATGAATTTCCCCAATGAAATCCAATCCCCATTGTTGAAAAGGTCTCTCTGTTGCAATAGGCCTTAAAGGAAGGGGCAGCAGTTGCCTCTTTCCCTCAAACACTTGGCATTTATGACATGCCGTGATAAATTTCTTGACATCAGAGAACATGGTGGGCCAGTAGTATCCAGCCCTTAGTATCTTATCCACAGTGGATTTCCAGTACAAGTGTCCCCCACAGTCTCCTGCATGAAACTCTTGCATGATATTGTTAGTTTCATTTTCAATTAAACAGTGCAGCAATATACCTTCATGGTTTTTCCAAAGCAGATTGCCATCCATTACACAAAATCTTGATGTTTTCATTTTTAAGAACCTACACTTAGTTTTGGACAGTCCTGGGGGAGCACACAGGTTTTGTAACACATAACAGATATCAGAGTACCAGGGGGATTGTTCAAAGGCCACATTGATCTTTGGAGTCGCCAGCTCGGTTTCACTGTCCAGCTGATTGATGTCTAAGGCTTGAAAATTTGTTTCTGTCATTAATTTGGCCAAGCCTTGCCCTTTTATTAGTTTTGTAGGTTTTATCTCAATGTCAAATTCCAAGATACTGGCTATCCATTTTCCTCTTCTGCCTTCTAAGTTTTCTTGGGTGAGAATGTCTTTGACAATAGGACTTGGCACATATGCTTTGACATGGGAGTAAAGGATATAAATCCTAAAGTCTTTGATTGCTTTGACTAAAGCATAAGCTTGTTTTTCCATGATTTGATACTTTAAAGGCGCATCCCTGAGAGCTTTGCTAAAGAAAGCAATTGGCTTTTCATTTCCTTGGTCATCTTTTTGTAACAAAACAGCAGCAATAGTATGCTGGGAAGCAAAAGAGAAAATAATAAATTCTCTGTCAAACTGAGGGTTGGTTAAGACTGGGGTTTGGGTGAGGGCCAATTTTATACCTTCAAATGCTTGATTGGCTTCCACAGTCCACTTCACTTTTGAATCCTTTTTCAGCATGTTGTTTAATAATCTGGTTAGCTCTGCTAGATTTGGGATAAACCTTCTCAAGAAATTAATTTTTCCCAAGAACCCTTGTAATTCTTTGACATTCCTTGGGTGAGGCATTTGCAGGATAGCTTGTATTCGGTCTGGGTCTATTCTAATGCCATGTTTTGAGATGATGTGTCCTAAGAGCTTGCCTTCCTCTAAACCAAACAGGGATTTCTTGGGATTCAAAGAAATTCCATATTTTCTGCATTTTAGGAAGATCTGCCTCAAATGCTTTAGATGTTCTTGGTCTGATTTTGAGAAAGGTGTAAGGTCATCTAGGTAGATAACTAAGAAGTCATGAATCTCTTTGGAAAAAGCAATATCCATGGCTCTTTGAAATGTGGCCCCTGCATTTTTTAATCCAAAAGGCATTTTCACATATTTGAAGGTTCCCCATGGGGTGGTGAATGCTGTTTTGTCTTAGTCATCAGGGTGTACCAGGATCTGATTGAAACCTGAAAATCCATCCAGTAATGAGATCCTTGAGGCCCCTACCACCCTTTGAAGAATGTGATCCATCTTGGGTAAGGGGTAGTTATCTTTTAAGGATACTTGGTTTAGATTCCTTAAGTCCACACACAGCCTGATCTCACCTGTCTTTTTCCTTGTAGGGACTAAGTTGGAAATCCACTCAGAGAATCTGATTGGTGCTATGATGCCTGCCTTGAACATTTTTTGTACCTCTTGTTCCATTGCTGGGAGAAGCATTGGGTTGATTCTCCTCAGTTTTTGTTTAAAGGGCTTTTGATCAGGCTTAAGAGGGATAGTATGTTGGATAACAGAGGTGTCATAGGACTTCAGGTCCTCATAACTCCAAGCAAAAACATCTTGGAATTCTTTAAAGAGGTCAATGTATTTAGGCTTTTGGTCAGGAGGTAAGGAAGCAGACAATTTAATTATTTTGGGCTTATCAATGGTACCGATGTTGCATTCTTCAATGGCTGCATTCAGGGGCTGCATTTTTGGTTTTCTGGGAATATCATTTGAATCAAAGATGTCTTCTAGTGGGGTTAGGCCTGTTGGTAGAAAATTGTCTTTTAGCTCAATGATCTCAGTTTCGGCATTGGACATTCCCTCTTCCCAGTCAACTTGTTGGATTTGCTGAATATTTTCCATATTGAAAATAGTTGGATTTAGCATTTGTTTTGCAGTCCTAGGTGATATTGGCTGGGCAGTCTGTTGAAACTGTATTTGTGATTGACTTGCTGTCTCATTGTCAATATTTAATCCTGCAAATTCTTGCTGTAGAGTTAAAAATTGGTTTATTTGCTTGTCATCCTCAAATACTTGCCAATCATTCACATTGTTTGGAATAGAGGGTCTGTGTTTCACCTCAGCTGTAAAACAGTGATGGGGCCCAAAAGGCAGCTTGCAGGTACTTGCAAATGTGGCCAAACTATGAGCATGAAGGTTTTGGGTCCTAGGAATTTTGGTGATTTGGAATTCAGAGAAAACATTTAGTACATCAGCAACAGCAGCCCTATAAGTCCTTAGTCTTTTGTCATTGGTGACAAAATTTCCCTTCACTTGTTGAATGACTAAATCCGAATCACCCATGATTGAAACCCTGGCAGCTTGCAAAAATTTTACTAACTTGAGGCCTAGTAAAAGAGCTTCATATTCTGCCATATTATTAGTACATCTGAAGTTTAATCTATAGGCTCTGCCTTCTGCATAACTATTTTCTTTATTGTGTACCCAAACTCCAGCTCCTGCTCCTAACTTGTTGACTGAGCCATCAAACTCAAGGAACCATAGAATGTTTTGTTGTGAAGGAGTTTTTATGATCTTTTCATGGGCTGGGAAGGTAAGCAGAAGTTTTGGTGCTTGTTCTGGCTTGTCTTGTAGGGTAGTTACATCATTTACTTTGGTATGCTTGAAGTCTAGATCATCAACAGTGTCTACTATTTGATCAACTTTCATTTTGTGAATGATGATTTTATCATCCGAGTCTTCTTCTTGTATGAGTGCATCAGTTTCAACATTGTTTTCTGTGAGAGCAGTACTGCTGTTAAAGAGAATGTATGAGTCAATGTCCGAATGGACAGCATATATGGGAAAGTTTTGAGGTTTTTCTTCACTGCTAACCATGTATTTCATGAGTGTTTCTCTGTACAGTCTTTTTGGTTGCCCAAAAACGGAGATGGTAGCATATGACATGTCTAATTGTAAGGAGCCTTGGAGTTTAGCTCCCCATGATCTTGATAACAGCATTCCATACTTAGGTGGGATATCAGCAACTACCACATCCATTAGGATTGTCTTGTTTGGGTATTGAACTAGAGAGACACATAGGTCTTTTATGAGACCTAGGCACTTGACTTGGCTGGAGTCAAAGGAAAACAGGTCCTTGTATGGTCTTGTTATGTCTAAGTTCAATCTCTCCATGACTGCTTTTGGCATGAGGTTGTGAGAGGCACCAGAATCAAACATTGCATTGTGCAATATTTTATCATGAATATGTAAGCTGACATAAAAAGGTAATACCCCTGTGACTACGGTTTTTCCATCCACTTCTGGCCCAAACAGGAGTTCTGGGGTATCATCCAGCACGTTGACATCATCCTTGTTGCTGGTGAGTTGAAGGGATTTCTTGATCTGTAGTTTATAGATATCATGTTTAGCCAGTTCTAAGAGGGGAATTGCTACCTTAAGCTTGCCAATTTCAGTGCCTAGATCGAAAGGTTTTTCAGATTGGGATTTAAGGTTATGGGCAGCAGTCCTTTCTTTTTTCATTAAGTCTTCTTCTTCATTTTTATCTCGATTTGGTGTCTTACCTGTGTTACTAATCTCTTGGGGAGTAATACTAGAATCAGGTTGAGCAGTTGAAGTTGCCATAGGTTGATCTTTCGAAAACCATGGTTCAGTGACCTCTTCAACGATTATTTCTTTTGCAGGTAAATTTGTTTTGTCACTAAGCTCTATGACTGTTTTAGACTGCTGATTACCCTTTATCTTTTCGGGCTGGCTTACATTCACTGTCCTGCTCCTTAGTTTATATTGTTTATGGACTTCATAAACAGCAGTGTCATAGCCTTGTTTAAAATCAAAGGATTCACCTGATTTGGTCTGGAATAGTTTGATTTCATCCTCCTCATGATCTTCTTGGGTTAGAAAGACTTGACTTTCACCATCTAGACCTATCAAATTAATCTCAGGATCTTCATTTGGTTCAGTCAATGTGGAAGTTTCAGCATAGTTTTCCTGAAATGGAGGTCTGATTTCTGGATCAGTATTGGCCCTACCATTGTTTGTGTTTGGGTTCCTCCTAAAATTTGGATTTCTAGGAGGGTTATTTTGTGGAGCTTCCCATGATGCTTTTCTTTCAACTGATTCCACTCTATCACCTAGTCTCTTCATGCTATTGAGTATGGCATCAAGTTTTTGATCAAAGGCTGTGGGTTCTTCTTTGTATATGCTTCTCTTTTCTAACCTTGCCCTGTTTCTCTTGGCAATCAAGTTTGCTTCTACTGTGACAGCAGCCTTTTGAGCGTCCTCAAGGGTTTCAGGTTCTCTTTCCCTCAACTGAAATGCTATGTCAGAATCAAATCCATCAGGGAATTTGTACAAGGCCAAATCAGGGGGGGGTCTCAAGTTTTGTGGTATTGCATTGTACACATTGTTGAATCTAGCACAATACTCTAGAACAGTCTCTTGAGGGCCTCTCTTGATTGTTTCATATTCACCAAGTATGTGCAGGGGATCTTTCTTCTTCTCCCATCTGGTAGTAAAGGCCTGATAAAGCTCATCAGGGGTCGTGATAGTATTTGCAGCAATTGACCTGAACCAGGTTCTAACATCACCTGTCAGGCTTTGGACAAAAATTCTCATCCTCACACTGTCATCATCTATCTCATAGTTTTCAAAATGGTCTTGCATCCTCTTAGCATGTTGGATGGCAGAGTAAGGGCCAGTGGAGTCAAAATATGAGATTTTGGTTTGGTAATCCTGGGGTAGAGCTGGTGGATTAGCAGGTAGCCGCAAGGGTGCATATCTATTTGCCATATTTAGTGGGTTGTGTGTATTTATAGGGCCTGCTGGGATAATAGGAACAGTGGGTACCACAGGGGTAACAGGTGAAGCTGAACCTGAATGATGGTTGAAGGGGATATGTGCAGTGAATGAGGATGAGGGAGGAGAACTTTGAGATGTGGATGGTGAACTAGGAGGACTTGGAACAGACCTAAAGAGGACTTTAAGCGGAGTAGAAAGGTTGGGAAAATCTGCAACTGAGGTCAAAATAGCAGGCTGGTCCTGCTTTTGTTGCTTCCTGATGTTTCTTTGAATAGTGTTTGGATTATCAACAATGATGGGTGGATTGGGGTCAGGATTAGCCCTAGTATGTCGAGGATTTTTCTTAGGAGCCAGTTTCTAACTGTTTTTTCAGGACTTTTATAGGAAGTTTATATATACAGGGACTGGATGAAGATTTTGGAATGGCTATATATGTTTCAAGGCTAAGATGAAGATTCCCTAACTAGCTCTTCCCTAAAGCTGTCACTGTGGTATAGAAACAGTTCTAAGGCCTCTTGGCTGGTTTCAGGCTTGATGGTAGCTTTGGAAGATAGATAGTAACTGAAAAATCCTAAGAATTCCCCAGCGGAGTCGCCAATTATGTTAACACCCAGGTTGTTCCCTATGACTCCCAAGGGAATACGGCCGGGGTAACCACTAACCAATCTTTGGATCACAGTTTCTAGCCAAACTGTAATCAGAGAGGGCTCTCTCTTTATGATTTGCCTCTGTTATGATGGAATTTTAGGCTAGCTATTTATGCTCAGGTTTTGGTTTAAGTTTTGGTTGAAGGATTTCTTTCAGGTCTTATGATGTAGTGTTTAGATAGTGAAATACCATTGGGCAATGGAGTCTGGAGTTGTGAAATGACTTGATGTACAGGACTGGTGTTGTTCAAACTGCAGGGCCTATTGTGTATTTTAGACAAACAAAATTAGATTAGATGATGAGGTATGTCAACTGATAGAAAGCAATTAAGAATTTTCTATTAAGTTGGTGAGGTGAAAGTGAACACACTGCACAGGAGCATGACTTGAATTCCTGTGACAAAGGCCACTGTGAAAGGTGTATTCTGAAAGTGCAGCAATTAAGAATTACACTTATCTAGATTACAGCTGAAGAAAAACATTCATAAACAACACAGATTGAACTCAGGGTACTCAGTGAATAAATCCTGAAAGTTATTCTTTTTCCTTGCTGCTTAGTATTGAAAATTAGATAACATATATGGATTTTAACAAAAACAACTAATTAACAGGGAGAGTTACAGAGACTTATTGTATGGTGAAATACACAGGAATCCAGCAGTCATCAACAGGCATCAGAACGCATTCAACATTTCAGACATCCGAGAAATTCCATCGCTTTCTTTATTAGACTTCAGAAAGGATTACAGCATAAGAGTTTCTTTTGGAGAAATCAACAACAACCCCTTAAACTTATGCGAGGGGCAAATATATACTCTCGGTCTTTACAAAAATATCTGAGTTCTAAGTTATCTCAGTTTTAATAATCTCAACAACTCTTAAGATATTTACATCAGAAAGTTATTACAGCATTGAATATAAAGTAAATGTGTCTTTATACTTTGTCAGAAGATATTTTTAGCCTTTGGAGGCTGCTAAGTCGGTTGGAGTGACCTGCATAACTGCTGTGACAATGCGTTCTTTGAGCTGCGTTGCTGTAGATTTTCGGCCTGGACACCTGTAGCTTTTATTTTGCCTTTTGGCCGAAATCTCTGCTGAGTTGGCTCAGCTTTTAACCTTAACTGTATGCTGATCCCTTTGCAGCTGTCCTGTGTATGGAAGTTTTTTCCTTTTATATGAGCAAAAAGTTGCTGAATGGCACACTGTTTATAAAATAGTTTGTATAGCATTGGTCCACCATTCTTGAGTAGGTAACTGATGCCTTAGGATTGCACCCATGGTCTCTTCTGCTTCTGTGTACTTGAAAAAGTTGGGAGCTGCATCAAAAAGATGATTGATCTCATTCATTATGAAAAATAGACTTTCTACCTTGTTGTAGATAGTCTGTCCTGTAGCTGGCCCTGTTTCCTCTGAGCTGCTGGGCCTTTCATTGATCTGGCTGGTGGCAAAGGTGTTGACCCTTTTGGCATATTGGTCATGGGTGTATAATCTCCCTGCGTTATTCAGTAAACCAGGGAGCCCTCTGCTTTCCAACACCTGAAACTTCTCCATAAATTTGTTTACCTCGGTCTGCATGTCTTGGGTTCTTCTGTCTAATGTCTGTACCAAATTCTTGAGTGTGAGAACCCTTTTGATTGACTGGATGTGCTCAGTTCTGTTAGGTATGCCCATGGCAGCCAACTGACTGCTTGTTTTGTGGTTGAGCACATTGATCATCCTTGTTGCTATTTCAGGCGTGCTGCCTAGAGCAGCCCTTGCTTTGTGAATTTCTGCTCGTGCTCTTGGAATGAGCTCTAATTGCTCGTGGATGGTCTCTATAAACTGCCATTGGTCAGTAATAGATTGGCCAATATTGGCCCACAGCACAGTTTTTAATTCAGCAGTTACCTTGTCCAGTGTGAGCTCCTTTTCCAGCTCTGTTATTCTTCTCTTTAAAGTTTTGACATCCTTTTCTTTCTCAGCCACATTTCTTTTGCTTTTATCATACTTGTCATTCACACTGGCTAGGGATTGTTTGACTTCATTGAGCTCTTTCATTTGAGCTTCCAGGACTTGTATTTCAGTTTGCAGCTTCTGCATATCCAGACTATGAGTCTGTTCTGTTGTTGGTGAAGCTGTTGATGTAGTCGGTGTTGTTGCTTCTGTTTGTTGAGAAGGAGGAGCAGTAGTAGTGGCATCTTCTTCCAGATTGATAGTTTCAGGAGGAGGTTGGGAAGTCTGCCCTTCTTCTCTTTGTGCCGAGGTGGCCTGTAATGCTGCCCGTGCTGCTTCTGCCTCTCCTATCTTTTCCTGTGTTTGCATCAGCTGTTTGTACAGGGTTACCAGCAGAGTGTTTGCCCGTTCATCATGTCTTTGTTGGGCTACCTCATCAGTCTGAGGGTGAATGGTGGCTGGGAGTTTGATTTTCCTTCTTAAAGCTGCCAAATCTGCATCCCTTAATTTCAGGATCTCTTGTATGCCTTTGATATCTTTGGGATCATGCCCAATCTCTATAATAATGTCCTCTAAGGTCCTTATTCTGTTGTCTTTTGCCTGGGATGATGCTTTCTCCAATTCCAACTGGGCAGCTATATTATTAAGGCTATTATGTAGCCTGTAATTGTCTAAGGTTTGGTCTGCTAATGAAGCATAGACCATCTCACCCGTTTGTTTGTGTAGTTCAATTTTGTCCATCGGGTGGATGTCTTTAGCCATGACCTCCAAGTTGGTCCTCAGATAATCTGAAGTAGATTGTGGCTGAAGTGCTGTTGGCATAAAATGACTCATGATCATTTTGCCTTCTTGTAGATCAAAGGCAAACATGAGCCTTTGTTGATTTGTAGGAGCCATGTTCAGCAGATGATTGTACAGCTGTATCCTGATAGGCTCATTTCTCTTTTTGATTTCGATGAACTGTTGCTTAATGCCAAGTTCACCTTCCTTTTGCTGCCTTGAGGAGCTGACCTCTCCTCCCAATGTCCTATCTTGTTCCTGTTGGAAGGAACTAGCTGATGTTTCCCTGCTAGGTGGAACTATGCCAAAGGACTGCCCCATTGGCATTTCTTCTTCAGAGAAGGGGTTTAGTCTTTGCCTTTTCTCCCCATGAGTTGTTGATGCTGTGGGGGGAGTCTCCCTGTCTCTTTTCCTAAAGATGAATGTATCCTCCCTCTGAGGGGTCTGGAGGATTGATGCCTCAGCTGTAATATCTTGCCTTGGAGGCACTATTTGCTCAGTGGTTTTAGGATTTTCCACTGTCTTTTCTTGCTGGACAGGTTGCTCCTGCCTTTGTTGCTCTTGATGCTGCTGCTCTTGCTGCCCTGGCTGTTCTTGCTTTTCCATCTCTTCTTGCTGTTCTTGCAGCAATGTTTCTACCTCTTCTTCTGTTAAAGGAGGTGGCTGTTCCACCTGCTTTTCTTTGCCCTTGCTGTGTGTAATATCCTCGGCAGCCTGCTGTGTTGTTGATGAGGAAGTAGCTGTCCCTAGCTGCCTTCTGTATGTGAGGGGAACCTGTACACAGTTTTCCAGATCAGTATTCTTTTGAATATTTCTGGCTTACTTTTCTAACAACTCTTCTTCACTAAATTCCTCTTCTAAGGTGCCCTCTGCCCATCTTAGTGTGTTAGCATACTGCTCAATCTCGGGCTGCCTCACATGTGCATAGTTTCCTAGTTTATATTTGATTCTTCTCAGTGAAATGAAGTGATTAGGGTCATAGGGTACCCAAGAAAAACTGGTTTGTAATCTGAGGCCCTCTAGGATGCTGTCTGCCTCTTTCCATCCCTCCTCTCTTCTATTGTAAAGGAAAGGTCCCAGCTGGCTCCTTATCTTCAGCTGTACTTTCTTATTCTTGCTTTCAAAGTGATAGCAGTCAGCATTTCCGAATTGCCTGAAATACTCCAAGGCAAACAGTCTCATTGGGACATACCTGGGCAATCTATATGGCTTTAACTCACAGCCATATATCTTGATCACTGTGTGGTGTTGGTAGAAGTACCAATCACCAATGCTGTATTTCTTAGACAGATGAAGAACTCTCCTCATATCATCAGTCAATCTTGGAGGAGGGACACCATACAATAGTGTCAAAGCTGGGTGAATGAACAAGTCCACAAACTCATTATATGTATATGGTGACACTGAGCTGCAGTGGAAAACTGATGTCCAAAAGACAACTGATCTTGGGCTCCCCTGGGCATTAACTTTCTTCAAGAGGAGTGGGAAGCTATCTGATTGGTAGAATAGAAACAAATGGTAGATGTATGAGGCATACCTAAATAATCTCTCCCTTGGCAGATTTATTAGCTGCTCATGGATCCTGTCTGCAATATATGTGGCATAGTCATAGTGAATGGCAGGGGCCCTTCCAGGTGAAAATATGGACAGCATTGCCATTATACTGTGATCCACATCCTCCACTCCCCTGAATCCCAGGACATAACTGATTAAATCCACCATCATTTTGCCCAAATCATTTAAGTATGCATATCCAATGGGAGGAGTTCTGATGGCTACAGAGGTTGGTGTGACAAACAGCTGATTGATTTTGATGATCTGATCATCTGCTAGCTTAGTTCCCTTCCTTATTAGGTGCTCCATGGAGAGAGGAGCCAATGACTTCGTTGTGTGGAAGTGTAGCATCTCATTGATACTCTCAGGGGTAATTTGAAATAGGATTGAGCCAGTGGGGCTCAAAACAGCTCTTTGACAGGGGTCATAGCACTCCTGACATCTGTGAATGAATTCAGGCAAAGGGATAGCCTGAGGAAGGTTATATATGGGTAGATTGGAGTCCCAAATTCCCAGGATGTCAGCTCCACTGAGGTGCTGGGCTTTTAGTTCATTGAGCATATGAATGTTGTATTTAGAACCCATTCTAAACCACTCCATCATCTGGTAATCCACATCTCCTAATGCTTTCCACTCCAATTCTTTTTGAGGGGCATTCAGTGGTTTGATATTGAGTGCAATTGGTGTCTCCATGGTGCTTTTAAGTCTTCTAAGCTGTAATTGAACTGTTTGAAGTAGGCAAACCAGTTCAGGGATGATTTATCACAATGCAGGTGAGTTACGGGTATCAGAGGGGAATTAATCCAAGAGCAAGTGAAATTTTGTTTGAATTGGGGCTGCAATACTGTCAGGCCTCCCTCTGTCACTTGTAGCAAGTTTTTAAAGGATATAACTACTTCCTCACGATTGCGCGAGCATTTCTCAATTGTTTTGACAAAATTTGGGAATTTTAAGGCTCAGCTAGTGTTTTTCGAGGTGTTGATTGAAAACAGAGGTCTGTAGAGGAATTTCACCGGTGAATTATGAGTTTTAATGTCCCTTTAAGCTTCCTGTGCGATTTTATAGACAACTGCAGGGGTACGGAGGAAAATGACGAAAAAAACCTGGTAGAACAGCGAACAAAGGTTGTCTGAGTAGGCAAGAATGGTACTCTTGAGGTCGCCTGGTTGATTTCAGCAGGTTGGTGAGGAGTCGGACGCGAACGGCATGCGACTGAGCAAGAAAATTTAGAGCAAAAAGAACGTAAAAGCACAAATTTTGGCCATAATATAGACTTTTTCCCAAATTTGGCGCTCTTTTGTGATGACGTCAGCATGACGTCATTGGTGGGTCAGGGTCGGATGTCGTCAGCTAACGTCATCGGGTGACGTGGCGGGTTCTCATTGATCCATGGGGGATGATGAGGTGGCAGCCATGTTGGCAGAGGGGTGGATAAAGGACGGAGGAAATGGCGTAGGCGGGGTGACGTGGAGTTGACGTGGCGCTGAGGTGGGCCAATTATCAAGCGGCTAGGGCTGTGGCGGTTATGGTTAAGTGCTGTAACCGTCACGGTCTCTCGGGGCGGCTTATATACGGCACGGTTAGTGTCAGACTCTGACCCGAGAGAGCGAGAAGGGGACGCGTGGCACAGGCCTGACGTACCCCTTCGTCATCTTCCCGGGTGGTAACGGGGGGACGTCGGGTCCAACCCGATATCGCTGTGGGCCGTCGGATTTGATGGGCCCGATCCAACGGCGGACGGGTAAGGGACTTGGCCGGTGGATACGGACGGGCGGGTTTGAATAAAATATTATATTTTCTGAAAAACGCGCCAGGCGGAAAAGATCACGGTCTATGCGTTTGTAATGTTTTTTAAATGTATTTTGAAAAATCAAATATACGCGCCCGACTTTGGTTTAGGCGGAAAAAGTGGGTTTTTGGGCATTTTTCACATTTTCACAGGGTTTTATGGGTAAAATGGGTTTTTACATGGTTTTTTCTGCAAATGAGGGGTATAATGAGTTATTTGACCTATAGCAAGGGAGAGAGAGATGGCAAAGGTTTATCAAAGTGACCAGATGTCATTTTGATCCCTTTTCAGAGAACATATGGCTATAATGCCAAGGGGAGGGGTATTTATAAAAATTTGGGGGTTTATACACCATGGTGTTAATACTATTAGGGGAAAGGGTAAGATAGGGGAGTTATATAGTAGAATTAGGGGTTAAAGTGGATGAAGGGGGAAAATGAGGGGGATATTACTAAGTTTGTTTGAAACTCACCTAGTTTAGAGAGTAGATCAAAATGAAAAGATTTTTACACAAGAAATGTGGCTTTTGAATGAACAAGAACCACTATGAAACCATGATCTTCCTCCATGAATCTCAGCTGATAAGGGGATGTTAGCAATAAACAGAAAGGGGGGAGGAGGGAGGTTAGTCATGCTCCTTGATGTAACTTGATGAAGATGAACACCTTGTCACTTGATAGACTTTGCCTTGATAGGCATAGTTAACACATCTGCACTGGTAAAGATAACCTTTCTGCAACCCCAACTACTTACCCAACTACTTGCCTAGCATTTTTTATTTCTTCTTAGAGGGTGCACTTGGACTTGCAGACCCTTACTTGCCTTTTTCTTTTCTTTTGTTTTTTCTTTGTAATTGCTATCTATTTCTACCCTTATCTCTTCCAAGGTCCCAGATTAAGCTGTTGGGAGCCTTTTCTTCTCTACCTGAACTACTTGTCTGCCAAGTTTAAACAGTTTGGACAGACTCCTTTCTCTATTCTACAACTGCAAATTTAAACCATGGAATGATCCAGATTAAGCTGTTGAATCATCCATCAAAATTAGAAGCTCATACCAAGTTATAAGCATAATTTGAATTCTCTTGGAAATATGTGATCTTTGAGTCATCAAAGCAGAACAAATTTGGACCTTCCACAGCCAATCATGAAATA
Organism: Pinus tabuliformis; assembly: GCA_031772625.1. Taxonomy (NCBI): domain Eukaryota; kingdom Viridiplantae; phylum Streptophyta; class Pinopsida; order Pinales; family Pinaceae; genus Pinus; species Pinus tabuliformis. Next base: position 962,877,279 of record CM062808.1, on the reverse strand, counting down.
TGAAACCTATTGGTATAGGTATCTAACAGTTCCTTTTAAGGAAATTCAGGGAATTAAGGAATTGTGAAAGGAACATCAGAGATTACTGAACATAATAGTCCAGCTCCACCAGCAGATTAGGATTCTAAAAGCAAGGCAAAGGGTAAAAAGGACTCCGGGAAGGAAAAAGGCAACCACTCCAGCAAAACCCCTCAAGACAAAGGGGCAGAGGACCAGAGTCCATCCTGCTGTTCAAAACCCTGTCGAAAACTAGGCTACTATTCCAAATGATGCTGGGGAGCAGACTGTTGTTCCAATTGAAAAGGAACAGCAATGGACTGATATCCACGTTACGATAGAAATGGATGAGATGTTGACCCATGATAAGGAAATTCAAACGGAGACACCACCTTCGGGAGTGATCAGAGTCATGAACTCAAAACAATGCAATAGGAAAATTCAGGTAAAACTCCCAGCCTCCACTGCCGCATGGAAAAGAGATCCAAAACTGGTAACCCTACGAAAGGGTTTGAAGCAAGCTCAACAAGCAGCAAAAAAGCTTAGAGAGCAAACTGTCCCTCGAGAAAAGTATGAAGAGCTACAGCAACAACTTAGGAATGTCAATCTATCCGAAAGCCAGGCCTTTGAAGGGTGGCGAAGGGAAGAAGAAAAAGTCGTGAAGGTAACTCGTAGGTTAGATATAGTTATCAAGCAGATGGATACCTTATGTTCTTTGTACAATGACGTCCTAGCATGTAGAGCCCCTGTTAAGAATTATGCCTTGTTTTTAATGGAACGATATTTGCAATTGAAAATAAAGGCTGTTAAAGTAGGTTCTCCCATACAAATTAACACCATCGATGATTTTATAAACTATTGTAAGCACTACGGGGTAAAAGTTCAAAGACTACTGTGTGCATTTTACTTACATAACCTTGTATTAAACCAGGAGACTGAGCTGAACCCTGGGCCTTTTTTTGGGGATATCCAATTACAGGCATTTATTTCATTTGGGGTTAATCAAATTAAATGGCTTAAATCCTATAATGCTTTCCAAAGACAAGAAAACGTATTATATTTGTCGATAAGAGCTGAGCCTAGGGATCTAGTATAGTTGTGGAGAAAACATAGAAACCTCATGAAGACTCCAGGTGTAATTGAAGCATTAGGACCCATGCATGAGGCAATCATTCGACAGGGATTAGAATACTTTTTCTCTATTAAAGACCTTGCCATTGATGCGGCTGAATTTCGATATCAGATCTTTAATCCGAATATCCAACTCAGGGAGCCATTTAAGTATGAAAATTTTAAGTTAGTCGCCGACCACTTGCACCTCTATGGCAAAGTCATTTTGAGGGCAGGGCCATCCTGGTTAGGATATAGGTTCCGGAGTCCAATTATTTGGCACCCTGCACCCAGATACCAAGCCCTGAATGAGATTCCTGAGGGTCAGACAGACCATTTCTTTGAACACCTAGATATGCATCATGGCTGTAGGCCTTCACATGAGATTCCATATCCAGCCTACTCACTCACTGCCTTACACGTCAACTACAATGTTTTCCTGAGGGCATGAAAAAGGGTAAGCAGGGAGGTGTGTGGAGTACTAAAGAAGGTATGTTTTTGGTAATTATTTCAACATCTTTTCATTAGAACTTACAAACATTTTTGCATCATGAACTCAGAAAATGATAAGGAATGGTAATAAAACATGTGAGATTAATATGCAAGAAGAAAACACTAACAATTGTCGTTTCCTTATGCAGGAAGGAGGAAAAACGAGAAGTTTCCGTTCCAAAGGAAGGGACAAGGATGAGTTAACCACTGTCCCTTTGACGGGAGACCGTATGCAAACAAGGAAAAGAAAATCAAAGCGAATCAGCCCTGGAAAGGAAGTGGAGATATCGACTCGGCGCAGGAAAGGAAAGAGATGACTTAGGACTAACGGTTCGGTGAATCCCTCAGGATCCTTGATCCTGAGGGATTGCTATTTTATCTATTTCTGCACTTAGATATCTCTGCCTTCACCCTTATAAAAGGGGCAGCACTGTTAGCTCGAGGAGGGTTGGTTATGTTCTATGTAATTTCCTTTAAGATCAAAACATTGATCATCGAGTCTCGTTAAGAACCGATCTATTGTAATTTCGCTTTATGCATTAATAGAAACTTGGTTACTATTTCATCTCTAAGTCTAGAATAACTTCAAGCGGTGTACCCCTGGAGGCTAAGGGCCTGGCCCTGGAGGACACTTGCTCTTGTACTATTACGTTTGGTTTATGCGTGATTTGCTTATCAGCCTTATTCGGTAGTTTGATGCGTTTTGTTAGTTTACATCACATGCACTGTTATGTTTACTTTACTAAGACAGAACTATTGCATTGAATCTGCAACGTATCATTGTTCTTCTAAGTGTAAATATAATACTCTCAGTATTTACAGAATATTGTTGCTGTTTAATTACAGAAACTCTGTGCTGTGCACTTATTCATTGATATTACGGAATTCATCTTAGCGATTATGTTCTTTGCGATTGTTGGATCTATAGACATTGCTGTTCCATTCTGAAATGCAGTCGTAATCTTTTATAACTAAGAGTGATAACTGGTTTACCGAGATCAGGTTACTATTAAGGTGTGCTGTGTGCATATATGGTTTTGAAGTACTGTTCTATAATTCGTCATTGATCAGTGTTGTTCCATTTTGGTGTGTTGTTCAATTCGCCCTTTAGGGTGAAGGATTGCCATTTTATTCCTGTAGGTCACGATTCATGCATTTGATCTTGTAGACTAAGGTGATACTGCTTGCTAGACTTAGTTTCTGTTACAGTTTCCTGTTTGCTGTTCTATTTTAGGTTTGCTGTTCCATTTCAGATTTGTCGTTCCATTTCTTATTTTGCTGCTCCATTTCTTATCTGCCGTTCTATTTCCTGTCCTTTGTTATTTTGGTGTGAAGAATGATCCAAGGCTGTAGTGAGCACTGACATTTACTGCTTGGCTCCCATATCCATGATCTGTTCTCTAATTTACCTTAGTTACATCAGTTTACAAAGGGATGAGTTACTGCTACTGAACCCTTGACTGATAAATTGCTTAGCTTTCTGAATGTGTAGTTTAATCTTTTGAAGTAGTTTGTTGTAAACAAGCATCCGTTTACTCTTGTATTTCTGAACATTGTACTACTAGCATTACTCTAGCAAATGATAGCCTCATACTAAGGCACTCTTTGAAATAACACAACTTTCCTGGACTGACAACTAATGTGAGATAATTAGAGGTGAAAGAGACCCTTTTTATAGCTCCACACATAGCAAATCAAAATGTTTTTCATATGAGGCCAAAAAAAAAATCTTTGTACATGAAATAAAGTATTTTCGACACCAAAGTGTCCAGACACAAGAGAGGTGTGGGCCTCTCGAATTACATGTACTCTTTCCCCTATGGGAATACACAATTTACCAAGGCAATACAACAATTTCCCCTGCAAGTGATAGTTGTCCACCTGTGAACCATGGGTTAGTTTTGCATAAACCTACTTAAATTAATCATCGTTAGCACATTGTTTAGCATAACTCTCGAAATATAATGAAGCATTATGCAAAATAATAGAAGCAGAAATACGAGGGCGAGATAGCATATCAACCACTTTATTGCTAGTGCCCTTCTTATACTTTATTACCAGATGAAACTATTGAAGAAATCCCATCCATCTAAAATGACTTGATTGTTGCAACTTGGTTTGTGACTGAAGGTACTGCAATGGCTAATGATCTGTATGACTAATGGTTTCCTCGCTGATCAGGTAGTGTTTCCACTTTTTCACACTTTGCACCAAGGCATAAAGTTCCTTGTCATCGATGGGATAGTTTATCACAGCATGAGAAAAATTCTCAGAATGGTAACAAATCGGCTTCTTTTGCTGCATCAGTTTCAATCTCAAATGGCTATTGCCGATCGGTTAAGGCTAAGACTGGCGTGGTGATGATCTTTTCCTTCAATGTTTCAAATGACTTCTATTGTCTTCCTCCCCATTGGAAGACCTGTTTCACACTTTTCAAGGTGTGCAAAGGTGTTGCAATAATAGAGAAATTAGCAATAAATCTCTTCCCGTATTGGACTGCACCTAGAAAGCTACAGACCTCAGTTACACTAGTAGGCTTAGGCCAATTTACAATTGCTTCAACTTTAGAGGGATCAATTTTTAACTGACCATGACCAACAATATGACCTAGGTAACCCAAAGAGGTTTTCCCGAACTCACACTTTGACAAGTTTACAAAGAGTTTTTGCTTTTTTAGTACATCAAGAACTTTCTTTACATGACACACATGTTCAGACCAACTCTTACTAAAGACAAGTATATCATCTAAATATACAAGAACAAAATAATCAATGAAAGGCTGAAATATATCATTCATAACCTGCATAAAGGTGGCTGGAGCGTTGCAAAGCCCGAATGGCATCACCATCCATTCGAGCAGCTCCTGCTTGGTCTTGAAATTGGTTTTCCACATGTCCTACTCCACAATTTTGACTTGGTGATAGCCATTGTGCAAATCTAACTTTGTGAAATAAACATCACTCTTTAATTGGTCTAACAAATCATCTATGTGTGGAAGGGGATAGCGATTTTTCACCATGGTCTTGTTGAGTGTGTGGTAATCCACGCACATCCTCTAGGTATTGTCTTCCTTTGGCACTAAAACAGTTTTCAAACCACATGGAGAGGTGCTCGGCTTGATGATGCCTTGGACCAACAATTCCTGCACTTGTCTCTTGGTTTCCTCCATCTCGATAGTCGAAATCCTATACATGCCAATATTTGGCAGAGGGGCATCATGTCATACATGGATTTCATGTTGGATTTCCCTCTTCGAAGATAATACCTTCGGTTCCTGGAACAACTCATCATAATTAGAAATCAATTTAGCTAATTCCCATTTATGCTACCGATCGGAGCCCTGGAACGCATCAACAAATTCCACCTCTTTTTCCCTTACAACCATAAGCATGCATCCTTTATTGGATTCACCAGTATTTTCATTTGTCTAGCACTTACAAGGCTGGCATTAATTTTATTTTGATGAGCCCTCACTATATATTCTACCCCATCCTTGGTGATTTGATATTTGTTCTCATGACAGAAAAAGGCTGCCTTTCTATCATACCGGTATGGGCTCCCTAACACCATTCCATAGATATCCAATGATATTACATCCAATTCTACTTCATTTACTAGCTTAGACGCAATCACAAATTTGACGTTGCACTCTTGGGTTACATTCAATTTCGCTTTCTCATGTATCCATCCCAACGAGTAAGGTTTCGGGTGTGGTTTTGTCTCTAAGCCAAGTTTCTTTACGAGGGATTCTGCAATTAAGTTTGCTTGGGACCCAGTATCAAACAGAGTTTCAACTTTGGTATGATTTACAACAACTGTATTATGAAATAATTCAATTATTTTTCAATCATTCGAAAGGGACTCATCTACAAAATTGGTGCCTTCATGCGATTTAGAATTAATAGGAGGTGTATGAGTACCTTTTGTTCCTACTGCTATGATCAACGCTTCATCTCCTGAATCCGATCCAAGGTCTTGCTGGACTGTTGCCACTGACTTCTACTTCCCTTTTCCTCCATACTTCTTTGGACGCTTTTCTGGGTGTTGCTTCCAACAGTGATCATCATCGTGGCCTTCCTTCTTGCAGTGATTGCAATAAGGCTGCTCTCCTTCTTTAGCTGCTGTTATTTTCTTCTCCTTCCCTTTCAATTTCACTTTGGATTTGCCATTGGGAGGTTTGAATGGTGGCTTTCTAGACTAATCATCTCTTTCATTCTTGCCCCTATTCTCAATATGAATTGCCTTCACACTAGCTGCGTCAATAGTGGTTGGTTCAAACAACAACAATGAATGCCTAATATAGCTATGCAATGAGCCTATATACTTAGTCACAACTTCAGGTGCATCAAGTGCTATACTTATATTCAGTGCTTGCTTCCTAAATTCTTCTGTAAAACTCTAAACATCCTTCCCCTTGCCTTGCCTTAAACACTGCCAATTCATGAAGGCCTTTTGCTTGTATACTAGGGGATAAAATTGTTCCTTTAACGTAGAAGTGAAATTAGGCCATGAGGAAAGGAGCTTACCCACATTCTTACTGCTTTGCAATTTTCTCTCCCACCAAAGCGGAGCAGTACTACACAGTCGTAGAGAGGCCAGTTAGATCTTTTCCTCATCCTCCACAATCTACTGAATCCTACAGTAGACCTCAATCTGCCTAATCCAATTATTAATATTTTCTGCGTTACTTTCACCATTAAACATAGGAAGATCAAATTTAACATCTAAGTTAAAGAAGGGTTTCTTAGATGCATCCTTTGAATTTCTACGATTATGGTGGTGAGAGGAAGAAGAACCTTCACTCCCAGAAGGAGAAGGAGGGGGTTCTTCTCCACCATTCCCATGTGCTGAACCTTGTCCTTCTGGGTTCCTCTCTTTTTCTTTCTCCAGCCTTAAAACCAGCTGACTGATATTCTCTACCATTGAATAGAAAGTCTTTCTGAAATTACGCTCCTCTTCAATATGAGCTTCATCTTTAGCCATGTTTCTTCTTCGAGGTGCATGCCCTACCTCTAGATCGAAAGGTTCTAGTTCCCCTTCGCCTCTTTGAAGCCTGTTTCTTATTAGCATGCAAACATGCAATTCACATCTAAAAAGCCCTGCTCTGATACCACTTGATCCAGGATAATTTCGCTTATAGATGTATGGAAAGAATCACATGCAAAATTGTAGCTTAACACAAAAATTCAATGTACACTCAAGAAAAGAAGAAGAAAGCACACAAAGGCACAAAATGAAGACACCAAGACTTGATAACAGAGTTCGTCCAATTCAGACTACATCTCCGGGCCCAACTCGAACAATGGGGAGGCCTTTATATTAAATGGCATGAAAGAAGAGAATTTACAATCATCAACCACATACAAGAGGCTTATACCTCCATTCCGAAATATGGCTATGAAATGGACACCTCAGATGGAGAAGTGGGTAGCATGAAAGTGTCTGTGGCACTAAAAGGGGCTGAAAACATCTGAAACCTGTCCCAATAGACAAAAATGCACTATCAGCCTCCTGCCAAATGAGCTAGCGTGCTGCAAAATCTTCCCCTGTAATTTTCTAACCATCGTGCTTTATAATGGTTTTTTTGGACAAAATCCCATTTAAATCGAGGCTGTCTTGGTTCCAAATAGAGGGAGGTGGAGTAGAAGGATCAACAGCACAATTGACCCTTAAAATGGCCTCATTATCATTGTAATGATAAATACCCAAAATCCCAAAAATACACTAAAATCTGACAAAATATTCAATCCCCAGAGTTCAAATTTTATTAAATCGGGCGTATCTTCTTTATCGGGTCCAGGCCTGATATCGTAATCGGCATATCGAGGTGCACAATCCTGTTAAACGGGGATGGCCAACTGCCAATCACCGATCGCCGATGTTTTCATTGGCCAATCGCATTGGCATCCCACTCACATAGTGGTCCGGTGTCCCAGTCTTTGATCGCTAATAACAATCCCAATGATTGCTTTATCACTGATCACAAGTTGACCCCCTTCCTGCTGATATATACATAGCCATCCAATCTTATTGCCTTCGGATCCGCCGATCTGATTTAATCAGAGATCGGTGATCAAGGTTTTCTCTGTGCCCTTCCTAAGTTCGCCTCCATAAATCCTCCGATTGCCATTTTTTTGGCCTTTTAAGGCTTAAACCCATTTTTAGAGGAAAATGTCTGATTTTCTTAAGGAACATAGCAACTTACTCTTCATGATAACTTCATTATCCGGACTCAGATTGAAGTGTCATTCACTCTGTTAGAATCAGGATGATGAGATCTACGCTCTGGTCCAGCTAGAGGGAGGTGGAGTAGAAGGATCAGCAGCACAATCGACCCTTAAAATGGCCTCATTATCGTTGTAATGATAAATACCCAAAATCCCAAAAATACACTAAAATCCGACAAAATATTCGATCCCCAGAGTTCAAATTTTATTAAATCGGGCGTATCTTCTTTATCGGGTCCAGATCTGATATCGCAATCGGAATATCGAGGTGCACAATCCTGTTAAACGGGGATGGCCAACTACCAATCACCGATCGTCGATATTTTCATTGGCCAATCGCATTGGCATCCCACTCACATAATGGTCCGGTGTCTCAGTCTTTGATCGCTAATAACAATCCCAATGATCGCTTTATCACTGATCACAAGTTGACCCCCTTCCTGCTGATATATACATAGCCATCCAATCTTATTGCCTTCCGATCCGCCGATCTGATTTAATCAGAGATCGGTGATCAAGGTTTTCTCTGTGCCCTTCCTAAGTTCGCCTCCATAAATCCTCCGATTGACATTTTTTTGGCCTTTTAAGGCTTAAACCCATTTTTAAAGGAAAATGTCTCATTTTCTTAAGGAACATAGCAACTTACTCTTCATGATAACTTCATTATCCGGACTCAGATTGAAGTGCCATTCACTCTGTTAGAATCAAGATCATGAGATCTACGCTCTAGTCCTGGGTTGAATTTATTCTGAGCACTTTTGATTCTGAGCTTTTCCATGCCATTGTATCTGAAGATCCACCTGGATCAGTTAGACTTGTAATTGAGCAAAATATTGAACGATATTGAACACCTCAGATCTAGTTTCGTCCATCCAGGCTGTGATATTTTCAGGAGTACTAAATCAAATGTACAATGGCCTTACATTCATGGTCAACCATTCATGGGTCTATATCTGTAGACAACTATATTTGTACATGTAATGAAAGTTTATAAGCTAAGCATGGGTATGCCTTCCATCAACAAGTTTATGAGAAAAATCAAATTATCTTGATATATGTATTGTAATTGATGCAAGTCACCTTCCGTTTCGAAACCTCCTCTCCTCGTGATAAAGAATTTCACTAAACATATATATTTATGACTTCATGCTTTAGGGGGCAACTGTTACAGTTCTATTTGGGCACATCAACCCCAACTTACAACATCAATACTATTAGGGCCCATCAACCCCTAATGCAATTGTTACATGCCCTAAAGAAGTTAGTCATTAGAATGCCTCACTTCCTAAGAAGTTCTATCACTGAAAACATCCAAAAAATGCCTCTAAGAAGATCAGTGCAGGTACGCCTTCATTAGGGTGTGCTACAATGCAAACCATACACTAACAGGGTGCTATGCAGCGTAGTTGGTCCCTCTTTGGCCTTTGCTGGGCGAATTTGAGTGAACTTCTGTGAGGGTTTGAAAGTTCCTTATCCATTGGATGCCTAAAGAAGTTTCTCAAAACTACCCACTCCTTTGAGATTGCATTTGGATGAGGAAGGGAGTTAAGGAACATTAATCCCCTTATCCCTTCTTCCATGGAACTGATTTCTAAAAATAGGAGGGCATTCATTATTACCATTGATGGCATAACCTCCCTCATTCACCTATAAAAAGATCACTCATCTAAGAGATCAGGGGCTGGAAATTATTGAATTGTAGGGAGATGCTGATGATATGAGATTAGTGTTGATTGCAAGTATTGTAATGATGTCAAAGTGTCTTGCTTGTTATGAGGAGAGGATGGGATTGAGCTGGAGGAGTGATGTTGAGTCAGGCGAATTGGGTTGTAGCTCTTCCTTTTACTAATAAAGTGTTCAAAGTTTTTTCCATATGCTTGTATTTTCTTTTGATTCTTTCATATGCTTATCATATACTTGATTCCATGTTATGTTTAATCAATAGATCATTATCATATGCTTTGATGGGTTCTTGTTTCTATTTGTGTGTAGGTATTTTTCAAACGGCTTAAGTACGGGAAGAAGCAACAGAATCGGTTAAGGAAAATAAGGAACAAGCGGAAGCTACAAGTAGGTTCTCTATTCTCTTATTTTATCTATTGTTTATAAAAAAGGTAGAGAATACTTTGTACTGTTGTTTCTAGATTAAGCTACTAGTCTAGAGGGATAAGGCGTTTATCCAAGAACACTAAAACTTCCCAAAACAGACCCACAACAACCTAAGGAGGGGAGGATGTTGGTGGGCTAAATTTATTCATTTTTTAACCCTTTTTCCCTTCAAAACCATAACCTTATACCTCTATTTTAACCTTGCAAACCCCCTTATTCCTGCACTAGTCCAAGAATCGTGTCCCTTCCTACACTAGCTTTATGTTTCATGTTTAAGGGTTACAAATGTGCTTAATTAATCATTTTCATAGATTTTATGCCTTTAAATCTTTGCAACTAATAATTCTCTTCCTATAAGTATTTGATAGACAATGAATTAATTATCTTGTTAGCATGGTCGAGTGCAGGTAGGATTCCTGCACTGCTAGCGAATATTCAACTACCGTGACAACTCACCACTCCATGCGGACACCATGTTCTGGAATGATTGACTTGAGTTGGGATTAGATCATAGAGGAAAATCAGGGATGTGGTGGAGATTAAGTCGCTGGTTGAATACCTAGAATAGCATTTTGTTATAGCTGAAAGGCTTAGCACGGGCTATTGTTGTTATTTTGTTATAGCCAAAAGGCTCAGATTGAAACGCTTGTTGTAATTTTGTTACAGTCATAGGCCAAAAGGAATGTATAAAATGTATGACTCAGATAGAAAATTGTAGCGAGTGATAGCTATAGCAAGGATACTGTGATTCTGTCCTTTTGTAATTTTTCTTATATCGCCCTCGTTCTAGGCTGGATTCGAATTCATGATGTATATTTGTTGATCATTAATAGAAAGGAACTACGACATGATTTCTCAATCTTGCACTGTAATTATGTGTTGATGCGTTGATTAAAGAACTGAGTCTTTACGTTTCCTAAACAATGAAACAAGCTGGTTGGCTAGGGCCGAGCCAACCCAACTCATTCTCCCTTGTGTTCTTCTCTTTTTCGATTAAGGTGTGTTAATTATTTTTAATGCAAAGTGTGAAGTAAATAGATGTTTCTTTTATCTTTTTGCAAAGTTTGAATATGATTTCATTATAGTGTGACAGATCCATGGTGTGCTAGTTCGATTGAAGTTTAATATCATGATTTCCTTCTTTGAAGTTTAATCTTGTTTTCTACCTGGATTGGTCAAGCACACATTCCTGCGCCAGTGCATTTATTGTTTCACATATTGATTCTTTCGGTTCATTATAGTAATGGTCTTTTGTTTTTATTTGATAAGTCTTAATGTGATCTTGAAGAGTGTGATTTTTATTAAGACTTAATATGATTATGAAAAGCATTATTTATATTCTGAAGCTCTTTTGATATTTTGAATTAAATACACTTCTGAAACAGAACGTTATTTTGACACACACTGGTCTATGCCTTCACTTCATGTTATCTAGGAAAGATTTGACTCATGCGTAATAATTCTTAAAGGAATCTTTCTAATTTCAAAAGGTTATGAATGTAGATTACTTTGTGTGGATATCTATTACAGGATTGAAACCTGCTGTCATAGTTGAATGATCTCTTAGATTACATGCAGAAGTTTCTTAAGTAAAGAAGAGTGTGCTTTGACTTTGGGAATGAATTCTTGTTTTAGACATTAAAATATTAGTTGAAGCATCTTTCTGTTTGAGGAATTTATTTTAAAGTCCCGTTTACCTTTGCAAGCTATTTTTCCTAGTTAACACATTCTTTATTTTCTCGAAAGAAAGATTGGAAAACTTGGTGTAGGAACCTCTGTCCTAGTACACGAATCAATATCCTGATATAGGAACAGAGTACTCTAGCCTTGAGGCTTAGAGTTCCTACATAAAGACATAAATCTTTAGTATAGGTTTAAAATGTACTCCTAGCACCTAAGCTTTGTTCTAGTACTAGTGCAAGCATATTGCAGAAGTACAGGAATAATAACTTAGTACAGTGAGGAAGATCTATAAGGAGCCATATATCTTCAAGGGCCAAATTATTAACCTGGAATACAATTATACTAAAGATAAACATAGATTTACATTTTCAAAGATTTTTGCAAGAGGTTTTGAGAATTTCTTTCATTTGTTTTCCTACAAAAGCAATTTCTTTCATATTCCAACACTAGAATATCTCTCATGTAAATTGTTGGGTGATATTTTGTTTCTGATTCTGCAAAGATTGCAATTAAGGAAGTAGGAATAGGGTTTGGAAAAGTTCATATCATTTCTGGCATTTCCTGTGCTTTGTCTCTAAGTTTACAAAACCCCCGGGTTGCCAATGAAGTGTTGAAGGAGTCTACTTGACAACAATTCCTGCACCCAAGACTTTGATGCATCATTTATCTACTCACACTTGCTTGAAAATGAAGGATCCAATCTTTAACATACCTATGAATAAAAATACTAATTATAACTCTATTTTTCTATCTAATGGTTGTAGTGAGGAAAGGATGAGATTGGAGTGGTCCTGGAGTCTTACCTAATCATTAAATCACAATGTGGGGGCCATTATTCAACTTAACTATAACTGAGTCAAAGTATGGGGAAAAATTGGTTGACGAAAATAATGCTATAGGTCTGCTATAGGAGGTGCTATAGGAGGTCTTGTATTGCTACAGGAGGTGGGTTCAAGAGATTTTTGAGGAAAAAAATGGTCTCTTGAAGGAAGATGAAGGTGGATGAATGTAGAAGGGGGTGAATGAAGGGTGTGGGAGCGCCTTAAGCAAGCCTACTACCCCTAGGAGGTCTATCTTGCACCAAAGTTGATGCCCATGGTGTCCTTCATTTGCCTTAATAGAGTGAGTTCAGAGGCAGCATTTGGAAGCAAGGTGAGGTGCCTAGGGGGAAGATGGAAAGGTCCATTTGGATGTGGAAAGGTGTGCCCACCCCTGTAATTCAGCACAATTCCTATAGCTAGCCAAGTACATGCATCAAATGATCATTATTGTAACAAAATAAATAATCATGGAAAATATGAGTTGAAATTTATTGAAGTCTACTCTAACCTACAACAGAACTCCAATTTCCAAACCAATGTTGCAGAGATTAAAAATGGATAAATATTGCAATCTAATACTTAACACTTTCCAAGAAATCATAAAAAAATATTTTCGAGTTGTTATTGTGTATATTTCCAATCACTCTTCCCACAAGAGAGGTGATAGGAAATTGTGAAATTACAAGTTTTTATGATATAACATTTATTGAAATAAGGAAATATTGCAATGCCTTGAAATAAGAACAAGAAATAAATACAAGAGAGTGACTAAATCATATGGGTTGGGGCATTAATGTTCCTTGTGAGCACTCGTTTGGACATATGCTTTGGAGGAAAAAATTTGAGTCAATTCATGAATGAGCCCCTTCATGCACATTGGGTTGCTACCAAACATGTACTGAGATATTTGCATGGGACGATTAACCTTGGTCTAAGATATACTTTCAAAGATGTATGAATTCATGGTTACATCGATACTAAATGGGCTGGAAATGTTATTGAAAGGAAAAGCACACCAGGGTGCTGCTTTAGTTTAGGACCTGTGATGATATCTTGGAAGAGAAGGAAACAAAATTGTGTGGATTTAAGAAAAACCGAGGCAGAGTACATTGATTCTAGCATGGCTAGCTGCGAGGTAGTTTGGTTGAGAAAGCTCTTTGGAGAGATGTTTGAGCAAGCTTTGGATACAATAGTAATATAATATGCCAACAAGAGTGGTATCTGATTGGCATAGAATCTTGTATTTCGTAACAAGTCCAAGCATATTGAGATCAGGTATCATTACATTCGAGACATGGTGTACAGAGGAGCCGTGAGACTCCATCACATTTTTACCAATGAGAATATAACATATATATTTACCAAGTCTTTGCTTAAAGGTAAATTCTTGGTCTTTAGAGAGTAGCTTGGACTGATGGATGTGACCTTCCCAAGTAAGGGTCTTGGCTAATTGAGGACATTGAGTTGTGATCTTCCCCCCTATCTGAGCTCTCATGGTGAGGAATTCGGCCTTAGAGCTCCTAGGTTTGATGTATCTTTGGATAGTATTGCCAGAGTATACCCGAGTTAGAATATAGTTTCTCACCTGCCTGGCCAATGGGTGCTGGCTTCTTGAGTTAGGCATGATACTTACTATTTATGGTAAACGTAATTCCTCTCTGTTGAGAATGCAACAAGGTTATGGAGCTTAGTGAAAATAAGTCGCCTTCACTAAGTGGGCCCGCAGGCTATTTTTGGCGCAAAGTCTATTTTTAGACTATGTCTATTTTTAGACATATGGATCATGGTCTATGAGTTGCAGGATGCTATTTGTGGATGATTGGCCATGTTGGTAAAAATAGATGGACTTCTATTTTTAGACATATGGGCAGTTTCTATTTTTAGACTGCCAGGCTAAAAATAGAACAGTCAAATATTATTGTCTCATAATAATATTTGGACTATAAACATTATCTTATCCTCTTGGAGCACTTCAGTTTGAGCTACAGATGTGGCACATGTAGTTGTAAGAAGGAAATACACTTTTCTTGTGGGTCAGTTGAGCTATTGCATGTAGGACTTCAATTAGAACTCATGTGGTTGAGTTTGGTGGAGTTGATTGTGGAGTTGATGGAGTTGTGTTCAGTTTGACTTGGTTGAACTAGTTGTATTTTAGTCTAACTAAAGAATACACTAGTGATGAGTTGTGTGAATTAAATATTAATTAATTCACTAGTTATTAACTCATAAAAGCAAATGAAGAATACATCAATTAACTCACTGCATGTACAGTTTAGTGGAGACAAGTGTTAGAGGTTGAGATTTCTACCAGTTGTGACTATAGTTGTGCATGAATTTTGGACATGCATGGATGGAGATTGCCCATGAGACTTGCGTAGTATAACCAAAGGAATTCTATTTCACAGAGTGATTGATTCTCTTGCAGGATTGCGCAGTGGAGGCAGGCAAACAATGGAGAAGATTTGAGGCTTTAGATCTGAGCTAGTTTGTGTGTAACAGGTGGAGATAATACTGAGTACTTGTGAGGAGTATTGTACTATGTATTGTTACATGTTCTCTATCATTATAATATACAGATAGTGTGGGGTTTTCAGCTGTATGCTTTCCCCGGGTTACATACTGTGTTAATGTGTGCATGTGATTGATGTTTCATTGTTTTTGATGCTGCTAAATTGATGATCAATGTAGAGGAGATTATGTATTGTGCATGTATTCTGCAATAGTGTATAATCAAGATAATCTCTGTGAATAAGTGTCATATTATTCAAAATTTCTACATGGTATCAGAGTTGTTGATCATCAGATCTACTATTCAGAAAGTGTTTACATTTTATTTCTTCAGGCAGAGTCTATAATCGGGCCAGGTAGCCTTTGGATTCATCCTTCCTTTGGAAGGTGAGATATCCGGTAAAAGCCCATACAGTCAATCTCTGTATGAGAAATAATTTTTTCTCACGAATTCTAGATCAGAGGCGGTTGAGTTGTTGAGCTGGTGGAATTCGAATTTGCAGCAGTGTTTTCTTGGTATCAACGTGGAAATGTCTTTCAACGGATTACGATTGGAGTATTCTCTTGAGGGCAGCTCGAACTATATTGCATGGAAGGATAGGATGGAGGTGATGTTAGATAATAATGGGTTGAAGGATTTCATAGAGGCTGAGGTCCCAAAGCCTACTGATACTACGCAAGTTTTTGCTTGGCAAAAGAAGACAGCAAAGTGTCGAAGGATTCTATTGGAGGGCGTGAAGGATCACATTGTGTCCAGCCTACATGGAAAGGCTTCTCCATACTTGATGTGGAAAGTGTTGACAGATCTATTCCAAAGCAAGAGCGATTAGAGGAAGCTGGCACTCAAGGATAAACTTAGAAACATTAAATGCGAGAAGGGAGACAGTATGCCAAAGTATCTCATGAAGTTGACTCAATGCAGGGATGAGCTGGGAAGTGTGGGGGTGACTGTCGATGATGAGGACTTGGTGAGCTTGGCTCTCCTTGGTCTTTCGAAGAGTTGGCATTCCTATCAGGACTCTGTCAATGGTCAGGAGAAATTGCCAGGATGGGAGAGACTTTGGTCAGATCTTGTGCAGGAGGAGACCAAGCGGAATACCAGGGACGAATCTTCATCAAAGGGACCTGATGATGAAAATTGCGCTTTGGCTGCCAAAGAAAATAAGGGGAATAACAAGAAAGCTTCTCATTCCGGTGCGAAAGGCAAGAAGCAAGATATGTCCAAGGTGAAGTGCTTTCATTGTCCCCAGCACAGACACTATGCCACTAATTGTCCGCAGAAGAAGAAGAACAAGCAAGTTGCTGGATCTCTAGCAGGAAAGGCTCTAGCCTCGCAGTTTGAGCTTGATTTTTCATTGATCGCATGCTTGGTATCAAGTGTGATGGGATCGGTATGGTTCTTGGATAGTGGTGCGTCTTTTCAAATGACAAGAGATCGAGATTTGTTTTCTAATCTGGAGGAGAAAGATCTTGGAGTGCACATCGAGATGGGCGATGATGGTAGATACAATGCGATTGGTATCGGTACCATTTCCTTTGAGAGAGAGTCTGGTAAACCCTTCGTATTGAAGGAAGTGATGCATGTTCCAGGATTGAAGAAGAATCTTATCTCTGTGGCGATGTTAGAAGACAAGGGATATGATGTTGTTTTCAGCGAGGGAAAGGCCTTCCTGTGTAGTAAGACAACTGGAGAAACCCGGAAGATAGGGGTTTGAGTGAGGAACCTCTATCAGTTGCATGTAGATGGCTACGCAGCAATGGCATGCAAGACAGAAGGATTGGTGAGCTGGGATGATGGCGAGCTGTGGCACAGGAGATTGGGTCATCTTCAACATGGAGCCTTGAAGATACTGCAACAGATCACTACTGGGCTTCCTAAAGGCACTCTTGCGCAGTCAGATCAGTGCAAGGGGTGTACATTAGGAAAGTTTGTGAAAGCCACCTTTCACGAGAAGGATAGTCGCGCCACAACGATCCTTGAGAGAATTCACATAGACGTGTGTGGACCTTTCTCAGTAGCTTCGACAACAAAACATAGGTATTATGTGATCTTTGTTGATTATTTAGCACTGGTCGAGAAGGAGTCGGGGAAGAAGGTGAAGGCTCTTAGGAGTGATAATGGTGGTGAATACATCTCTGGTGAGTTCAAGGACTTTTTCAATGCAGAAGGGATTCGAAGAGAGCTCATAGCTCCCCATAACCCACAACAGAACGAGGTTGTTGAGCAGAAGAACAGAACGATCGTGGGTGTTGCACGGGCGATGTTGCATGATCAAGGCCTACCCCTTCACTTGTGGGCGGAAGCATGCAATACTACAGTATATGTGCAGAACCATTGTCCTCACAGGATACTTGGCATGAGTACACCCGAGGAGGCTTATTCTGGTAAGAAGCCTGATCTTTCTCATTTGAGGATTTTTGGTGCTAACATTTACATGCATGTGACGAAGGATGCCAGGAGGAAGTTGGAGGCGACCGCAGAGGTTGGGATATTTGTGGGGTACACTGATACGCCCCACAACTATCGTGTGCATTTTCCAGATAGTGGCGAGACTGTTGTGTGACAAGATAAAATTTCAGGAGGAGAAAGCCATGAAGTTTTCGCTTGAGACGGAGCCACACTTGCATGCAGATGAGGAGCTATTAGTTCCTAAAGATGAGCTTCAGGATGTGGATCAGCCACAGGATGAAGTTCATGAAGTGGAAGAGACCACTCATGCAGCGCCAACCATTAGAGGGTGAAAGTGCTTGACAGAAGCTGAGCAACTGGCTCAAGATGCAGAGAAGGTTGTAGGACCACCTACAGCTCAACGTAGACAGAGACAGTCACCTGATCGGTACACTGGATACATGGCCCTTGTGAGCAACTGTGTTGTGACTGAGCCATCCTCTTTCGAGGAAGCTGTAGAGGATCCTGCATGGGTAGATGCCATGGTGGAAGAGTATGATTCGATTATTAAAAATAGTGCATGGGAGATTGTCCCAAGACCGGAAGGGAAATCAGTGGTGGGTTAGAGATGGATCTACAAAGTTAAGCAGGCAGCTGACGGGAGTGTGGAGAAGTACAAGGTGAGATTTGTTGCCCGAGGCTTTTCATAGATAAAGGGGATCGATTATGAGGAGATCTTTGCACCTGTCGCAAGGTATTCTTCCATACAGACGATTCTTGCTCTCTTAGCACAGATGGGGTGGCACATTCATTAGATGGATGTGAAGACTACATTCCTTAATGGAGTCATTGAGGAGGAGGTGTACATTGAGCAGCCTGAAGGTTTTGAGATCTTCAGCAGCGAGTTGCATGTGTGCAGGCTCAAGAGAGCATTGTATGGGTTGAAACAAGCACCATGTGCTTGGTACACACAGATAGACAGTTATTTCACCGGACTTGGATTCTCCAAGAGTGAGGCGGATCCTAACCTATACCAGATTGTGGTGGAGGGTAAGTTGCTTATCATTGTACTTTATGTAGATGATTTGATTCTAACAGGTGATGAGCTGTTGATACTTTCATGCAAGGATGATCTTGCTAAGGAGTTTGAGATGAAGGACTTGGGCCTCCTTCATTATTTCCTAGGATTGGAAATCTGCCAGCGTAGTGATGGACTATTTGTTTCTCAGGGTAAGTATGCTCGGGAGATACTGGAGAAGTTCAACATGCATGGCTGCAAGCCTGTTGATACTCCTCTTCTTGGAGGTTGGAGGAAGGAGGATTCCACTTCAGCAGAAGAAGTGGATGCCACTATTTATCGACAATTGGTGCAGTCGCTTATATATCTGGTCAATACACGACCCGGTATATACTATGCTGTTAACCAGCTTTCACAAGCTATGGTTAAGCCAACCAAGCTCTTCTGGAAGGCAGTCAAGCATGCGTTGTGTTATCTGAGAGGCACATCAGGATATGGTTTGTGGTATAGATAGGAGGATGAGGTGAAGCTATGTGGCTTCACAGATGCAGATTGGGCAGGGAGCCCAACGGAAAGAAAGAGCACATCAGGAGGGGTCTTCAATATCGGGTCAACAGCAGTTGCTTGGTACAACAGGAAGCAGAGATCTGTGGCACTCAGTTCAGGAGAGGCCGAGTATATGGCAGCAAGTTTGGTTGCATGCGAGGCTATATGGATGAGGAAGATCCTGATCAAGTTGTTCAGTTCATACTTAGAGCTTACTGTGGTTTACTGTGATAACCAGAGTTGCATTAAACTCTAAGCTAATCCAGTATTTCATGATAGGTCTAAGCACATTGACATCAGGTACCATCATATCAGAGATTGTGTGCAGCGGAGAGTCATGTTACTTTCATACATTCCAACGGAGGATCAAGATGCTGATATCTTGACGAAGGCGCTCACCAGGAGCAAATTCGAATACCACCGAGGTAGGATAGGGGTTGCCGATAATCCATATCTTGTTGAGAGGGAGCGTTGAGAATGCAACAAGATGGTGGAGCTTAGTGAAAAGAAGTCGCCTTCACTAAGTGGGCCCGTAGGATATTTTTGGCGCAAAGTCTATTTTTAGACTATGTCTATTTTTAGACATATGGATCATGGTCTATGAGTTGCAGGATGCTATTTGTGGATGATTGGTCATGTTGGTAAAAATAGATGGACTTCTATTTTTAGACATATGGGCGGTTTCTATTTTTAGACTGTCGGGCTAAAAATAGAATAGTCGAATATTATTATCTCATAATAATATTTAGACTATAAACATTATCTTATCCTCTTGGAGCACTTCAGTTTGAGCTACAGATGTGGCACATGCAGCTGTCAGAAGGAAATACACTTTTCTTGTGGGTCAGTTGAGCTATTGCATGCAGGACTTCAGTTAGAACTCATGTGGTTGAGTTTGGTGGAGTTGTGTTCAGTTTGACTTGGTTGAACTAGTTGTATTTTAGTCTAACTAAAGAATACACTAGTGATGAGTTGTGCGAATTAAATATTAATTAATTCACTAGTTATTAACTCATAAAAGAAACTGAAGAATACATCAGTTAACTCAGTGCATGTACAGTTCAGTGGAGACAGGTGTTAGAGGTTGAGATTGCTATCAGTTGTGACTATAGTTGTGCATGACATTTTCACATGCATGGATGGAGATTGCCCATGAGGCTTGCGTAGTATAACCAAAGGAATTCGATTTCACAGAGTAATTGATTCTCTTGCAGGATTGTATAGTGGAGGCAGGCAAATAGTGCAGAAGATTTGAGGCTTCAGATCTAAGCTAGTTTGTGTGTAACAGGTGGAGATAGTACTGAGTACTTGTGAGGAGTATTGTACTATGTATTGTTACATGTTCTCTATCATTATAATATACAAATAGTGTGGGGTTTTCAGCTGTATGCTTTCCCCAGGTTACATACTGTGTTAATGTGTGCATGCGATTGATGTTTCATTGTTTTTGATGCTGCTAAATTGATGATCAACGTACAAGAGATTATGTATTGTGCATGTATTCTGCAATAGTGTATAATCAGGATAATCTCTGTGAATAAGTGTCATATTATTCAAAATTTCTACACTCTCAAGCTAGATATGTAGGTGTTCTACCAATAACTCTTTAGGATCAAGTTGGGAAGATCAACAGACAATAGGATAGGCATGATCCTTACGATTTATGGTAAGTGGTATCCCTCCTATTATCACCAGATAATGGGATAGGTGTGATCCTTACCTCATAAGGTAAGTGGTATCCCTCCTACTATTTGTGGATTTTGGGTGATAGCAGAGGATCCATGATGATGATTCCAAGTAGTAGCATAGGCTCCCTGATGATGATGTTTCTAGGTGGTAGCAAATGCTCATTGATGGATAGAGGCTGGTAGCTTGAGCTTCCGTATGATGTCAAATTATTATTATTTTAGATTCACGAGTTTTCAACAGAGATGAGCAAACATCAACATAGATGAGCAGAGATGAGAAGAGGAGAGAAGTGATGACATTTGATTTCATGATGATGATATATTTGAGTTGGGACTATGTTGTAGTCAGTAATTTCTCTGTAGCTGAGAGGGAGTGTTAATTTGGAATCTCATGGGAAGCTTACCTCCTTTGGAAAATATTCCTCATCAAGAAAGACCCCTCTAAATATTTGGAAGAATTTAATTTGGTTAAGGAAAAATGTATTTTTAAGGAGGAAACCAACATTTGCACAAAAAGTACAAGTCGTCTTTATGATAAATTGGACACCCTTGGAAGCATTAGAATAAAAGACAAGTTAACCTGATTTGGAAATCATCGTCAAGCATATTCTTCTCTCTGTTCTTTTGATTGGTTCGTATAGGTCTGAAATTGGTTTGTACAAGTCCAAAATTGCAGGGTCCGAGCTCACACATGTGAAAATAATATTTTGTTCTACAACCGTAGGGTTGGTTTGTAGAAATATCAGCTACATTCACTCACTTGATAGGGTATTCCCTATGTCTAGAGATCTTTAATCGCACTCTCTATCACTGGGTCCATGCAAATTCAATCTTGAATTAAATTATGTTGACCATTGACCGTAGAATTCATAGATTTTGACTTTGATCATATTTGTCTATAGGGCTGATCTATTGGATATTGTTTGGTTATATTTGGGATTGATTTTTTCTCTTGATTGGTGAATTGGAACATTGTAATCTCTTTACTGAACATTTTATGACAATCTAATAAGAAGAAGAATTTGAAAGGGTTTTCCCCATTGTGCTTTTTTCCCTAGTTATGGACCAAATCCTTGTATCTCTTATTTCTCTTTATTATCTTCTACTATCCATTGCATTTATTGTTCTATCTACAATTGCTATTTATCATTGGAAGATTAAATTGTGCTTAAATATTTCTAATTAAAGGGCTAAAGTGATTGTAACAACATAGAACAATAGAAAACTAACAAATTGTAGCTTATGTAGAGAATGATACCAAGATATTAGAGTTTATCTTGAACTATCAGGAAGTCCCTTGTGTCTTATCATCCTCTTCAATAATATTTATTTTCTCTGTATGGGGTATGTAACAACCCTAGTGAAAATTCCATGTAATAAAGGTTAATAAAGGAAAAATAATAACCACCATTGATGGGACATTTATTCCAAGCTGAATGTTGTGAAAAGAATAGTGATGGGGATCACTGGTGGTTGATTAATGGCTGAGGAAATTGGAAAAGGCAATGACAAAGGCTTTGGAAAGAGAAAATGGCATTTTTGCACATTTATTTATCAAAATAATGGAAATTAGGAGAAAAGTGACATGAAAAGTCACAGGTTGCATGTGAGGAGGAAAATGATGGAAAATAATGGAAATTGAAGAAAATAGAGGCCTCATTAATAAAAAGGCTTTTGAGGATCAATTTAGAGACTTTTGTCAATTCAGTTTTGGAGCTCTCTCTCTATTCTCTCTCTCATACTCTTGGACACTTACATTTTTCTTCAATTTATCTTGGAGGAGTGTGGAACACACAGAGCTTTTGAGCAAGAAGGCAAAGGAAGAGCAGGAAAGCACAAGAGGACATCAGGATCAACAACTACAATGGGTTTTTCTTGTAGGTACTGAGTTGCATGCATGATTTCCTCACTAGTTTTGGCATGCATGGCATATGCATGTGCTTTATTGGTCATGATTTGTCACTAGCACAGAGGATTGCTTGGATTGACAATGGATTTTCCTAGCTTTGCCGTTTCCTAGATAACCATGGTGTTGTGGGTTTATTCTTTTGTTTTTTTGGGTGGTTGAGTTACTAGTTCCTTGAATCCTTGGTTGGAAAGACGCTTTGGAATCCCTGTAACAGCTTGGGTTGAATTACTAGTCCTGGAAGCCATGGTTGGATAAACGCTCTAGAATCCTAACAGGAGATGTGGGTTGAGTTACTAGTCTTGGAAGCCTTGGTTGGAACAAACACTCTAGAGCCCTGGAAGGCTTGGGTAGAGACCAATCTAATGATGGTTTTGTGATGTTCGACCATGAGGTGGAATCACTATTTGATGGATTGAGGTGGTTGGACTCTGGAAGAACTAGATGGTTTTGGATTGATGTGTTTTATGAGATTCCACATTCATGGTTGGAATATGGCATGGGGGTGACTAGATTAAGAGAGTTTTGGCTCAACCATGTCTACGGTTTGGTGGTTCATGGAAGTCCCACAACTGGTTGGCCTTTGCATCATTAATATGAGATTATTTCTCCTTTTTGTTTCATGAGTATTATATTGGTTTATATGTGGATTATATGGATATTGTTTCCTTGGTATTTCTGTTACTATTATGATATTTATGAACATGTATCGTGACAATAGCTATGTATGGCTCTCATCATGTTTTTACTACAAACGAATAAAAAATGTATCTATGGCATAATGGATGAAACTACAACTAATGTGTTGAGGCATCAATGCTTCTTAGCGATTCTCATATGAGTATGAGACCCCTATGCTTATATCTATTGTTTACACCTATAGATTACATATTTGTGACATGTTTGACGAAATTCCTGTCATGGCTAGTAGGGGTCCAGTCAAGGGCTTGTTTAAGTAATTGAATTTGTATCATCATTACATTGTTATCTTTATGTTCTGATGGTGTCATTTAGTTCTGGGTAGTGAATTGGGCTCCAGGCCTAAAAAGTGGCTCAAATACTGGGGACGCTGACACAACACTGGGAAGAAAAGTCCCTGGATGTTGGCATACCATGTTGTGGGAGCATCCAAAGCCCTCGGGATGCATGCATGCCCATATCAAGGGAGAATATGGGAATGTAATGGTGAAAAAGATCAGTGGGACTCATGGGTTGGTTACCTGAGAGGTTAGGATTGCTTTTGAGATCCTTGTTGCTAATGTGGAAGGTCTATATGGTGTGTTTCTGTTGGTTCCACTTCCTTAACATGACTTAGGAGGTCAAATAATATCATCGTAACTTCTTGTGACATGTTTACTTTGGTTGGTCAGTTACTTGGGTAGATGTGGGAGGAGGGCGTTATAGAGTATTCTTCTAGTATAGTGGACAACGCAATTAAAGAATATGAAATAGATAACAAGGTTGCAATATTAGAATCTATATCGACTTATCAAGTACTAGAGAACATCTCACATGATGACACTTCCCTCACTAATTCATACAACTCAGATAATGAGGGCATTTTTTAAGATGTTGAAGATATTGCTATGTACAACAGACAATTTTATGAACTACCTCACTATTGTTGGCTTTGAATAAAGAGGCTGATTTTAATTATGTTGTTGGTATAGAGTATCATAGTGGATTCTCTTAGTAATAGAAGTATGGTAGATGTTTTTCCTGAAGCTGTACTTCCCTTAGATATCACTGTCCTCTTAGATTGTGTCTTCTACTAATTTCACCTTTGGCACATAGAACCTTCTCTTTGTTTTTATCTAGTGCATGTAATTCTAAAATTCGAGACGTAGTTGTCCATTCAGGAAGGTTATTTTTATATTTCTATTTCATGAGATAAGGACATTGGGACATTGAATATATCAATTATTTTCATAATTGAGACTATATTCACTAGTCACATTGCGATGTCTCCCCTCTTTGACTTCATTTATGTTTTGGAACTCTTCTACATAGGTTAGTGTCTTATTTTACCTACTATAATGCCAACTTATTAGTACTTCAAAAAAAAGAGAAAGGGGGAATATGAGAGTGCATTTCCAAGAACTAGAGAACATCTCACATGACGACACTTCCCTCATTAAGTCATATATATATATTTTCAATTTATGAATTAATAGATGAGTGTGGGTGTGGAAACACATGGGAGGAATATAAGACTTGAAGGCTTAGCTCAGGGAATTGGAAACTGAGTTCACAATCTGCAAGGAAGAGATAAAGAAGCTTGACAAGCAACTATGAGAATTGATAGACTAGAACTGTGAACTACAAGAATTCTTGTAGCAATTGACATGCCAGGTTCAAACCTCAAGGAAGGGAAGTGGCGATGGTAGGAGAAGGCCCCGAGAGACTGAGAAGGACTCAATTTTGATTGCAATTATTCAACAATTGTGATCATGAGTTTATTCCCTTCGTGATGTTGTTGCATTTCTTATTGATTTTATAGCTAATAATTATACACATGTTTTAGAACCTTGAGTAAGAGGGTTGAGGTGGAAGGCAAGCCATTGATTCCTAACAGAGGGGAAATAAATGAATTAAAAATTGGGTATGAACATGATAACAAGTACAATGAAAAACATAATGGGTTGGAGCAATTTCTGTATCATGTCAGTGTGATATCCAATTAGGATGGTTGAGTCAATGGGAATGATGGTCAATAAAAGGAAGTTTTCTTAACCCTAACCTTATTGCACATGTGTTTATGTATTGCATACATGATTATGTCAATTGAATTATGTCTATGAATATGCCCCTATACCTGACAAGTTTACAATCATCATCTAAATGGAAGGATGGCTTCTCATGGATGAAAACTATTGGTAAAGGGGAATTCCTACTGATTTATGCGAACATGACTCTCACATTTTTCCCATGAAAATATTATGAACGTGTAAAAAGAAAAAGAGGTAGTATCGCCTAGTTCACAAAAATAGAGATGGTGTAGTCTCTAGATTCTATGTTACAATGTGTTGAGTCATGTGTATATCGACATGTGTTATGTATATGTTCTCCAATGTCGTATGTACCTGTATTGTGATATGTGTACATGTTATGTGTTATGTTATGATCTATAATGCATTTGGGGTAGGTAGATATGGGACTATCTAGGCCTACGTGCTATATATAGTTCCTAGGTGGAGGTGGAATAACCTATGGATTCCCAGTCATTTTGTCGACAGAAGAATACCTAGTTGGTAGTGCCCATGTTCATGGGGTAGTGAATGGATTATATATATATATATATATATATATATATATATATATATATAGAGAGAGAGAGAGAGAGAGAGAGAGAGAGAGAGAGAGAGAGAGAGATTAATCATATGGTAGAGGTGAGCCTTTGAATTACCTTGTCACTTGGACAACTAATCTGACATATGTAAGTTAAAGAGAAGAGAAGAGAAGGCACTAGCTTATTTCTAGTTGGAAACCAATACAATGTGTGTATGAGGTCAAAGAGAAGAGAAGGAACTGGGTGCTTTCTGGTTGGAAACCAATAAAGTGTGTACAAGGTAAAATAGAAGAGAAGTCAATGGGTGTTTTCTATGATTGGAAATTGATCCAATGTGTGTGTGGGAAGAGAAAAGTGCACTAGACTCTTGCAAGGTTATATAACCAATCCAATGTGCATAAAAACAAAAGCAAAGAAAAATGTAAAGATAAGTATCAATATTTCATTTTGTCTTGAATTTCTACATTATGAATCTATGTTATAAAACCAGCTCACAAAAAGATAGAAAAGATAGATCAAGGCCTTAGAATTCAGCCTCTTTGAGGGGGCAACCTCCTTTACATTACATAAATGAATAATTCTTGGATGATTCAAATGAAAAAATCTCCTTTCTATATATAGGATTCTAAGGAGTCACAATATGACCCAACCAACCTAACAATAATAATATAAAGCCACAAAAATAACAATAGAGGGGTTCTATGGGGCGCAATAATAAAAATATGTGGACAATAGGGGCACAACAATATGAATAAGGGATACAACTACAATAGTAATGGGGTAATCACTAGTATTATATGGTCTTATCATGCCCCTCTCCTTCAAAAAAAGTGTTGTCCTCAACGCTTGAGTAGTTCTGGATGCTTGTGTATAAAATTCTCATCCTCCCATGTGGAATCTTCAGTAGATAAGTTCTTCCACTTGATGAGATACTCCAAGATTGATCGATTTCATAGCTGTCGAGTTCTTGTTTCTGTGACTGCTTCTGGTTCCAATATAATTTTTCCTTCCTCGTCAAGTTCTAGAAATATTGTTTGAACTGGGAGCTTGTCGCCTATAACCTTATTTAAACATGAAACATAGAAAACTGGGTGCACACGAGACACCGCATGAAGCTCCAATTTTTTTGCCATAGTACAATCTTTTGCAACACCTTGTACGGACCATAATACCTTGGTGATAATTTATTATCCTTCTTAGCTTGCTTGAGGGACATTTGTTTATATGGTTGTAGCCATAGGAATACCCAATCGCCTACATCAAAACTTCTTTCGCTGCGATGTTGATCTGCCTGTTGTTTCATTCTATTATGTGCCAACACGAGATTTTCCTTTAAGAGTTGGAGGACTTGTTGTTGATGTTCAATGTGATGTTCCACTACTTGAACCTTAGAATTTTCTCTTAAATATGATGTGATGGATTGTGGATGATATCCATAAAGTGCCATAAATGGGGTCATTTTTGTTGCTGTATGGAAGGAAGTGTTATACCACCATTCAGCCAGAGGCAACCATTTGACCCATTGTGTCTGTTTATCAGATACAAAGCAACGAAGATATCCTTCGAAACATTTGTTTACTATCTCAGTTTTCCCATCAGATTGAGGATCATAAGATGAGCTATGAGCTAATTGAGTACCAAGACAAGAAAATAATTTTGTCCAAAAATTTCCAATGAAAATGGGATCTCTGTCACTTACAATAATCTTTGGGTTTCCATGTAGCTTTTGAATTGTTTCCATAAATGCAGTAGAAACTGTACTGGCTTTCAATGGATGTGATAATGCACACAAGTGTGCATACTTGGTAAGTCTGTCAACTACCACCATGATGACATTATTTCCCTCAAACTTGGGTAAACCTGTGATAAAATCCATTGAAACCTCCTCCCAGCATTGGCTTGGAATGGATAAAGGTTGTAATAGACCTGGGGTCTTAATTGTTTCAACTTTATTTTCTTGGCAAACCAACCATTCCACCACAAACTTTTGAATATCTGATTTAAGGCCTGTTACACAAAATATTGTGACCATGAATATTTGCAGTCAGTATGAGTCTATCACCACTCATATTGTCCTCCTTTGCAAGTCTCAAACCTCAGCTCTTCATGTCAAGCTTTAAAAATGAGAGAAAGTCCTTGAAAATCAATAAAGCTCTGGTTCCGCACTTTCTATTACCATTACCTGCGGTCCCGCACCCCTTGGTCATGCTACTTGTGGACCTGCCCACTCTGTCTCTAAAGGAGTGGGTGCGGACACCTGTGAAAGTCAAAAAGGCACAAGTTTATTCTTAAAAACTCACTTGTGGTTAATTGTGTATGCTTCTAGAAGGAATCTTGACGTGCTTGGTTCGCTCTTAGGTGGTTCATGCATCCCATAACTAATGGAGCTAACCCCTTGATGAGAGGAGCTTATCCCTTTGAAGGAGGGCTTTATCCCTTTGAAGGTGGACCTAGTAACTTCCCTCCATTGCACTATAAATTAAGGCATTGCGCTGGTTGCTAGGGAGGTTAGAAGCTGAACATTTTTGAGGGTAACTGCTGTTGGAATTGAGACTTCCTAGTTAAGCTTGAGAGGAGAGATTACATACCTTTTGGCTTCATTGGGAAGAGAGTGAAACTTGTCAAAGTAGAGGAGATTCTTGCTGGACCCTAGGAGGAGCTTGTACAGCATCAAGGCACCAAGGTTGTAAAGTTCTTCTTTGATTAAAGTTAATACAATCAGATTCATTTTTCTCAATAAATTGTCTTATATGGTTTATTTCATGAATTCCTTGATCATCATGATAAATATGTTTTATTATATTGGCTTTTCAGATGCTATTTGATGTGTGTGCCTATTTGTGTTTGCAGATTCTTTAAAAGGGAGCTCATTTGGATCAACGGAGCGTGGCTTCCACAAACTAGCACTGGACCCGAGGTAGGCCTAAAACACCTGTTTTCCTTTATTTATAAATTGCATATTTAGAGAAAGATAGAATTCATTTGATTTACTTGTCGCTAGATATCATTAGATACTAGAGAGGTCGGTCTTGTCCGCAAGAACGACTTATCCGGCCGAAAAAATGGCGACTCCACTAGGGACTTGAATTTTTTATTTTTCCTTTGCTTTTACTTTGACTTGAGAAACTGTTTCTCTGTTTTTGGATTTTTCTTGTTGTGTGGGATTGGGTAGGTTCAATAGATCTTGGATTTTTTTTTTTTTCATACTTTTGGAAGAGGACTGCACCCTCTGCTTATAACAGAGTGCGGACATCCCCGCACTTTTGCTTTACACACAGAGCGGTACCACACCTGGGTACACTGGGGGCCTGCGGACCCTGTCAAAATTTTGAAAAACTTGAAATATTTTCATTCAGTAAGCTTAGGATTTGTTTATGTGTTTTTAGCCTCTGCCCAGATCTGCACATGACTTGTCAAAAAAATTTTGTAGGTTAATTCCATTGGCATTTAGGTTTTAGGTGAAATTCCTAGAAGCTTTGTGTGTCGGGCTTGATTTTCGTTTGGTCTTTGTAGTAACTTAGAGCTTAGAAGCCTTAGAAACCTCAGATCACCTTGGTTTTTGCTGGTCTTCTTATGAGTCTGACCGATTTATAAAATATGCCTTTGTTGAGGAATCCATCTTGTTTTTCTCTTTGCGAAGCTTCAAAAGAACTTGTGTTGAAAGTTTTGGATTTCATTTTTAAAAAAGAAAACAAAAGCTGGTTGTTTTTTGATTAATTTGTGATTCTGGACAAATTAGTCCTTAGTTTGCTCATAACTAAGTAAAACATCCTTGAAAAGTAATCTTGTAAGATTTTACTTCAATTAAGCTTTTTAGAATTTATAGATCTCAAGATTAGATTTTTCAATAGTTTTGAGTGTTTTATAAAATAAAAAAAAATAAAAATCTTTTGAAAATGTTTGTTTTTTTAGTATTTGAGTGTTTGAAAGAAAGGGAAATTTTCGTGAGCATAACTAGTTGTCTCGTTTTTGAGTTCATTGGAAAAGACAAAAAGTTCTTCTCTTTATTTGTTTGTTAAGGAAAGATTTGTTTTTATAAGTATTTTCATTCTCAACTCTTTCTTTAGCTAGAAATTCATTAAAGAAAAAGGATTGTTTTTCAGCTTAAGTGCAATTTTAGTGATTTGGATTCGAGTCTTCACACCATAAAGTTTCATCTCCGCACCTTTTGACTTAAGGAAAAACCAATAAAAATAACGCTTAAAGTAAAATCTATCTAGTAATATTTTTATTTATAGGGATCTTTATCACCAACATAGCTTAGGCTAGTATCTTGGAGTAGGGAGTAATTAACTCCCTAAGATAGTAAAACAAAAAAGTAGCTGTATCTTGTTGTAGAAGATAAATTCCAATTGTTACATCTATGCTCTGGGAAGCTCCTCTTATAGGAGTCAAGCACGAGCTCGTGTCCGAACCAGTGGGGTAATCAATCCTTCCTCATTGGGAAGGATATAAGATATACATGTATTAAAAATGGTAAACCTCGGATTAACCATTATCGAGGAGCCTGGGGTCACTTGTTGGTAAACCTTGGATTATGTCAAGGAGCCTTCAAGGGGATTGAGCTTGCTACTCTTCCCTTGCGTGTGTATCGGATCATAGACTGTTCCCCCAGGTATATTTGTTTCCGTTGGTAACCATAGTGACCATATTCTATAGGATTCTTTCCTGAGGTGATGGTGGAGGGAAGATCCCACTGTACCTGGAGCAGACATCGACTAGACTCACTTGGATTTTCTGGGGGGTTCTCTTCACTCGAGATGGAGGAGAAACTTGTGCCAGTCTATTCATTAAGCAGGTTGTGGGGGTAACTGTTCCAACCGCCATTTCTGTATTGAATTCTGCAACGTTGGATTTCATCACCAGCTAGTGTTTTCGGTACGGAAAGTTACTATTTGTGTGTGGTTTGGCCTCCTAGATTCTTTAGGCGTGTGATTCAAAATTGTTTGGTTCTTTAGAGACTTTAGGTGGTTTTCATTGATATTTTTCTTTGTTTGCGTGTGAAGTAGTTAAAATATTTAATCGTGGCTGAATTACTGAGGAAGTCCCGTAGACTTTGGGGCCAACCTCTTGAGTTTTCATCGAGCCAGCTTGAAGGGATTCGAGCCCTTGTAATGCCTAGTGACAGTAGAGTTGGGTCACCTGAAGAAGGAGAGTCTTATTTAGTTGTACATCTTGATTATCAAGTGCAAGCACTAGAGTATATTTTAGAACCTGTTTCTTTTTCCGAAGTTACTGGTAGTTTTTCTTCTACTAGTGAATTAGCCGAGGAACCTGAAATATCTGAACCTGAAACTGAACCTGCTGCTACTCCAACATCAGGATTTTCCTCTCCAACTTCCAATGGTCCTGGTTCACCCAGGGTAGAAAGAGTCATTACCCAAAATCTTCCTTCTGGACTTATTGCTATTGAAGAACTTGTTACTCCGGAAGAAGGTATACCTATCCCTGAAAATCAACTAGCTATAGAACTTAGGGAGCATGAATCGATCTTTTACAGTCCGCCTAGGAGGGACGCTTGGTATCTTTCATTGGCCAATTTTTTGGAAAACCCGGGACTAAATTTTTCACCACCTCACATTTCTTTTCATCCAAAACCTAGGGGTTATTATCCTCCTTTGAATATGTCGAGAGAGTCGTCCATGTTTTCTCAATCTCCAGAAACCTTTTTATATGGCAGTCCTTCTGTTCCCTTTGGATATCAGTCTCTTACTGGTACTTTTTCGGGAGCATCTCCCCAACCTATTGAACAAGGGTTATTAAGTGGTAATAACGGAACTAAGCCATTGAGTGTAGAAGATATTCTTATTATGTCAGGTACCATTCCAAATCTGCAACCTCAAGGTGGCCAGTTACCACCTGGGGGGCAGCCTCAAGGTCGTCAATTATTGCCTGGGGGGGAAACCTTAAGGTACCCAATTACCACCTGGGGGACAACCTCAAGGACAGTACATACCTACGGGACAGTGCATTCCTCAAGGTCAACCCCAAGCTCAGTATGTACCTCAAGGTCAACCCCAGTATCAATATGTACCTCAAGGTCAAGCCCAGTATTAGTACGTGCCTCAAGGTTATCAACCTCAAGCTCAGTACCCAACCCAAGGTTTCCAACCACCTTCCCGTCAGTCATTTGTCCAAGGAACTGGAAATGTACCTTTGAATTATCAACCCTACCCTCAACCTGCTATGGGTCTGTACCCCGGGATGAACTTAGTGTGGGATCCATCTCAATCTCAATAGATCTGGAAACCGAATGTACAGTTGTCATCTCAATTTGGACAACCCTTGGTTTCTAGTTCAACCCAGCAACCTGTCCAGTTTACTATTCAAATTTCTGCACCTTGTGTAGTTTCTTAGCCTGGGCCTAGTTCGCCTCGAACTCTGCCTCAAATGACTACTACAACTGCTGCAACATCTGTTCCATCTACCCCACCTACTTCCGGAGTATCGATAGCTCCAGTTTCTACTGTTCCTACATCAATTCCTCAAGCATCTTTACCTCAGTATGGACCCACAATTCAGACTTCGGTTCAAATGCTTGTAGGACAACCTGGTCCAAGTATGGTTGTCACAAGTCAACCTCAATTTACTTATCAACCATACAAGGGATAGTACCAATTCGGTCCTGCTGTGCAGAACCCAGTCTATCAGTATCAACTGTACCTTGGATATACTTATCAGCAACCTCAACAACCCTAGTACGGTCCAGTTAATCCTGGTTTTCCAGGAGGATATAATATCCCAAATGCAATTCCAATTCCTAGTTATCTTGGATATCCTCCTCCTGGGGCTGGTCTCATGACCCAGGGTTTCAGGGACCCTAATCGTCAGTTACCATTCATTGCAACTTTGGACTTTCCTGACTTGTCGTGCCTTACGAATGATCCGATTAATTATCTTTCGTTTTGGCCACCAATGCCAAATAAGCTGCCTAGTGATATTCCTAAGTTTGAAGGTAAATCAGGAGAGGCCCCGTCAAACCATGTGATGATTTATCACCTCTGGTGTGCATCTAACTCCATTTCAGATGATTCAATTCGTTTACAGCTTTTTCAATGCACTCTAATTGGTCTTGCGGCTAAGTGGTACATTGAGTTACCGCAAGCCACTTTTTATAATTTTAGTCAGTTAGCTACTTCGTTTTTAACTCATTTTCAGTTGCCAGTCAGATATGACAATGGCACGGAATTATTAACTTCATTAAAACAGTCAACATCCACTTACATTTCAGATCACATTCATGAATGGAGACGTCGATGATGTTTAGTGAAAGTTTTTATCCCGGATCAAATCTTAGCAGAATGGTTTGTCAAATCTTTATTACCAAAAATCACTGAGGATGTAGCTAAGGCAGGAGTCGTTACTGAAGAGCAAGTAATTGCTCAAGCTCAGTACCTTGACCTAGTTTATACATAGTCAGGTACGTTACACGAGAAAATCCCTGACCTTCCTAAACAAAATCAAATAACTGCAGCTCCTTCAGGGTCTCATGCCGCTGATGGTATGATTGGTATAGTTAATACCAAAAGTAAGAAGAAATATTCCAAGAATTCTTCTCCTATCATAACTTTACCAGATTCCCCAACAGGAGATTCTTCCGCGGAAAATTTTGCCGATATTCATGTTGTAGAATCATCTACAACCAAATCAAAATTCGACAGTAAAAAGAAAGGGAAGCAGAAAAATAAAACAAATAAAAATTTGAAAGAGAAACCAGAAAAAACGGAATCTACTGATGAGAAACGCAAACCTCATTATCCTTGTCTCATTTGTGACGAAGAGCATTTTACAAGAGACTGCCCTCATCGCGCTGAGGTTGCGAAAATTGTCAAAGGTTCTCAAACGCCTGCTGTTTTGAAGGATCCTTTTCCTAGTCAAGATAGTAAGATGATAGGTTCTTCCTCAAATGTCTCAGAAGAACCCATAATGATGATGTTCCATGTTAGGATTGCGACACGATTGCAAGACTATGGAAGTAAAAATCCTGTTGGTGGTAAGGAAGCAGAATCTTCTAATTCGAGCCTATCAACTTCAACTCCCGGTTCTGATCCACTATAGATCGAGAAACCTAACCCAGACTTAGTAATAAAATCGCCCGCAAAGGGTATACTTCGAAAGTCAGCTTTCAATCCACATGCTAGAGTTGCTCAGAACTATAACATTGTTTAAGATTTGGCTATTTCACCTTCAGCAATGTCGGCTTTAGAGGTGCTGCAATCATGTCCAGCACAGCGTAAATTGCTATTGTCGGCTATAGGAGCTATTGATATTAAGGAATTGAACCTTATAATTTTCGATCTAGAAAATAATACACCTCGCTTACCTCATCAAATGGCTTTCCAGATTCCAGTGTTAGTAAAAAACAAACCTTGCTATACGACTGTGATTGATGAGGGAGCCTCAACGTGTATTATGTCAATCCAGTGTTGGAGATCGCTTGGTTCTCCTACACTTAATCAATCTCCAACGATTCTAAATGCCTTTGATGGCCGTGGGTTCCATCCTTTTGGCATTATACAGGATTTACCTATATGGGTTGAAGGCAAAACTGTTAATCTAGATGTGGAGGTGGTTGATACCCCTCTAGATTACAACCTTCTCTTGGGTCGTAGTTGGTCTTAGGCTATGACTCTTGTTGTTTCATCGGTCTTTCAGCTCATAAAGTTTCCTCATAATGGAAAGATCGTAACTACAGACCAACTAACTTACTTTTCATCCGACCCAGCCTCTTCTGAAAGTATCTAGCATGTCGGCAAAACAACTATCCCTTATAAGGATGTTAGAGTAGGACTAGTTAAAGATTCTGGTTTACTGGGAACTTTTTCCTTTCCTCCTCCTAACGTATCGCCTTCTACTGCAACCATTCATATGATTTCATCAGACACTATTGTTTATGATGATCCTTGGATCGTACCTTCCGAATCTGAGATAGATTCATTTGGTGCTACTATGCTTTTGAGTCTATATGAAATTGCGTATCAGGCCGTACAGTCGTTTTATGACCCTTCTTCAATTGAAATTGACTTAATGAATGTAGTCCATGAAGAATTAATTTCAACATCAAACTCAGATTCAACAACTTTTTCCGAACTTGTTCACACTGATGAGCAAATTCGTGAAATCTTGTGTATTGATGATTTACCATGGGAAGATCTTCATCATAGATCTTCATTTTTACCTGAGATTCATCGCTTTGAAAATGATTTTTCATCTATTTTTATGACTGATTATGTCAAGGAACCTCAGAATCCAACGAAAAATCCTGATTCTGAGTTAAATTTGGGAAATATTTCTCGAACTATTCCTATTGAAATTTCGGTTAAGCCTGGAATTGTTGAAAACATTCATATAGGTGCCTCTTGTACGGAAGATGAAATTCAAACATATAAGGCCCTATTTCAAGAATTTCACGACGTGCTTGCCTAGTCATATGAGGAAATGCCAGGAATTGACCCAGCAATTATTGTTCATGAAATCAAAACTTACCTAGATGCTAAACTCGTCCGGCAATTTTGGCGTTAGATCCACCCGCGAAAAGCTGCTGCTATTAAAGGAGAAGTTGAAAATTTACTTAAAGTAGGTTTCATTTGTCCAATTCCCTTAACGGATTGGATATCGAATATTGTTCTTGTTAACAAAAAGCAAGGAACAATAAGAATATGTATCGATTATAGGGATATTAATCGAGCTTGTCCAAAAGACAATTACCCAACTCCCTATATCGATCAAATCATTGATGATTGTGCCGCAGTGAAATATTCTCCTTCATGGATGGTTTTTATGGTTATAATCAAATAAATATTCTACCTGCTGATCAACCAAAAATGGCTTTCATTTGTCCATGGGGGACATTTTCTTATTGCAAATTACCTTTTGGGCTCAAGAACGCCAGTGCAACTTTTCAAAGAGCTATGCCTTACATGTTTCATGACATCAAGCACATTGTGCAACCCTATCTCAATGATTTACCTGCTCATTCATTACATCGAGCCGACCATCTCATCCATTTACGAGCAATCTTTATGAGGTGTAGGCATTATCGAATTAGGTTGAATCCACACAAGTGTGTTTTCTGTATAGAAATGGGTCGGTTACTGGGGTTTGTTGTTTCGAAAGCCGGAATTCGTGTCAATCCCTCGAAGGTTGAAGCTATTGTCAAATTGCCTCCTCCTTCGAGTCTTCGCCAACTCCAAAGTTTGCAAGGGAAAGAAAACTTTTTACGTCAATTCATTCCTAACTACGTCGAGATAACAAATGGTTTTACCTGGTTGTTGAAATAGAATAATCCATTCTTTTGGTATGAGATAGCTGACAAATATTTTGATGCACTAAAACACGCGTTGACCCATGCACCGTTATTGCATCCTCCCAACTACAACCAGGACTACTTCTTATATCTCGCCGCGTCGCATTCCACCATTGGAATGGTACTAGTTCAGGAAGATGAATTCGGTAGTGAACATGTGATATATTACCTTAGTCGAACCTTAAATCCAACTGAGATAAAATATTCACATGTGGAGAAATTGGCTCTGGCAGCTGTTCAAGTTGTCCAACATTTTCGTCATTACATTTTAGTATGCAAAACTATAGTAATTTCCGATTACAACCCTATGATCTATATTTTGACAAAACAATTGCTAGGGGGCAAGTACTCCAAATGGATTGTGATCCTGCAGGAGTTTGACTTGGAATTTGAAAAGTCTAAGTCAAAGAAATCTTTAGTTTTTGCGGAGTTGATGTGTGACTTCCCGCGTGCCGATACTGAAACTGTGGTGGAAGAGCCCATTGCGGATGAATCCTTGTTTCTAATCAACACTTTAGATCCATGGTATGGAGATATCATCATTTATCTCCAAACCCAATCCTTTCGGCCAGTATTTTCAAGATTAGAGCATCGAGAAATAAGATTCCAATCCCAAAAATTCAAAATTATTGGAGATACACTTTATCGTCGTGGGGCAGACTCTGGTTTCTGACGTTGTTTAATTCATGAGGAAGCTGAAAGGGTTCTAAATGACTGTCACTTTGGAGCATTTGGCGGTCATATGTCTGGGTTTGCCACAGCCCAAAAGATACTGCGCGCTGGCTATTTCTGGCCATCTTTGTTTAAAGATTGTATTAACGCGGCCTGAAAATGCCACAACTGCCAAATTTTTGATCGAAAGATGTGCACTCCACCTGCTCCTCTCCACCCTATAATTGTCGTCGGTCCTTTTGTGAAATGGGGTATCGATTTTATTACATGTAACCCTCACTCGACTGGGGGGCATGCGTATATTATCCTTGCGGTAGATTAATTTACCAAGTGGGCCGAGGCGATTCCTACACTTGATAATTATTTTACCAAGTGGGCCGAGGTGATGCCTACATTTGAGGTAGACGGAAAAACTGCTGCGATTTTTGTGTTCAACCATATAATTGCTAGGTTTGGTGTTCCACAAGCGATTATCACTGATCATGGGTGTAATTTTCGAAATATTATGATGACTTAACTAACAGACCAACTTGGCTTGCGTCACGATAGTTCAACTCCATATTATCCACATGCTAATGGTCTGGTTGAAGCCATCAACAAAGTTCTAGTCATCATGATCTGACGAATCATTGGGATTCATAGGTCGAATTGGCATAACATGCTATTTTCAGTGCTTTGGGCATATCGAACCTCAGTAAAAACGTCAACCGGTTTCACTCCTTTCCAACTAGTTTATGGTTTGGAAGCTGTGTTACCCATTGAATGTGAAATCCCATCATTGCAAACGGCCATAGAATTACTTCTAGCCACTTCCAAAGAGGAAAAACATTTGTTGTACTTGGCTCAGCTAGATGAGAATCGACGTGATGCTGCACTAGCAATCGAAGCTCATGCCAAATGTATTAAAGCTTAGTATGATCAAAATGTTACACCTCGTAATTTTTCGGAAGGAGACCTAGTCTTACTGTATGATCAAGCAAATGATAAATTAGGCGCTGGAAAATTCGTACCCATGTGGCATGGTCCTTATGTTGTTAAGCGAAAGCTGGCAAAAAGGGCCTATGAATTAGTAGACTTTGACGGGGTCTCTTTAGGTAAGCCCAGAAATGGTCCTTACCTGAAGAGATATTATGCTTAAATCTGGGTGTGGAAATTTTTAGTTAGGCTAGTTTTCTTTCTAGCTGGTGTGTTTTAGATTAAAAGGTGTGCTTAGTTTAGAGAGTGTTTTCGTCATTATTCCTGCTTATCTTGATTTTACTCTGGATATTGCAGATGTCGACGTCTCTCCAAACATACATTGGTTTTGCTAATGGTTCTTGTCATAATACATGGAACATTTCTTCCATAGCTTGGGTTATCTATTCACCCTCTAATGAGTTGGTATCTATGCATGGGGTAAGCCTTGGTCAAACAACGAACAACATTGCAGAGTATAGTGCAGTGATTTACTTATTATTTGAATCCATCTCATTTGGGATCCGGAGTTTGATTGTGAGGTTAGATTCTGAACTCGTTGTGTTATAGCTTAATAGAGTGTATGCCATTAGAAATCCAGTGTTATTGAGATTATTTTTTAGAGTTCGTCTCTTGGAACGTGAATTTGACTATATTGAATATCAGCATATTCCAAGATATTTAAATACATTAGCAGATGCAATTGCTTCTCGAATGTTAAGTAGACATTTGTAGTAATCAAGCAAGTAAATTT
This sequence comes from Pinus tabuliformis, assembly GCA_031772625.1. Classification (NCBI taxonomy): domain Eukaryota; kingdom Viridiplantae; phylum Streptophyta; class Pinopsida; order Pinales; family Pinaceae; genus Pinus; species Pinus tabuliformis. The sequence goes on along the minus strand of CM062808.1, from coordinate 962,838,810 downwards.
AAAAACTTTCCATAACATGTTTTACAAGTTAAGCCGGTAATAGTGACCTAGCATAGCATAGAAGTGTGTCAAATATACATCGTCTTCGATCATAGGTTGAAAAACACCTTATGATCGGCCAAAATGATAGTACAGAAAGCAAAAATGTCATATGAGTCTACAACAGGTGATCATCCTATCACTGGTGATGATCACGATAAGAAACCACTGTATGGGCCACCCTACAAAGGAACCTCCTAAAAGGTCCTAGGACCCCAATCACATAGCACTGTAGCCTAAGAGAAATGTCATCTATGCTGGTCTCTGGAATGTCTACTGTCAAACGCTCTAGATGGTTTTCCAATTCGGCCAGGGTATCTCTAGATTCGTCCCATGGGGCTGGTGCTACTACAGCTAGCTGTTTCCTCTCATAGGGTCAGAGAGTGGCTGGTCGCCGTGGACCTACATCTACATTTGAAACTTTTTAATATCAATTTTTGGACGATTTAAAAACAACAAAAAAAATTAAATTAGAAAATGTTGAAAATGATTTTACCTGAGTCATCCCATTGCTCTTCTGGTGGAAGAGCCATGTTTGGGTCACCACGATAATCCATCCCAGCATCAGGAAAATCCTAAATAGAAAATACTTGGTTCTCCAACCAATGAAAATACTCAGGAGGAAATCGAAAAACCTCTGAACCCTCCTCAGGATGATGGGCCATAACTGCAACCCAACGCATCAGTTTGGGCTCTCGGGGAATTCCAGCTCCAACGGAAAGATATCGTGGGACCAGCATTGGGACCATCTCTAGACCAAAGCTCACAACTAAAGCACTGTATCCAAAGTTCTTCAGTTTTCCATTCTTTTCTCTAGTCAGTTGGCCTTTTACATTAGCCAACACAGCCTCGAACCAGTTGAAGATGGTGCCTCGAAAGCACTCTACTACCATCCACATATGGGATCTAGTGGCCACATGTAGTGTTGTGCTTCCATAGAGCCTAGTAACAGTAAATGCAATCACTTTGATTTTAGGACGGGAGATGGTTTTGATATCAATCCCTTTGTCTCTGGTTTGGTCGTTACAAAACTCTAGCCAGAGGTTATCGACAGACTGGCCACCTGGCTTAGTCCCGAATAGAGTCAAATGTTCACCTCTCTTAGGCAAACCAGTCAAAAAGTAAATGTATTCCGGCTCCATTTCGAGCTGGTGGCCACCAATAAAGAAATATTGGTCCTATACATTCCACCTGTCCACCAGCCACTGCAAAAAGTCCACCTGGGCCCTCATGCCAGGTATGGCCCAGAATTTGAATAAACCACATGCCTTCAATGCATCAATTGAAGGTTGATGATTAATCACGGTGAGATCCACATCCTTGTGCTCTCATTCCCACCAGTCAAGCATGATGTATACCCTACATTCAATAAAAAGGCGGATTAAAACATTTAAATCAAAGTTTTTTGGGGCGGAATTTGAAAATTTTAAGTTTGAAAACCTATGTTGCGGGGACTGCACCCACTCTGTTAGAGACAATGCGTAGGTCTGCACCCAAGATATACAGCAGGTGTGGGCCCCTAAATTTTTTCTACATGCGAAAAAGTCGGGGTCTGCAAGTTTCTTATGCTGCGCCTGCGAACCCCCGCGCACAGGTTTTTAACCTAAATATGTCCTAAAAATGAAACTAAAACCCTTAAAGCAATTTTCAAACGGATGAAATGCAAGAGTAAGATGATGTGGATTACCTGGAGGTGATGGTGTTCGATTCCAACAGTCGTATTTTCCTCAATCTTCACGGGAATTTTCTTACCAAAAGCTCTCTTTTCTCACTCTGAAGTCGAACGGTAAAAATGAATTTACAAAAGCCCTTTTTATAAGATTTTTTGAATAAATGAAATTTTAATTTGTTTATTTTTTACTTTAAAGAGGTAAATTTTGAAGCATTTTTATTTATTTTAAACAGGTATGAGTAATGTTTGAGTTTTTGTGCAGGATAGCGGATTTTTCAGGCAAAATTGGTCATTTTTGACAAAAAACATTAGAGTCACCTTTAAGCTCTTTTCTAACTCCTAAAATATGAAAAGATTGCCGATTTTTTCTTTTTAAGCTCGTTAAAACGGAATTAAAAATACGGTCCACATACAACCCTTCTCTAACCGTAAAAACATGAAAAGATTGCCAGATTTTTGTCGTTTCAAATTCGATATTGGTTATAAAACGACATGTCATTGATCGCTTTTTTAATTTTTCAAATAAGAGACACTAATTATGAAAAGTACTCCTTGATCGTAATGGTCAAGTGGTTCTTTCAAGTATTATTTTATACTTTTTCAGGCTTGGGAGACACAAACTTACGAAAAAGGACAACCATGGAGTTTTCTTAAGTTTTTTCAGACTCCCTAAAATTGAAAAACGCCAAGTTTCTCCTATACTAGACTCGTTAAAATTTAACAGTAAAGGGCCTGTTCAAATACAAACAGGAATGGACCACTCCTTCTTAGGGTTCAATTTTAAACTAAGTTGGACTTATCTGAAGGGTGAGCTTATAATCAAGAAAATGTTATCCTCCTCAAGCTTGTTAAAGATAAAGAGGTACTTGCCAGAAATGGTGGGGGAAAAGAGAGAAAAATGAACTTGTTTGTCATACTTTGTGTCTCAGAAAAACATTTAACCACTCTTGAACACGACACTTTTTATTCACTTGGGTTGGGAAATCCTTTACCTAATAGTTGATCAAACCGTATTGAAAGTCTTTAGCCGGTTTCAGGGTATTAGCTTTAGGTCAATTGTCACCAAACCATATGATGTGTCGTTATGTGTTCAAGAGGTTAGTGCAAATAAACCATTCATCTGCAAAATATCTGTCATCCATCTTGACCATCCCTGAGTCAGTCCTTGCAACTATATTTCTTCAAACTTGATCTATGATTTCGTGTTGTGGGCTTGCCTACAACGGATCACTTTCTATCAACTCCCGCTCATTATCTAGAAAGATGATCTAGAGATTGTCAGTACCTTGGGATCTGCATGCCTCAATGGCAGGTTTCTCACCTTCGACGATAGGTTGCATCATTGACCTTCGATCAAAGGATTCCGTGACATGTTTGACATCAACACATCTATTCACATTTCATGGATTGTACTGAGTACTTTGAGAGCCATTGACATTACTGGTGGCTTCTCTCACACTTGTTAATAGTTTACATCATTGACTGGTAATCAAGTGGTTTCTACCATGTTTGACTTCGACACATTCATTCACATGGATAGAATCGTACTATTTCGGGAAGTAGAAATCAAGACCCTGGATCTAGTTTCCACCATCCAGGCTGCGAGAAATTTTGCATTCATTATATAGTAGACTATTCATAAACAGATGGCTGCGTCCATACTGTGTCTATACTTGTGATGTATTACAAGATCATTCCTATATCAGAGCAATAGTTAGTTTTCTAGTCAGTTTTGATCTGAGTATGGGAATGCCTACCTCAACGATGATATGATCTCATATATATATTTTGTATTGAATGTTTTTGTAGGTTCCAACTGGGCTCTCCACAAGATGATCCTCGAAATGATAAAGTACTGCACTCTTCTTAGATGATAAATGAAATCCTCATCTACTACAGACTTCGCACTTTAGGGGGAAATCTGTTACACAAAATATTGTCACCATGAATATTTGCAGTCAGTATGAGTCTATCACCACTCATACTGTCCTCCTTTGCAAGTCTCAAACCTCAGATCTTCATGTCAAGCTTTAAAAATGAGAGAAAGTCCTTGAAAATCAATAAAGCTCTAGTTCCGCACTTTCTCTTACCATTACCCGTGGTCCCGCACCCCTTGGTCATGTTACCTGCGGACGTGCCCGCTCTGTCTCTAAAGGAGTGGGTGCGGACCCCTGTGAAAGTCAAAAAGGCCCAAGTTTATTCTTAAAAACTCACTTGCGGTTAATTCTGGACGCTTCTAGAAGGAACTTTGATGTGGTTAGTTCGCTCCTAGGTGGTTCATGCATCCCATAACTAATGGAGCTAACCCGTTGATGAGAGGAGCTTATCCCTTTGAAGGAGGGCTTTATCCCTTTGAAGGAGGGATTTATCCCTTTGAAGGTGGACCTAGTAACTTCCCTCCATTGCACTATAAATTGAGGCATTGGGCTGGTTGCTAGGGAGGTTAGAAGCTGAACATTTTTGAGGGTAAATGTTGTTGGAATTGAGACTTCATAGTTAAGCTTGAGAGGAGAGATTACATACCTTTTGGCTTCATTGGGAAGAGAGTGAAACTTGTCAAAGTAGAGGAGATTCTTGCTGGACCGTGGGAGGAGCTTGTACAACATCAAGGCACCAAGGTTGTAAAGTTCTTCTTTGATTAAAGTTAATACAATCAGATTCATTTTTCTCAATAAATTGTCTGATATGGTTTATTTCATCAATTCCTTGATCATCATGATAAATATGTTTTATTATACTGGCTTTTCAGATGCTATTTGATGTGTGTGCCTGTTTGTGTTTGCAGATTCTTTAAAATGGATCTCATTTGAATCAACGGAGCATGGCTTCCACAAACTAGCACTAGACCCAAGGTAGGCCTAAAACACCTGTTTTCCTTTATTTATAAATTACATATTTAGAGAAAGATAGAATTTGTTTGATTTACTTGTCGCTAGATATCATTAGATACTGGGGAGGTCGGTCTTGTCCGCAAGAATGACTTATCCAGCCGACAAGGCCATCCCAAAAAAATTCCTTCTTAACCCTGTGGTAAGTTTTTAAAAATCCTGAGTGCCGTCCTAAGGGAGAAGTGTGCAATTCCGTAAGAATCTTTTGTTTGAGTTGCAAATTCTTACAGAGGTATAAGCGATATTTGTACCATAACAAATCATTTTTCCAGCTAAATGTATCAGATGTACTAGAATCTTGTTGTAACTTTCGAATAAGTGCCCACACTTCTTCATCATTCTTCCACTCCTCCCTTGCTTCATTTATCTAATCTGGTTGGATAATAGAAATGGTGCACAACAACACTTCCACATCCTCATCCTTTCTTGAGAGTGCATCTACCGCCACGTTTTGCTTCCCTTTTTTGTAGATGATTTCAAAGTCATAACCCAACATCTTTGTGACCCACTTTTGTTGCTCTTCAAAGGATAATCTTTGTTCTAAAAAGTATTTAAGGCTATCATGATCAGTTTTTACCTTGAAGTGTCTTCCCATTAGGTAGGGTCGCCATTTCTTAAGTGCATGTAGTATTGCCAACATTTCCTTCTCATAAATAGCTTTGTGTAAAAACTTTCCCTTGATTGGACAGCTTTAAAAAGAAATGGGTCTTTCATCTTGCATTAAAACAGCACCAATTCCATTTCCTGAAGCATCACATTCCAAAATAAAGGTTTTTTTGAAGTCCGGTGTAGCTAAGACCAGTGCTTGGCACATTGCCTCTTTAAGAAGTTCGAAGACCTTTGTTGCTTCTAGAGTCCATAAAAATGCATCTTTCTTCAATAATGTTGTTAGAGGTGCTACTATTCTCCCATAATTCTTAACAAACTTTCGATAATACCCTGTCAACCTGAGAAATCCTCGTAGATGATTTATGGATGTGGGGATTTTCCATTCCTTAATGGCTTTAATTTTTCTAGGGTCTACCTTAACTCCTTCATGAGATACAATATGACCCAGATATTCCACCTCTTGTACTCCAAAGAAACATTTGGATCTTTTTGCATATAATTGTTTCTCCTCCAATAGTTGTAGCACCCTATCAACATGTGCAACATGACCCTTCCAAGACTTGTTGTAGATTAGTATATCATCAAAAAATACTAACAAAAATTTTCTAAGGAAGGGTTTGAAAATGGAATTCATCAAACCTTGAAATGTAGAAGGTGCATTGGTAAGGCCAAAAGGCATGACCAAAAATTCATAATGACCCTCATGAGTTCTAAATGCTATTTTTGGAATGTCTTCGGTCTTCATTCTGATTTGATGATATCCTAAACGAAGATCCAACTTGGTGAAGTAAATTGATCCATGCAATTCATCCAATAATTCATCAATGAAAGGAATGGGAAACTTATCTTTAATAGTGAGCTTGTTGAGCTCATTATAATCCGGACACATGCACCATGATTCATCCTTCTTGTGCACCAATACTACTAGAGCAGAGAAAGAACTTTGACTAAGTTGAATTATACCAGCCTCTAGAATTTCTGTAACCATACATTCAATTTCACTCTTTTGGGCATAGGGATATCTGTACGGCCTAATGTTTAGAGGAACGCTTCCTGGAATCAGATGAATAGCATGATCATGATCATGAATAGGTGGGAGACCTTTGGGAGTCTCAAATACCTTGGAATGATTGTCCAAGACTTTTTGGAGATTTGGAGAAATAGATGATTCTGATGTGGAAACATCTAGCGATCATAATTGTGCAATTACACCTCTTTGTTCCTTTTTTAGAAGCTTTGTCATACCGATAGAGCTGATTATCTTTCCTGGTTTCCCTACAATACCCCTTAATTCAACTTCCTTTCCTTCCGCAGAAAATTTCATGAAAAGTTCTTGAAAATTAAAAGCTATTGTACCCAAGGATTGTAGCCATTGGACTCCTAGTACAACATCAACACCTCCCATTGGAATGGAAAGCATTGGGCTACTCAATACATATTCTCCCATGGATAGCTTGATATTATGGCACTTTCCAGAGAAATTTATCGTTCTTCCATTTTCAATCATCACTTGACACTCTGGTGCTAGATATAGGAAGCAATTCAATTCCTTTGCTACCTTACGATGAATAAAATTGTGGGTACTTCCTGAATCAATCAACACTATTACCTTTCTCTTCTTGATTTGTCCTTCTATCTTGATGGTTTGAGGAGTGGTAATTCCAGCCAATGCATTACAAGATATGGTTGGATTCATTTCTTCTTTATCTAGGCTTTGTTCCCGGAGTATATCCTCTTCCTTTGACCTTTCTTGCTCCTTTTTATCTTCCGCTTCACAATCTATGTAGAATAATTTCTTCTCAGCACACTTATGACCTTTAGTGTATTTGCTATCACAACTGTAACAAAGTCCTTTTTCTCTTTTTTCTTCCAATTGTTGTGGTGTCAACCTTATAGGTTGTGGAAGGCTAGGGGTAACAACACTTCCATCTTTATAGTTGTGACTGGTATGCTTCCTGGTTTCCATAATTTTGCTTTCCATTTTTCCTGCTAACCTAAATGCCTTCTCTAATGAATCAAGTTCCCAAAGGAAAACATCATGTTGGATATTATCCTTTAAAGTCCCTATGAAGACATCAATCCTATGCTCCTCTAGAATATTTTTTACCTTTATGTTCGATTTTTGGAACTCCTCAATGTGCTCCATTATTGAACCCTTTTGTTTGAGACTTATCAATTGGCTAAAAAAAGTGTTGCTTTTTGTATCCTCATAATGTGATGTCAATTCTTCCGTAAAAATTGCCCAAGTGATAATTTGTTTACGAGAGCAAATCCATTGATACCATACAAACTGATTTGGTTCCAAATATAAAGTTGCAATACATACCTTTTGTGTGTGTTGCACATTATTGAGATCGAAAAATTGCTCCATCTGTAATATCCATGTTGCGGGATCCTTTCCATCAAACTTCCTCATATCGATTTTTGGAATATGGTGGGTCTTTAATCCAACATTAGAGTCTATGGAATCATGATTAACATTTCTTTTGTTTTCATCATGAGTTTCCTTTACTACCCTTTCACCATTAGTGACCATTTCTTGTAGCAACTTATTCATATTTATCTTCAATTCTTCCATGTCTATCTTCAAATCTATCTTCAAATCGTCCATCTTAGCTTCCACGTCATTCATCTTAGCTTCTACGCCTTTCTTTAAACAATCCATCTTAGCTTCTACAACTTTCTTTAAACCATCCATCTTAGCTTCTACATCTTTCTTTAAACCATCCATCTTATATTCTGTTCCTTTTTGTGCAAGTGACACTTGTTGCACTTGGTCTCATAATTTTGATATATCATGTTGCATTTCTTCCTCTTCTTCATGAGTCATGCTAGAGCTTTACTATGCCCTTTCAATTCCTTCAAACTAATTTTTCAAACCAAGCTTATGCAAAAATTTAAACAAAACTACACACCTTTTTTCGCTTTGTAGGAGCCTGATATTGAATCTGATGTATCTCTATAATTTTGGATCATCCAGTTCCGAAATTGTGATCTGTAGTAGCCCTCTACTTCCTCTTTCCAATGCCACTAGTCTAATCCAAATTGGATTCTCCAAGAAAGAGTTATGCACAATCTCCCACAGTGACCTGATTATAGACTAGTTCAGTAGAGTGAACTTGTACGACGTGCCACGAGTCATTGTTTTGACTTTCGGCTCTGAAAAATATATACAAGAAACTGTAGTCCGCTCTTTCTGTACCTTCTTATGAAATTTCAATCCAATTCTCAAAAAGAAAGTTATGACGATTTTCCCCAGGTCACCTGTTTGGAATGTAATTCAGGAGTCTTCAAAAAGACCAACTTCCTCAGATCATATCTCCACCAATATAGCGTGAAAAGATCTGAAATTGGGACCCAAGATTCACTGTGATTTCTTCTCAAATGGGTTTTTTTAGCTTCTGAAACGTCGTAGAAAACAAGTTATAGCTAAAATTCCACGATGACCGGTTTGGAGCAGCAAAACCCTAGAATCCGAAGCTTTGATACCAAATGTTATGAAACCAGCTCAAAAAAGGATAGAAAAGATAGATCAACGCCTTAGAATTCAGCCTCTTCGAGGGGGCAACCTCCTTTACATTACATAAATGAATAATTCTTGGATGATTCAAATGAAAAAACCTCCTTTCTATATATAGGAGTCTAAGGAGTCACAATATAACCCAGCCGACCTAACAATAATAATATAAATCCACAAAAATAACAATAGAGGGGTTCTATGGGGCACAGTAATAAAAATATGGGGACAATACGGGCACAACAATATTAATAAGGGATACAACTACAATAGTAATGGGGTAATCACTAGTATTATAGGGTCCTATCAATCTAATACCATGTTTTGACTTTTGATGGTCTAGATTATGAGCTAACCTAGTTTTTTTGTGATATGAATCAAAGTAAATATTCAAGGATCACCCCATGGATAAGCTACAAACAATGCATGAATTAAATTTATTAATTCCTTTATGATGAGTCTAATGGAAATTTGTGTGCCATAATGTAGGAAATCATGGAAGACTCTTGGTTTGGGTGGTTGAAGATGGCTGTAATATTTATAGTAGAAAGCATGCATCAATATGCTAGTAAAAGCTTTCAGGGATAGGGCCATTATGGGAAAATATTACCAATGATGCCAACTGACTACCATAAGCATGTTATGATTGATATGGTAGTGTTGAGGTAGGTGTATGCCTTGATTTTGAGACCCTTTCACTGCAAGGAAACCTTGCCATGGAATGGATTACTCGAGGGGCTAGGAAGTAGAGAAGGGGATGCAAGAGATGGAAGGCATGAGTGACTGGATGGAAGCGGGATGTTCGAATTTCTTGAGGGACTGGGAAGTAGAGAATAGAAGGATGGGTTTTTTTTAAGTCATTAGCATAGTTGGTTGGAAATCAGAAGCACATTGGGGGTGTACCCGGGAAATAATGAGTCCCACTGAAGAAAATAAGGAGCACAAGATGGCAACGCCAAACGTTGGGGGTAGGAAACACTCTAGAGAAACGGAAAAAATCCAAGATGGATTGAACACATTCAAAGGATAAAAATACTACAATGAGAGCCATTGGAATATGATTACATTAAAAATTAATGATTAGTATATCCTTTTATTTGTTGGTTGAGGGAAGTATGTGTAAATTGTAAATATTGTGCATATTTGTGCATATAAAGCTCTATAGAAAATATGTTTTCTCTAAGCATGTCTTGTATGTTGTATATGGAAAAATAACACTAAGGACAGTTTCCCCCCAAGGGGGAGGGGTTTGTGACAACCCCAATTATTTTTCCACTTGTGAATTCATTGTAAATAATTGATGTAAATAATAGGCAAAAGAAAATGGGCTAAGTCGAGGGACACAGATTCTAGGGGTTGAGTATGGTTACTTGCTTGGGATATGGAGGTTTTCTTGTAGTAGGAAATATAAATTGAGTATGACATCCAGTGAAGGCTAGTTGGTATTCTTTTAATGAACTAGTCTTATAAATTAAATGAGGTAGCAGGAGAAGGACACAAGCCATTCTTGCTTGGAACAACTGACAATACTAAATGGACAAATTTTGATGAGCATGGGAAAAACATGGAAAGGAAGTCAACCACACAAGGTGGGACAAATAACATGGAAACATTATTAGAAATATAAAAAAAAACATGAATTCGATTAGGAAAAAAGGAGAGGAGACACACACACGATGGAAGAAAGCGAAAAATATGCAGGAGAAGACAGTAAATACTGGCAAGGAAAATAAATTTTTCTAGAAAAAGAAGGAAATATTGTGTGCATACTAGGTCTGAATTTTTTTAGAGACTTCTACTATAGTGCAAAGAGGCCCTAGGCATTTCATGACTCTCAAAGGAAATTTCCGGATACTTTGGTTGATAAATAGGAGTATGAGAAGGATTCATCTAGGTGAGGATAAGACTTAGGGTGACTTGAGATTTATTGGTTGTTGAAAAACTATAGGGAGGAGGTAGAAAGCCTTTGGATTCTATGTGCATCTTGTTGACTACTGATTAGTTGGAGGGTAGAGATAGGAGATCCTGTAGAGTCCCTGTTTCAAGTAGCATTTGGTGTTTTATCCCTTGAGAAAACCACCTTAGCTTTTGGAGTCCAACTCAGGGGTGACAACTACAAGTGAGGACTGGATACAGCTCGTCTATGGTTTGGTGTAGAGTTTTTGACCAAAACTCAGTTTCCCAAGTCCATTTCAAGATAAGTGTTTTCATATATATTCCTTGCCATTAATTTAATGTTGGACTATTAAATTAATGTTGTGTTCATTGCATGCATGGTTCATGGTTCACTTGTGATTGAAAATAGGGAAACTCTAGTATCTGGTCTCATGTGACTATGGTTTTACATTGATTCTATTCATGCAAGAAATGAAAATATAAATATTTATCTTAATGTTGTTTGCATAAAGGATGGTTAATCTTCCTGGGCTTGGAAGTATTGAAGCTCTGATGAATGGTTCTTATTATTGTGGGTTCACATTAATTTTCTTCATGCATGAAATTACACATATGTATATATATGTATGTGTTGTGTGCATTGGTTAACAAAATTGGTTATGGGTATGGTTAAAGTTTGTGTGCATAAATTATAGATTATGCTAACTTGATTACACTTTGAGCTTGGCTAACAAGATGAAATATTGATGGTTCAAGGGCCACAATGGGCCTGTACAGGAAACCTATGCCATCCACATGACATCGGTGAATTCAGTGTGAAATCGATATAATGAGGTGTATTAACCGCACTAAAATGAATATAATAAATTTTGGAAGTTTTGATCCATTCATCGTAATGAAAAAATGAATGGATGATATTTATATATTGTAAACCTATATATAAAAATTTTTGAACTATGTGTAGTACTTTGGGCATAATGCCTGTATTTCATAGCCATTACAACATGTACAGTTAATTTTTTATGACTAGTGCATAAGGAAAAATGCCTCACTTTACATGACCCTATGAAGTCAAATTACTCCACATCCTTATGCCAAGAGGTCTCAAGTCATGCATAGGTGTAATTATATGAGTAATGGACATACGTTTTATATAACGTAATTGATATTATATATATATATATATATATATATATATATATATATATATATATATATATATATATATATATATATATATATATATATATATATATATATATATTTATGCGTTTAAATGTATAGCCGATGGAAACCATGAACTTGTGGGGAGAGATACAAGAACATGGCATCAAAGTGCAACTCATAGCCAAGTGATGTGGTGAATTAGTAATGTACAACATGGTAGAGAAAACATAAAATACTTATTAAAACTAATAATACTTTAGAGGATCATAAGTTGTGACCCAAAAATCCAAATCAGGTAAAATTTTATATCACCAAAAAAGTCTCACTGAGACGAGTGCAATTGTGACATCCCATTTGATTTTGAAAAATAAAAGAAAGTCATTTTTTTCTAATTACCTCGTTTATCTAACTGTACCAGGGAAGTTGGATTCCCAATTGAACACTTCATCGAGGGTAAGGTAGGGTGTTTACATTACTCTATAGGCTAGATAAGCTAGTTGTTCCTAAAGGTGAGTGCTTGTAGCTAATTCAAGAGGCTCACAAATCCAAGGTTGTAGGGCATTTGGTGTATGGAAGACAATGATCAATTGGCAGAGGTATGTGTATTAGCCTAATATGCAAGAACATATAGCTTGTTTCATAAGAGGGTGAATGCTTTGTTGTACTAGTAAGCCTAGCAACATGAAACAAGGTCTATATAATACCTTATCTATATCCACTCGTCCCTAGGAGAGAATTTCAATGGACTTTGTGGGAGGTATAACAAAAAACAAGAAGGGACATAGCAACCTGTTCATGGTAGTTGACAGGTTCAGCAAGATGTGTGTTCTAATGCCCTATAAAAAGGCCATAAGTGGGTAAGAAGTACCAAACTTTTTCTTTTGATACATCTAGTTTCACTTTGGGATACCAAGGAGCATAATTTTAGATAGGGACACTAGATTTATTAGTGCATTTTGGACTACTTTGTGGGAGAATATGGACACAAAGTTGAAGATATCTACAACATTCAATCCACAGATAGATGGGCAGAAAGAAGTTGTCAACATGAGCTTGGTGCAAATTCTGAGAGGATACTATTAATTTGGTATCTCAGTGAAAACTTCCAACCATGGGATGATATTCATCTTTTCAAGAGAACCAATTTTGACTATTGAAGTGCTCAATTTGGACAAGGCAAAGTATATTTTTGAATTAAAGCCCACATGTGCATATTTGATTAGGTCGACCCAAAAGCAGATTGGACACCCTTGGAAGGCTATAAATACAAGTGAACTAAACCTAATTTGGACATTATCTTGGATCATTCTACTAATCTCTTCTTTGGTTTGGCTCCCACAGGTTTGAGGCAAGTTCGCGGAGATTGGTTGGCACATGTATGAAATTGTAGGATCTGAAGCTCACATCTATGTTTTTAGGGTCTTGGGTCTCAGTTGCAAGCATGTTACGGAGAATTTTCAACTGTAGTCACAGACATGTCATGGATGAATTTTGACTAAATACTTTCAGTCACATGCATGACACAACTTCCCCATGACTGGGACTTAAATGTTGAATTTTCAGTTGACTGAAGTTTTCTCCCGTTGATCACAGAATTCAGCAGTTGACTACAGACATTAATAATTGACTATAGACTCCTGAATTAGGGTTTTTGGTATTGTTGGGTTCATCTCATGATATTTTTTAGTTGAATTTGATGGATAGTTGTATGGATGAAAATATGGATCATTGTACTCTGTTTTATGAAATTTTTTGTTAACAATCTAATAAGAAGAAGAATTTGAAAGGGTTTCCCCATAGTGGTTTTTTCCCTGCTCCCCGACCAATCCTGGTGTCTCTATGTGCGAATGATTTTTTTTCTAGTGTTCCTTTTTGTTCCACTACATTTATGATGATATTGTTCTTTCTACATAGTTGCATATGTTGTTGAATAATGATGTAAAGCTGAATAATGTTATGGGGAAAATTTCATGTGTAAATGACGAAATGCAATTATCAAAGTAAAGAACAATATATCCGTAAGAAAAATTAACATGGTATCAGAGTTCTGCTGAATAAAATTCATTGAAGATCACCTCTATGAAGACACCCTTGATGGATGCAAGAGAAGATGGAGGAGGCCTAAGAAAATATCGTGGTTTGAAGGAAAATCTAGGCAATTTGGTTACTTGGGATGGATGGATATTATGAGGTTAGGGTTTGGGAGATATCCTAGTTTATGGAAAATATTTAAGATATGTAATTTAGAAACCCTAGCATGACTAATGTGAAGATGTACAAGCACTTGTGACAGATTTGATGAAGCCCTAGATGGGATAGTTTCTATTAGGCTTAGTTGCTGATACTGGTGGTTGAAATAGTGAAGGCAATATTTTCATATGGACAATGGAAAATGATTGCTCTTGAAGGCTGATTAAAGAGGGACATGATCAACTCTCATTGAAGATAAGTACTTTTTGATTGATGGTTCTCCCTTATGTATTTACTTTTGTTTAGCTCTGATTATTGGCTTGATTATTACTTATACTTCCTGCATGTATATTTGAGTATTTGGATGCTTCTAACCTCATAATAAGTTGTGATAAGTGGATCCCTCTTGAGGATCATGGATAGTGTCGGAAGTCTAGAAGAACTAGTGTTGGAAAAGGTAAAGAGGTACTTGATGAAAATTTGACAAAGTGCTACAAATAACTATGTAGAATAATAAGGCACACATGTATTTGAACACTTGAGGTATGTAGGGTGCTTTGTTTTAATATTATGTCTGCAATATATGATGGCAAGGTAAGCCCTAAGGTATGATGGGAATGTCACCTTCACAAATGGCTCATGCATATGAAAGTTTGATTCATGGTACTCTTGATGGGATGGTGTACTTGGTAGTGAACAAGTATCTTACCTTTTAAACATGATGAACTCCTTGATTCTATGAAGCTACTTAATATTGATCTTTGATATATTGGTATACTTGATGTTTGACTAACATCTATCATTTTGGATATCTTGATCCCATAAAGAAGGTTAGCACCTTTGATTCTAATAGATGGTAACTTAATACTATTGGTAATGTTTGTGAGAAGCATGGTAACCTTAATGGTGAAAATATGACAATAAGATCGATATATATGATGATTTTGTTATCCTTGGTTAGGTTTTGATAAACTTAGTATGTCATAAGGTAAAATCTAGTTGACCTAACTTGATGGATAAGCTATGTAAGTGATATTGTGTCCATGATATTTGAAGTATGATGAATCACTTGTCTGTTGCCCTAATCATAAGACTATAACTATAAAATTTTATGTCAAGTTCATATTTGATAATGAAGTAGTTGATGTTGACATGTTATGAATATTATGGATATATGTTTTAGAACTCGATATAGCTATATTTTATGATCTAATAGTTTTGCTGATGCATGACAAGTATTTTGATACACAGGTTGATGTTTTGAATGACGATGACTGGCGTGGCTTCCATTCTATAGGGATAATCTATTTATAAGATTACTTATCCTATTGTCATTTGAATTAGATGTATAGGATATTATTTACTATTGAAGTGTGTTTTCTAGACGTATATAAACAAATATCTGATATTGTTGGTCTATAGCAAGTTCTCGTCTAAGAAGAGATAGTTTTCCTTACTAAATACCAATATTGAATACCAACTTGCATTGCTCATTAGTATAGATTGATATGTCACAAATATGCTTAAGAACATTGACATGTTGCTTTATATGTTTTTTGGTTATGGACTGATTCAACTCACTGTGATAGCAAATTAGGGTTTTGACTTGATATCTGATGAGTTTCCTTGATGACAGTGCTATGTGAGCATAATAACTTTGAATGACTAATATTGGTAGATAAAAATGG
This sequence comes from Pinus tabuliformis, assembly GCA_031772625.1. Lineage (NCBI taxonomy): Eukaryota > Viridiplantae > Streptophyta > Pinopsida > Pinales > Pinaceae > Pinus > Pinus tabuliformis. The sequence continues at coordinate 962,823,144 of CM062808.1, read as the reverse complement.
TTTTGTATTGTCTTCATTATCCTAAGAACAATGGTTGGAGTATAAACAATTGTGATTAAGTATAAATTAATCTCACAATAAATGGATGGAACCTACACGACTCATTCTTGGTATATGCATGAAACTTATATGACTTGTCCCTAATGTATCCATTCATATTTAGTGGTCAAAATGATTTATATTATGATAACGAGGATGAATTGATAAAGGTTGATTGGATAGTTCTTGGTAATTAAAACATTATTGTAACTTGATGTGAGCTCTACCTGATACTTCGTCCAAAGAGTTTGTCACAGTGATATTGGCTGAAACTTTTATGACTTCGACATTAACTTTGATTTGGAATCTAAGAATTTTGATTTCATAGTAATGATTTGTGTAAGGATGAGCATATTGGTTTGGTCAAGTGTTAATTTTGCATAAAGCATTGTATGAAGCAAGATTCTCAAGCCTGGTAAGTCTGCATAGATAGTTATCTGGTGAAGTCAAGAAGATGTGTCAATCCCAACCTCTACTTCAAAAGGGGTCCATGGTATGACTTTGATTTTGGTCTGATGGTCTATTCTTGATAGGTAATGAGTCTGTGATGATCAAAGTAAGAGGGAGTTGGCTTTTGAATCTCTAAAAAATGAATCATGGTATGAAGTTTGGAAAATGAAATTTATATCATGAAGCTATTAAAGAGTTTTTTGAATGTGGAAATGAAAATCCTGGGACACTCTGATTGAATTTCAAGAAGCTATGAAGAGATATTGTTGAAAGTGCCTTGGAAACCGACAATTCATTGAAGCATTGATGTTTTGTGTGAACACCCATCCGTATATATATGTCTTGCATAGATAAAAATGAGTGAATTATGATTGAGCCTCTTCATACATTGAGTTTTCACCAAGCACACTTCGAGATATTTGCATGGGATGAATGATTTTTGGACTGAGACATTCTTCCTGTGATATGTGACTAGATAGATATACTAATGTTTTTTGGATCGTTATTGATGATATGACAACATCTAGGTGCAACTTTAGTATGATATATGGCATGATATTTTTGGATGAGAAGTTCTTAGCATTAAGCACAATCGAGGTTGAGTACGATGATGCCAACATCGCTAGTTCTAAGACGAGTTGGTGAAGCTCTTTGGAGAGTTGTTTGAGTAGGTTATGGATATGATAGGGATACATTGCAATAATAATGAGTGAGATCTGATTAGCAGAGAATCATATAAATAATTGGGACTTAGATATCTTCCGTTGATGCTATTGTACGAGACAATCTTAGGCTCGTGGTTGCTGCTCCCATGAGAGGGAGGATGAATAAAGTATCCTTTTTATGATATATATATATATATATATATATATATATATATATATTTATATGATATTTGATTTGATTATGGCATGGTGATTAAGCAGGTACCAGATATGAGCATGATGTATAGAGAGAAATATTGATCAAGAACACTAAGCCAACTCTTTCCCCTTGTCTTAGCTCCTAGGGTGATGAATTAAGATGGATAGCTCCTGTGGTTAAGGGATCTCTAGAAAATAGGGTCATATATGTTTCTACTGTTAGGTCCCTATAATACTAGTGATTCCCCCATTACTATTGTTGTTGTATCCATTATTGTTATTGTTCAGCTCCTATTGTTCACATATTGTTATTATTGTGCCCCATAGAATCCCTTTATTGTTATTTTTGTGCCTTTATATTATTATTGTTAGGTCGGCTTGGTTATATTGTGACCCCTTAGACTCTTATATATAGAAAGGAAGTTTTGTCATTTGAATCATCCAAGAATTGTTCATTTGTTTAATGTAAAGGAGATTTCCCCCTCGAAGAGGCTGAATTATAAAGCGTTGATCTATCTTTCCTATCTTTCTGTGAGCTGGTTTCATAAAATTTGGTATCAGAGCTTTGGATTCTAGGGTTTAGCTACTCCAAACAGGTCATCATGGAATTTTCGCTATAACTTTTTTTCTGTGATGTTTAAGAAGCACAAAGAAAAACCCATTTGAGACTAAATCACGCGGAATCGTAGGTCCAAATTTCAGATTTTGTATCGCTATATTTGTAGAGGTATGATCTAAGGAAGTTAGGGTTTTTGCAAGCTCCAAAATTTCACCTTAAACAGATCATCATGGAATTTTCGCTATAACTCTTCCGCTATGAAGTTTTAGAAGCTAGAAAGAAACCCATTTGAGAAGAAATCGGTCTAAACCTTGGTTTTGAATTTTAGATCCTGTCTCGCTATATTTTTGGAGATATAATCTAAGGAAGTTAGGATTTTTGCAGACCCCCAAATTACATTCCAAACAGGTCACCTTGGGAAAATCATCATAACTTTCGCTCTGAGCATCAGATTGAATTTTCATAAGAAGTTACAGAAAGAGGACGGACTGTAGCTATTTTGCGTATCATTTTTAGAACCTAAGGTTGAAACAGCAACCCGTGGCATGTCATACAAGTTCACTCTACTGAACGAGTCTATACTCAGGTCATTGTGGGAGATTTGGCATAACTCTTCATTGGAGAATCCAATCTTGATCAGACTTGCGGGGTTAGAAATATTACTTAGAAGGTTACCACAGGAAGAAATTTTAGACCTGGGAGATCCAAAATTATAGAGATACATCATATTCAATATCGAGCTCCTACAAAGTGAAAAAAGGTGTGTAGTTTTTTTTAACTTTTTGCATAAGCTTGGTTTGAAAAATTAGTTTGAAGGAATTGAAAGGGCATAATGAAGCATTATTATCGGTAATTGATGCCCTAAAGAAAGAAAATGGAAACACCTAGTAAGCTACCTGAAAGATCTAGCATGACCCATGAAGAAGAGGAAGAAATGCAACATGATATATCAAGATTATGAGACCAAGTGCAACAAATTTCACTCGCACAAAAAGTAACAGAAAATAAGATGGATAGTTTAAAGAAAGACGTAAAAGCTAATATGGATGGTTTAAAGAAAGGCATGGAAGCTAAGATGGATGGTTTAAAGAAAGGCATAGAAGCTAAGATTAATGACATGGAAGCTAAGATTGATGACATGGAAGCTAAGATGGATGGCATGGAAGCTAAGATGGATGATTTAAAGAAAGGCATGGAAGATTTGAAGACAGATTTGAAGATTGATTGGACAAAGTTTCTACAAGAAATGCTTAATAATGGCGAACGGTTGGTAAAGGAAACTCATGGTGAGAACAAAATAAATGTTAATCATGATTTCATAGACTCTAACATTGGATCGAAGAACCACCATGTTCCAAAGATCAATATGAGGAAGTTTGATGGCAAGGATCCCAAAACATGGATACTATAGATGGAGCAATTTTTTGATCTCCATAATGTGAAAAACACACAAAAGGTACGCGTTAGAACTTTATATTTGGAACCAAATCAGTTTGTATGGTATCAATGGCTTTGCTCTTGTAAACAAATTGTCACTTGGGCTATTTTTACTGATGAAATGATAGCACATTATGAGGATACAGAAAGAAACACTTTTTTAGCTAATTGATAAATCTCAAACAAAAGGGTTCAATGATGGAGCACATTGAGGACTTCCAAATATTGAATATAAGGGTAAAAGATATTCCAAAGGAGCAGAGGATTGATTTTTTCATAGGGACTTTAAAAGATAACATCCAACATGATGTTTGCCTTTGGGAGCTAGATTCATTAGAGAAGTTATTCAGGTTGGCAAGAAAAATGGAAAGCAAAATTATGCCAACAAGGAAGCCTACCACTCACAATCATAAATATGGAAGTGTTACTGCCCCTAGCCATCCACAACCCACAAGGTTGACAACACAACAATTGGAAGAAAAAGGAGAAAAAGGGCTTTGTTACAGTTGTGATAGCAAATACACTAAGGGTCATAAGTGTGCCGATAAGAAATTATTTTACATCGATTGTGAAGAGGAGGAAGAAAAGGAATAAGACACATTAAAAGAAGAGGATATAGAACAAGAGAAAACCCTAGAAAAAGAAGAAATGAATCCGACCATATCTTGTAATGCATTGGATGGAATTACCACTCGTCAAACTATCAAGATAGAAGGACATATCAGGAAGAAAAAGGTAATAGTATTGATTGATTCGGTAAGTACCCATAATTTTATTCATTGTAAGATAGCCAAGGAATAGAATTGCTTCCTATATCCAACACGAGAGTGTCAAGTGATGGTTGCAAGTGGAGGAACCATAATTTTCTCAGGAAAGTACCATAATATCAAGCTATCCATGGGAGAATATGTATTGAATAGCTGAATGCTTTCCATTCCAATGGGTGGTGCTGATGTTGTACTAGGAGTCCAATGGCTACAATCCTTGGGTACAATATCTTTTAATTTTCAAGAAATTTTCATGAAATTCTCTTTAGAAGAAAAGGAAGTTGAATTAAGGGGTATCACAAGGAAATCAGGAAAGAAAATCAGCTCTAACGGAATGACAAAGCTTCTAAAGAAAGAAAAATGAGGCATAATTGCACAATTATGTTCACAATGGGTCAAATGGTTGCCTTTGGGTGAATGGTGGTATAACACTTCCTTCCATACTGCAACAAAAATGACCCCATTTATGGCACTTTATGGATATCATCCACCATCCATCACATCATATTTAAGATAAAATTCTAGGGTTCAAGCATTGGAAGATCACATTGAGCATCAACAACATGTTCTCCAACTCGTAAAGGATAACCTCACCTTGGCATAGAATAGAATGAAGTAGCAAGCAGATCAAAATCGCATAGAAAGAAGTTTTGATGTACGTGATTGGGTATTCCTATGGCTACAACCATATAAACAAATGTCCCTCAAGAAAGCTAAGAAGGATAATAAACTATCACCAAAGTATTATGGTCCATACAAGGTATTGCAAAAGATAGGTACTATGGCATGCAAATTGGAGCTTCCTGCAGCTTCCCAAGTGCACCCAGTTTTCCATGTTTGATGCTTAAAGAAGGTTATAGGTAACAAGCTTCCAGTTCAAACAATATTGCTAGAACTTGATGAGAAAAGGGAAAATCATATTGGAACCTGAAGCAATCAAATAAATAAGAACTCGATAGCTACGAAATCGATCAATTTCAGAGTATCTCATCAAGTGGAAGAACTTACTCATTGAAGATTCCACATGGGAGGATGAGAATTTTATACAAAAGCATCCATAACTAGTCAAGTGTTGAGGACAACACTTTTTGAAGAAGATGGGCATGTTAGGTCCCTATAATACTAGTGATTCCCCCATTACTATTATCGTTGTATCCCTTATTGTTATTGTTGTGCCCCTATTGTCCCCATATTGTTATTATTATGCCCCATAGAATCCCTCTATTGTTATTTTTGTGCCTTTATATTATATTGTTAGGTCAGCTTAGTTATATTGTGACCCCTTAGACTCCTATATATAGAAAGCAAGGAAAATTTTAAGAACCACCCTAAATTTATATGTATAATAAATGGGCTAATCCCCATGATACATAGGAAAAATGGGAGGCGATTTTATCAATAATATAATATGTATATATAATTTTTTTGGCAAATCTCTCACCGGATTATATTATCTTGTACAGTGATGGAGAATCTTTCATTGAATTATAAAATCTTGTAAGATCTTGGCAAATCTTTTACTGAATAATAAAACATTGTGAAGTCTTGGCGAATGTTTTGTTAAAGTATGAACCATATATGATAATAAGAAAACATATTCATTAAATTGTAATATAATAACATACATGTTTGGAAAAAAGAAACATAATTTTCTCTTCCTACAAACAATGTTCCAAGTTTCAGTGGCCGTGTTTGTCAAGGTTCTTACAATACACTCTTTCATATCCTTCTATTAGTTTTGATAATATTCCACAACAAAGTTCTTGTAGGTTTTGATATTGAAAACGAGTTCTGTCAAGGTAGGAGAGATTAATATTTTCTCTATAACTTTTGTCAAGCTACCACTTTTTTCAAGTTATCAAATTTCTTTCTTATTCCATAGACTCCAACTGCGAGATAAAGAAAAACACATCAAGTTTGTTTACCCCAACACGCCAACAGGTAGCAAGACCCAACTATATTATATAAGAAAGTATTAGGTATCCCAAAGGCTTGAAGGGGATCTAATTGAAAGAAGTGACCATCGTGAGAATCCTTCCAATCAATATATGAATATATAAATGTAGATTTATTATTATTTTAATTGGAAATCTTCAATTAAATAATAAAATTTAATTACGTCTCTCCCAATCTAAATTTCTTATTAGCATAATTCACTACCCTCATAGGTCTCGCATTTTTTAACAGCATTGTAACATATAGATTAATTTTCTTTTTGGTGAACAATCTCCACCTTTTAGGAAAATATGGTGCAGTGGCTCCAACACCTATAGATCGTTAGGACAAACTAAGAATAGCACAGAAGATGAAAGGTTCTAGAAACTAGCTTATTTTTCAAACAACTAATCCAACATCCGTACCTAAACTTTTTCATGAAGATATCATATTGAGAATGCTTGAAAAATGGTGAGAAATCTTCTGCAAGGGTGATGCGGAAAGAGTGATAAGGTTTCATTGTTTTGAATTTTTTTTTTGTTAAATCAGAAAAAAAGTTAAAAACCAATATTAATGGAGATATTGATATTTTTTACTAAATTTTATGAAGTGACTAAATGTAGCTTTAACCATTCACCTTAAGATGTTTTTATAATATAATTTCCTAAGTCTATTTAATATCTTCATTATCATAAAAACCAACCTATATCCATCTTAACTCCACATCTACCACTCTTAGGGGGATGAAATCTATTAGCACTTGGTAGACCCAGAATTAAGATGGATCTAAGATGATATAATTTCCCTTTTAAATAGTCTAAGATCACATGAATACCATGGTATTACCATGGGTCAATACCATGGGTTATCATAAACCTGGAGCTTAAAAATTACTATTAGTAATTTATAAAAATTAGTAAAATTAATAATTGTTTTTTATTTTATTTTTTTATTTTAACCAAGTTAAAATGTTTCGCATAAATTAAATTACAACATCCATTTTTACTCTTGATTCACCAAGCCCTGAGAGGGATCAAATATTTTTTCACTCTATGCTAGTTTTCATATCACGATATTTGATCCCTCTCGGGGCTTAGTAGATCCAGAGTAAAGATGGATCTATGTTGGTTTAATTCCCCCATTTAAATAGGCTATATACCACGTGAATACCATGGGTCAATACCATGTGCCATTTTTATTTTTATTATTACTAATATTAGGGTTAATAATGTTTTTTTCCATGGTATTAATAATAATCTAGCCCATGGTATTTGGCGCATAGTATTTTGCCCATAGGTTTCACCTAAATATAACACATTTTTTGAGTGTTCATAAATATAAGGTAACTTATGGAGTAAATATAAAAAAATATTTTATTTGTTTACCATACCTCTGGTTTATTTATATTTTTATTAATTTACGATACCTCTTTTACAAATATGGTATTTGGCCCATAGGATTCACTTAAATAAAACCTCTTTTTTGAGCCTTCATAAATAGAAAGAGGGTTATGGACTAAATATAAAAAGAGGTTTTATTTATTTGCCATACGTCTAGTTTGTTTATATTTTTATTTATTTACCATACCTCCACTTTATTTATATTTTTATTTATTTAAACCCTTGCATGTATATAAGGTGACTTATGGAGTAAATATAAAAAATGTTTTATTTATTTATCATACATCTCATTTATTTCTATTTTTATTAATTTACCATACCTCTTTTATAAATATGGTATTTGGCCCATAGGATTCACTTAAATAAAACCTATTCTTGAAAATTAGGGCAAATGAAAGGTTGTAACTCCTAATTTCAAGGGCTAAATTTACCTTTTTTACCCTCTCCCTTAAAATAAGGTGGGCTATTTGAGGCAATTTGTAAAAATGTACTATGATACAAAAGATTCGCCCGCTAAAAATTTAAAACCCCTTAATTTCGCCTAATGGTGCACATTCGCCCCTAAAATTTTCCATGATAGAAAGGAGGTTTTGTCATTTGAATCATCGAATTGTTCATTTGTGTAATGTAAAGGAGGTTTCCCCCTCAAAGAGGCTGAATTCTAAGGCGTTGATCTATCTTTTCTATCTTTTTGTGAGCTGGTTTCATAACATCTACCCTATCTGTTACCCATAGCGTGTGTGTGATCCTTATCTGTTTTGACAAGTCATATATCTCCCCCTATCTTGTTCTATGTAGAGTATAACCCATTTGACATCATACCCACAAGAAGGACTTGTTGGGATTGTCCCTTCCCATCTAGAAAATGGGTTGAGGAGGCTTGGGGGTGTATGAGCCTTACCTTTGGAAAGTCAAGTATCTCACCTAAGCTTGGATTATGATGTAGGTGGTTTACCACATGAATCTTGAGGGTCTTTGTTCGGAATATTAATGGGAAATATGATGGGTTGAGATGTTCTCTCCTATATCACCTATTGCTTGATATGGTGTTGGAGTTGTTTTTCTCGCCCATGAGATTCTAGGTTGAGACTAATCTCCCCAATGTGGTTCCAGGTTGATATGTTCTCCTTGATGATTAGCTCATTGATGTTTCTTAAGTGGTAGCATTGGAATCCCCACTGGCAGTGATTCCGGGTGGTTGTAGTGAGTCCCCAATGGATAGAGGGTGGTAGCTTAGGCTCCCTTCCAATGTCAAATTATTCTTCTTTTTATTTAAGAACATTAAGCATATGAGTAGGGACAATCAAGAGATACGTAGGAATAAGCAAGAGATGAGTAGTGATGAAATTTGATGATGAGATAATTAAGATTGGATATGATTTGATGACATGATTCTTGGGATGATTACATGATGTAGTTGGAATTCCTCCCTAGATGAGAGAGAGTGTTAGTTTGGAAGCTTAGTGACAAATTCCAACCATGGGATGAGATTTTGTTAAGAAACTAGCTCACAAAAAGTAGAAAAGATAGATAAATGACTTCAGAATCAACCTCTTCGAGGAGGAAATCTACTTTAAATTACACAAATGAACAATTATTTGATGATATAAATGACAAAACCTCCTTTCAATATATAGGAGTCTAAGGGTTCACATTATAATCAATGCCGACATAACAATAATAATATAAGGGCACAACAATAACAATAGTGGGCTTATATGGGGCACAATAATAACAATATGGGGAAAATAGGGGCACAACAATAACAATAAGGGCTACAATGAAAATAATAATGGGGAAATCACTAGTATTATAGGGACCTAACAATTTTCTCTTTTTGAGAGGACAAATTTTGACTATTGAAGCATTCAATTTGGACAAGGGAAAGTATATTTTTGAATTAAATCCCACATGTGAAAATATGATTAGGTAGGCCCAAAAGAAAATTGAACACCCGTGGAAGGTTATATATATAAGTGACCTCAAACTCATTTACGTATTATATTGGAGCATTATTATTTCTGGGAAAACTAGTGTCCATTTAGAGCTGCTATTCCCACTAAGATGGGTAGCTATCTTAGAAACAAACAATTCAAAATAACTTGTGTTTTCCTTTATGAGAGATAGATGAGAGAGAAGCATAGAGTACCAACCTCAGTCTTTCGCTTGGCTCCTTGCTTGTTTCCTCTCTCCTTTGATAGAGCTTTGCCACTCCTTTCTCACTTGTCTCGCTTCAAAGAACACCTATAGAGTCAAAGCAAAAAATACCATCAAAGCATAGAGATCTATAAATGTAGAATTCGATGTACATTAACCATACAAATGCATACACAAATAAAAGATTCAGAAATATACAAGTATATGGAGGAAAAATCAAATAACTTTATTGTTAAAACTAGTAGAAGAGAGGATTACAACCCAGCTGTCTGATCCAGCATCATCCTCCCAGCATGAAAGCCCTCTTCGCCTCATAAAAAGCAAGATCACCCAACCATACAATGTCTCAAAGAGAAACCAACAACACTTCCTTACAAATTAGAAAATTCCAGCCTTTGGATCTCTAGAATGAGGGATCCATATATAGATATTTGCAGGGGGCTGAGTCAGCTTTTGGGATTTTGATTAGTGTCATTTCACTGATAGTTCTTGGTTCCACTTGGAGATTTCATGGTCTCTTACTCATCCCTGGGTGAATTCAGAGAGGCAAGTGTGATATGAGCAGTTTCTGGAAGATTCTCTGAGTTTCCACCTAGCAAACTGCCTCTGCCATTTGTCTACTCTCTCTCATCGCACCTTACAAAAGGGATTTTTAGTATGCATTGCACCCTTTGTGTGTAGCAGGTGAGATGCATCGCACCCTCAGCATGGAGCAGTCTGTATGGTCCAGTTTTGACCAGTTCTGAGCAGTTTTTCAAGGAGAACTTCTTGGAAATGATGTAATCAGTTGACCTTGATCCTTTAGGGTATGAAATAAAACTTTTAGGGGTTTGAGATCCCTTGGTTTATTGACATATGTGATTGGGGTTGCAGTGCCCAAATATGTCTATAACAATTTCCCCCTAAAGCATGAGGTCATAAATATTCTGATGTCGGGTGAAATACTTTATCATGAGGATCCGAGGTTTTTCGAACTGGAAGGTGACATGTACTAAGATACAATACAATACATTATCTTCATAATATTTTCATGATCCAGCTGAGGTGGGCATTCCCATGCTCAACTTTATAAATTCATTTTCATGTACATAGGACAGACAACCGTCTGTGTGGCGGATTGATGATTCTGGTAGAGCCATCATCCCTTAGCTTGGATGATTATCTGTGTAGCTATGGTGTACATTTGATGTCTTTATTTTCCTAAATGTATCGTAGCCCAGATGGATGAAACTAGATCTGGGGTCTTCAAACTCATTCAATCTTCACCCGATGTACAAGTCGATCCATGTGAAAATATGTTCCGATGTCGAACATGGAAAGACATCACTTGATTACCAGCCAATGATATAAGCTGTTAACAGGCGCGAGAGGAATAACCGATAATGATAATGACCCTCAAGGTACTATAGTACAATTCACGTGGTGTGAATACATGAGTTGATGTCGAACACCACACAAAATCTTTCGGTCGAAGGCCATTGATGTAAACCTGTCGCCGGAAGTGAGAAAATTGCCATTGAGGCATGCAAGCTTCAAAGTACTGAAAGGGTTGTTCCTAAATCGACTTCTTGGATAATGAGCTGATGTCAACAAGAAGTAACCCATCGTAGGAGGGCCTTAACGAATCCCACATCTATGACACGGAATGGATCAAATGATTTTGTGGAAGTGAAAACGATCTGATGATACAAGGTTTAGGGTGGCGGTCATGAAAAATGGAGCACGAAGGTATTGCAGTGGATGAGGCATTAGCTAGGTTGGTGAATTCTCTGAGTGACTTCTCTTGAACATATCGGCGACACTGAAATGGATTGGTAGCGTTAACCCTAAAATGGATGGTACGGAGGACCAATGGTGATATGACCGATGAATGGAATAACCCAACCCGACTCAATCATGGTGATGGAGTGAAAGTGTCATGTTCAAGAGCGACCTGCTACCAATGAAGTTCTTCAAGTTTTCTTCCCATTTTGCCCAATCATTGCTGACTAGTACCTCTTTATTTTTGTCAAGATTAAGGAGGCTAACATATGCTTGTTCTATAATTTACCCTTCGGGAAAACCTGTCGCTATGTTTTAGCGAGCCTAGCGACAGTGAAACTCGCTCTTGTCCGTATGGACAAGTTTGTCGCTATTGTTTTAACGAGTTTAACAACAAAGATAACTTGGTCCTTTTCAATTTTAGAGAGTTTGAAAAGAGATGGAAAGGAAACTCCAGTAGTCCTTTTTCGTAGTATAATCCCTTAAGTCCAAAAAAGTATAAAATAATACGAAAGGGATGACTTTTCCAATCACTTTAGCGAGCCGAAAAAGACAAGCACTCAATCTCTTTGTGTAATGATCCCTCAGGTCCAAAAATATTAAAATATAGAGGATGGATGGCACTTCTAATCACTTTAATGAAATGGAGAGGCAAATTGCTCGGCAATCTTTTCATATTTTACGAGCCTAAAAAGAGCTTAAAGGAGACTCGTTTTTGAGGAACGAGTGATGTTTTCGGATAGCAACTGGTTCTAGGTAAGGTTTGGAACTTTTCAATCACAACAATGTAAAGAAGGTGGCTAATAGAATCACTTGTCGCAGCTGTTCCTCAAAAGGGTAAACAATCAAGTGGAGGTGTATGATCAAATAAAAAGAGTGGAGGTGATGATAAGAACACGACCAAGGCTCAAAATCTGATAGCTATGCAATCGTTATTTACCGAAGGTGGGTTCATTTTTTAATGAGCTTGAACTTTGGGGGAACACACGCTCATTGCTAGGTTTATTTTTTAACGAGCTTGAACTTCACGTAAATTTTCTCGTGACGGTCATACTACTTGTTCAATTGCTCCATCAAATTGATTAGAAATGTAAATACATGCTTGAAAAAATGAGTTAAACACTAACATATTACTTGAATTACGTGAATAGGAACATAAAAGTAGTTTTTACCTCTCATTTTTACCATTTCATTCAAATTTGGGATTGTTGGAGCTCTCGAGTTGTTTTCCCCCTCAATTTTCATTAGCTGATTTTGGGAGATTCGGTGGACTATTTTCAGCGTCATCTATACCAGGTAGGAGCTGACCCTAATCTCTTCAATTTGATTCTTTCCTTTTCTAATTCTGAGCATCTTTTCCTATTTTTCTAGGCCTTAGGGGTTTGAACAATTCATTCTCTCCCCATCGCACCTAGTATACATCGAAAGGTGTGATGCATACTAAGCGTACCATTGGCCAATCAGTATGCATCCCACCCAGTACATAGCTATGGTGCAATGGACGCAAAAAGGAAAGTTTATGCACTGTTTTTTCATGGAAATTTTGCCTGTTTTTGCCCAAATCAGGATCCTAATTCTTTTGTTGTTTGTTTTTCAGAGATTCATTAGTTCAAGATGGTTGCTACATGGTGTGAGAATGAGCATGAAGAGGAGGATATGATTGCCTTACATGATCCGGGTACAGTGACTACATTGTGGAACTATGGATTGCTCAAATTCTTCCGCATATCCAGCATGAGGCAACAAATCAATTTGTTGCAATATTTTCTCGATGCATGGGATCCTACCAACCAAGCATTCCAGATTCAAGGTAAATCCATCCTTTTGACAGTTGAGGATATCTACTTCTTGACCAGTTTATCGGGGCGTGGTGCCCCTCTCTCACTATCAGGATCCCACGTGGGGCTGAATCCATGAGGGATTATATTCACCGATTCTGTAGAGATGGATCACAGCTGAGAAGGGATGGCAAGATTAGTATTCAAGATGTCACTGACTAGTCCTTGAGGACTATCTTATTCACCTTTGCTAGATTGGTTGGTAGTGCAGCTCTTCATTTGGCCAACAGGTCGTATATGCAGTATGATCTGGAATGCCTTGAACCAAAGGTATTCAACTGGTGTGACACAGTACTTCTGGTTATAAAAGAACAACTCACCAAGGTGAAGAACAGAAGATCCAAGAACTTTGGTTATGGTTCTATTCTTACCACTTTCCCCTTGGAGAGGATCCTACTGATGTAGCCATAGTACATTTCACTTAGACTACCAGCACTAATACAACCACAGATATAGAGATGGGTCGATCTCATGGCCAGACACGCTGGTTAGTAGCAGATTTCATTCTATGATGCCTTCTTTGAGTGGTTCAACCATCAAGAGATGGTCTTTGCCAAGTACCCATATGTTGGGATGGATTTCCAGGTGACCCATATTTGGAGCTACCGGTTGGCGAGCAGTGGAGTGTTATAGGCAAAAAGATCTGACCATATCTCTATTTATTGATTTTATAATGTTCTTGTGCTTTTTAAATGTTATCAAGACTAATCAAACTCATATGTTTGTGCAGATATTGGGCCAGTGCGACCAGCAGCACGCCCAAGGGTAGCAGCTGCCATTCCAACAGAAGTGGCTATAGGGAGGGCTGTCCTTCATGATCTAGACGTAGCCGAGACCCTTGCAGTATTGCAGGATCAGATCGAGGGTCTCACCCTTGGTTTTCAGGATGTGAGGACCGGCGAGTTACCTCTGAGATTACAGCGCCATACCACTGGCATGCCGAGTCGATGGACTAGGCTCTTACGTATGATCGCACAGGTGTTGACTTGTTATCACCATCACCATTAGTCTAGGGTGCTTCCCTGTATTTCTAAGTTTTTGGGTTGTGTGACCAATCTTGTCCTAGACATAGAACATTTTGTAAAAGACTATAAACAATTATATATATTTTTTATTTTCGGAGCTTTATTTTGGTTAAGTTATATGATGCTGATGCAAATGTTGATGACATGTTTTTTCTTTTATAAATGTTGCAAATGTCTATCTAACACATAATTTGCTAATGAATCAATTAATGTGTTTATGTTTCTGGAAATGTGTTGATATTGAATAGAATGAAACTGTCTTTCCAAAATCCTGTCCCTTAGGAACATACAATAGATAGCTGGATGTCAAACGGAATAGATGCCAGTAAGCTGTAGGATGACGAGTTGTGAGTCTAGCCTGACAACAAGTCAGTGTATTCCATGTGCAATGGCATCAGAGAGAATCTCTATCAACACGCTATATTCAACTATGTTGTTCGTTGATCAACCAATACATACCCCTTTTTGAAACTCACTAAGTCGCCGCTTGGATCAAAAATGGCCCAGGCTGCAGAAGATAGGTTCCACGTACTATGACTAGCTCCGTCGGCATATCCAACAAATGATTCCAATAGGTTCGACATCCGCAACAAATGAAAAAGTGGATTACCTAACCAAAACCATCACTCTTGACGAAAAAAAATGTAACAAAAGCATATAAAGAGATTACTGCACTTAGTCAAGCATAGTAACGCTTAAGGTACAACCTGTTTCAGGGTTGCGATAGTGGAATCCCATCGTAATCTACTAGCTCGTAGGCTCCTTTTGCTAATACTCGCTTAACAATATAAGGCCCCATCCATAATGATTGGAACTTACCTGCTCCTAATTTATCGGATTCTTGATCGTAAAGTAAGGCCATGTCACCTTCTGAGAAGACAGGGGGTTTGACATTTTTGTCAAATTGCGCCTTAGCTCATTTCTTATGAGCTTCGTTAGCCAAGGCGGCATCACAACAAGTTTCATTCAATTGGATTAGTTCCAAGAAACGAGCCTCTTCCTTTGAAGTTCTGGGAAGAAGGTCGACTGCAAGCTTGAGAGATGAAATCTCACACTGAATCGGTAAGACAACTTCTAGGTCGTACACCAACTGAAAGGGTGTAAACCCAGTCGGATTTATTACTGAAGTTTTATATGCCCATAGAGCTGAGTACAGGATTAAATGCCAATCTCGTTTGTGGGCTCCAATCATTCTCCGCAGCATGCACTTGAGGACTTTGTTGATTGCTTCAACTTGTCCATTAGCCTGCAGATAATATGGAGTAGAACTATCGTGGGACAGTACTAATTTGGTAGTAAATTAAACCATCATGTGATTGTGAAAATGCGATCCATGATCTATGAATATAGCCTATGGAACACTGAACATAGAGACTACATGATTGAAAAAGAAAAGAGTAGCCATTTTTCCATTGTTGTTTAATGTAGACATCGCCTCGGCCCATTTTGTAAAATAGTCAACTGCGAGTATGATATACCCATGCCCCCTGGTCGAGGTGGGGTTACATGTCATGAAATCTATGCCCCATTTGGTGAATGGCCCAACAAAAAATACTGGATGCAGAGGTGTGAGTGGTATTCTGGTTTTGGCAGTCAAAGATTTGACAAGCATGGCAACTTCTGACTGCGATTATGCAATCTTTGAACATAGCAGGCTAGAAGTAACCTGCTCGTAAGATATTTTGGGCCATAGCGTAACCAGATTGATGCCCCCCACACGTGCCTGAATGTAAATCATTCAGGACTTTTTCAGCCTCCTCATGGGTGAGGCACCTTCGCAGAACTATATCGATACCACGATGGTAAAGTGTATCATCGACGATCATGTAGTCTTTTGCTTAGTATCGAGTACGTCATTGTTCAGAGTGAGAGGTATTAGGCCTAAATGTTTGGGTTTGGAAATAGATCAATATATCTCCATACCACGGATCACTTGACAATATCAGAAACAAATATTCATTTGTCATTGATTGATGCTTTGGATGTTGAATCATTGCACGACGATGGTAAGTCACATAGTAACTCCGTGAATACTAGAGATTTCCTTGATTTGGATTTTACGAATTCCAGATCAAACTCTTGCAAAATGAATATCCATTTTGAACATTTGCCCCCAAGTAACTAACACAATAGAATGTAAGTCATAGGGTTGCAATCTGACAAAATGGTAGTTTTGTGAAAGAGGATATAGTGTCAAAATCCTTGTACTACTTGAACAGATGCAAGAGCTAGCTTTTCGACATAGGAGTACTTTCTTTCTATATCATTTAAGTTTTGACTTAAATAATAGATAGGATGTTCGACTCCATTGTCTTCTTGAACTAAAACCATTGCGATGGTTGTATCTGCTGCAGCTAGATACAGGTTAAAGTCTTTTTGACAGTCGGGAGCGTACATTAATGATGTTTTTATTAGGGATTCCCTTAGAGCATCAAAGGAAGCTTGCGCAACCTGATCCCAGTTAAAGGGCACTTCCTTTTTCAAAAGATGCGTATAACTTTTAGCAAGTTCAGCGTAATTCGGAATGAAATTCCTCAGAAAGTTTGCTTTCCCTTGGAGTTTCTGAATCTAAAGCAAATTTGGAGTTGGAGGCATGTCAATGATTGCCTAAACCTTACATGGGTCGAGTTGAATATCATCCTTAGAAACCACAAAACCAAGTAAACGACCAGAACCGACACAAAACACACACTTGTGTGGATTGAGTCATATCTTGTAGTGTCGGCAACGTAGAAATATAGCTCTCAAATGCTGTGGATGGTCAATCTGCTTTCACGAATGAGCTGGTAGATCATCGAGATATGGTTGAACGATGTTCTTGATGTCATGAAAGGCATAGTTCATAGCCCTTTGACAAGTTGCCCCAGCGTTCTTTAAACCAAAAGTTAGTTTACGGTACACGAATGTGCCCCACGGACATATAAAAGAAGTCTTCAACTGGTCCTATGGGTAGATATTTATTTGATTATACCCAAAAAAATCCATCCATGAATGAAAATATTTAGCATCCAGTGCATTCATCAATTATCTGGTCGATGAAGGGTGTAGGGTAGATGTCCTTTGGACAAGCTTGATTTACACCCCTGTAATCGACACACACTCTAATCATTCCTTGCTTTTTCATCACAACAACAATATTCGATACCCAATCAGTTAGAGGAACCGAATAAATGAAACCAACATGTAAAAGTTTTTCAACTTTTGCCTTGATGGCAGTGGCTTTCTTCGGGTGCACCTGTCGAAGTCGTTATCATACTGGTTTGACATCTGGATACATCTTGATTTCATTTTCAACTATACTCAAGTCTATGCCTCACATTTCTTCATATGACCATGCAAAGATATCTTTGAATTCGCGAAAGAGAGCGCAATATATTTCCAGTTCTGCAGAAGAATAAGATTTGCTGACATGAATATTCTCTACAACATTAAGTTTGGTCAAGATATTTATGGCGATAATTTCTTGAATATGGACATATTTCGCTTGGAATCCATCGTATTTACATTATTTGATAGAAAATAAAAAACTAAAAGATGATTAAGGTCACTGGAATAATCTTCATTGTAATCTGGAAGATGGGAACGATGGTGGTAATCTTCCCATGGTGCCTCTTCTATCATCATCGAATGAATAATTCCTTCGTTTGTAGAATGTACATGTGACCAAGGATCTGAAGAGGTGCCATATTCCTTAGACCTATCTATCCAAACACTCGATGAGCGTTGATTTGGGTTTGCTGCTCAGGCCAAGAAAATTGATTGCTACAAAATTTCTATTGGGCTTGGAGGCAATCCCTGTTGATGATCCATGCTAACAAAATGTTCGGAAATCTTCTGAATTTGTGTAGATATGGAAGATATCATATTGCAGATTTCCACCATGGCCACTTCCACCAGATTACTCAGAGGCAGTAGGGAAAAAGAACCCATTAAAGAAGGGTCTTTTAGAAGGCCTACTTCGACATTTTGAAGTGAATCAGAGCTTCCATAGATAATTGGAATGCTTCCTGTAACTTGTGAACTATTGGGGAGGAAGGTTTATTGATCAACGATTGTAATTCCTCCTGGAAAGGGAAATGCAATATTTCTAAAGTATGTTGACACAACAGTAGCCATAGCATAAATCTAGGGCCTTTTCCCAGTAGGATATTGTAATCGAGGTTTCCATTGATAACTTCAACGTCAATTTCTACTATTTTTCCCCCCAATTCAACTTGCAGGTTACTTAAAGTCCCGTACGGGGTGTATGTTCATCCATCGAATGCTTTTAATGTTGTTGATGATCTTGACAAGAGTGGTGAGCCTAAATTTTTCCAACAAGTCATTGACATAATGCAGGTAGATGCCTCCTCATCAATAATTGTTCGATGAATAGTTTAGTTGAGGGCTTTCACTTGTATGAGGAAAGTGAGTTGAGCTGGTAACTGAGGTTCATATCCTTTATGATTAAAGGTCAACAGATTGGAATCCACTGGGTCAATCCCACCTATTGTTGATAATAGAGCCTGCTTTTGGGAGGGACAATTTTGCAGTACTTCAAGTGTCAACATAGCAGATGGCGATTGGGCCAAATCGTCTACTATATTGTAATTCTCTAATGCTCGAGCACGAGGATTAAATGTTGATTTGTGTACTACTCCCTTTGGTGGCTTTATTGTTAGCTCAGGAATGATGGGTGGCACAACTTCTGTTGAAGTTGTTGTCGAACTACTAGGTTGATCTGTAGCCTTGTTGTTTGACATCTGTGGGTTCCCATAATCTTTATTCCTTGTCGATATCAAAGAATCATTTCACTGTTTCGAAATGGACAACATAAGCTCTTGGGATGGGGAAGCATTGTCGCTAGCAACCAGATTGGTTTCTGGGTTTGGAAATGGATCAGTCAACACCGCTGAGGTATTTTATATCTTAAAGAACTTATTAATCTCAGCTTTATGTGGACAATCTCTCATCCAATGGTCCTCATCGCATATGTGACATGGCTGATTAGGTTTCTTTTGCTCATAAGCATTTTCAGAAGATTTTTCAGGAGTTGAATATTCCTGTTTCTTCTTTTGTTTTCTCCCTTTCTTCTTGCCTCCTGGTTGCTTCTGTTCTTTTCCTTTGTCAGTCGACACGGCATTAACCTCTGAGGTAGGAAGTTTGTCATTTTCCTTTTTACTGGAAACTACAAGGGCTTTACTAGATGGGGCCTTTGCGGTTTGCGTACTTGAGGTGCCAATCACACTGTCGTCGGCATGAGAGTCCCTGTTCGATTTAGGAGGAGGAGGAACAGAAAATTCTGGTCTAGGAGCATCAGGAATTTTGTCATAGAGCATGCCAGACTGAGTATAGATCAAGTCTAGATATTGTGCACGAGCAATGACTTGCTCTTCAGTGATGACTCCTCCCTTGGCCACATCTTCTGTAATAGAAGGTAATAATGACTTAATAAACCATTCAACTAGAAGCTAATCAGGAACATATGTCCTTACCATTCGATGATGACGTCGCCACTCATGAATATGATCAGATATGTGAATGGTTGCTGTCTGTTTAAAGTTGGTAAGGAGTTCTGTTCCTGTTTCGTACCTTATGGGTAATTGAAAATGGGTTAAAAAGGTGGTGGCAAGGGCGCTAAAGTTATCGAATGAAGCTCTAGGAAATTCGATGTACCATGTCACTACCAGACCAATTAATGTTTGCTAAAAAAGGTGAAGCCTAATCGAATCATCATTGAGGGTGTTGGACGAACACCACAGATGAAAAGTCATCACATGATTCGATGGATCTTCACCTGGATTTCCATTGAATTTAGGAATATTTGACGGAAGTTTATGAGGAATCACTAGCCACCAAGGGGCGTAAGCAATTGGATCATTTGTTAGTCGATTCAGATCTGGTAATTCTAAAGTTGCTATGAAGGGCAACTATTGATTCAGGTTTGGCGAAGCATACCCAGGATAAGATGGGATCGCCTGAGCACTGGGTCTTTGCATACCAGCATAATGTATTTGATTTTGATAACTTTGATAAGGTTGATGGGCATAACCATTATAATATGATTTTTGGTAACTATTTTGAATATACGGCTACCCATTACCTGCAAAGCTTTGTTGCTCAGGTCCTCGGTAAGCTTGCTGGAATTGCAGTTGTTGATATTGCACCAGACATGGCTGTGAGACCATTTTCTATTATCCAATACTAGATGTTTGACCAAGATGAGGGGTGATGGTACCAATTTGAGACTTAGTCGCTTTAGTTAAGGAGTCAATAATCAGCGGTTGTGATCAAGTCGCAGGGACAAGAGGCTGTTATATTATGACATGAGAGACTTGAGGTTGACATACAATCGGAAGAGCTTGTACTTGCGACACCATCACAATAGCCGGTGTAGTGGGAATGTTCGACATAGGTTGATTTTGTTGCATTAAATATACAACTCTTCACTATTGAGGCAGTATTGGCATCCAACCACTGGATGTAATTCCAGCTTGACCCAAACTTTGTTGTAAACTCTCATATGGTTGCTCCCCTGGAGGGAACAATGAAAAAGCATACTGCCCCCCATATGGCGGTAATCCACTATTCAAAGGGTAAATTGGCCTTTGGAGACTGGACTGCACAAATTGATACTCATGTGAAGGATCAATTTGCTGAGTCTCAACATAAGAAACTCCAGATAATATTCCAGATGAACAAATAGGAACAGACCATGCTGTTGAAACAGTCCCTGGGTGGACTCCATCTATTGGTTGAGAACTAGTTGGGACAGATAGTATACCAGCAAACATTGTCGAAATAGTGGTAGGAAGTTATGTTGTTGCTGTATTAGAGGACACAATCCTAGATGTTGATGGTTGTTCAGACATATTGAGTCTATCCAAAATATTTCCTAGCAATTCGATAGGAACTTGCGATGAAAAAGAATTAACTTCTATAGTAGAAGGATGTAAGTGGATACCAGTTCCAAAATGCACTGGAGTATTGGGTGGAAGATCCTCCACTATCTCTTCTATAGCAATCAATCCAGGTGGAAGAGGTAGACTGTCAGGTCCGTAAAATATTTCTGGTGCTGAAGAAGGTATAAACTCTGCAATGACAGATATTGGAGGGGTGACACCATCTGAATCAGCCCTAGATGAAGCTGGTTCAAGAATAGAAGTGTTTACCATTACACTAGGATCAGTTCTAATGTCCTCTTGTAACTGTGGAACTTCTTCTATAGAGGCAGGGGTACTAGAAATAATTGGAGTAACTGGAGTCTCTGAGGATGTTGAAACACAAGTTTCAAATAAACCAGGAGAATTTGACCCAGTTAAATGAGATCGCTTCGCCCGTAATGGTTTCGTTTCCAACGTCAAAGATGGTTGACTCATTAGTCTCCGCAAATGACGAGGTTTTGATTGACTCTCTTCCATGATTGTGTATTACTCGATCAATTCAAAATAAAAAGGGGAAAATGTTATTCCGAATTAAATGAATTTTATGACGCTTTGACACAGCTTGCTTTTTCAATTTTTAAGAGTTGAAAAAAAGTTAAAGATGACTCTAGTCACCTTCAATTTTTAATGAGCCTAAAGTGACAAATGCTCAGATGGACCTTTTCTTTTAAGGAGTTTGAAAAGGAACGAAAGTGATTACTCTGGAAATCTAGACAGAGGGATTGCCAAATCAATCGCAAAACTGCAATATACACCTTGGCGGTAAATTATAGAGAAATTATTGAGGACTTTACGTACGACAGTCAAACTTCCAGAATGCTATGTTCAGTGCATTGTGATCGATAGGGCGGCAGACACGGATTCCTAAGGATAAAGGATATTAGCCTATTGTGGTCTCGCAATATATACTCAATGGTACGTGGGAGCACAAGTCTGTATTGGCACTTGTCGTATCAAACAGGAGGAATCACCCAACCTATGATAAAAACGATAATTACCAGGCTTTACGATGCCAGAATACGTCTCTAGCCTAGATTTCTAGATGTTGTGTGTTAGGTTCCAAAGAATTTTTATGTTTATTGAGGTTTATTTTATAGTTGATCTTTCTTAAGAAGTTTTCCTTTCAAGGTTCACTGCGTGATGTAGATGTACAACTCCTAAATATGCAATCTAAAATGATAAACAGTCATTTATTTTCTTTTAGCAATGAAAATCCTAGCTACTAAGGAGAGAAAAATATGATTCTTTCAACATAGAGCAGAGAGCACACACTAAATGCACTTTTCCTAAATCAAATTCTGCATGTAGTCTAAATGAAAATGCACATGCATGTATTTGTTTTTCAGTTCCTTTAATGTGAGAATGACAAAAAGAAAACTAAGTATAGATCTGAATTATTTTCTTTCAAAGCGACAATACTAACAATTTTCTCTTTTCGAAATGAAAGGAAGACTAAGATGACACTTTGTGATTTCGAATTTAAAACTGCTTTTGACACTTGAAATACTAATAATTTCAAAATCAAGTACAATGGCAAAAATGTATTTGACTATCTAAAAGAGGAATACTTTATGACACTCTTTTTCTTGACTGAAAATGACAGTTGCGACACTTTCGAATCAAAAGACGACAATTCGATTAAGCTACTGTTTGCGAAGGAGGACTGTAAATGATGAAAAATACATAAAAAAACATTCACAATTCTTTATCAATGGAGGTTGAGTAATGTAAAAGAAGAAGGGTTCAACAGTGATATACTGATCATAGACAACAAAACTACTGAATAGAGCTGAAAACAATGAAGAAAAAACCAAAATCTGGAGGCAAAAATAGTCTCATTCAATCATTGCACCTGTCCTTAAGGGAAATAGGGATGCATCTCACCTACAACACACAGGAGGTGCGATGCATCCAGACTGCCAATGAGAGACAATGCGATGGTCCAGAGATGAGATTAAACTTGGTTTTCACCCATAGTTTGTAGCTAAGTTTAGGGATTTAGGCCGAGCTTATGATAGACAGTAAGCACAAAGTATAGGGGCTGATCTAATGAGGTTATTGAGCTACCACCAGACCACTTAGGATACTTTCAAGTTAGATGTTCAGTTCATAAACCAACCCGTAGATTGACTTAAGCAGCATTGATCTATTTTGCATTTGCATAGCAAAAGCAGTTCGAAGGCTAGCTGGCTTAACTTTAGGCTTCATCTGTAGTTTATAAAGAACAACAGTAACAAACAAACAAACTATTTGCTCCCCAGCGGAGTCACCATTTTGTTTCTGGGAAAACTAGTGTCCATTCAGAGCTGCTAGTCCCACTAAGATGGGTAGCTATCTTAGAAACAAACAATTCAAAATAACTTGTGTTTTCCTTTATGAGAGATAGATGAGATAGAAGCAGAGAGTACCAACCTCAGTCTTTCGCTTGGCTCCTTGCTTGTTTCCTCTCTCCTTTGATAGAGCTTCACCACTCCTTTCTCACTTGTCCCGCTTCAAAGGACACTTGTAGAGTCAAAGCAGTAAAATACCATCAAAGCATAGAGATCTATAACCATAAAAAATGTAGAATCAGATGTACATTAACCATACAAATGCATACACAAATACAATATTCAAAAACATACAAGTATATGGAGGAAAGCTCAAATAACTTTATTGATAGAAGTAGTAGAAGAGAGAATTACAACCTAGCTGTCTGATCCAGCATCATCCTCCCAGCATGAAAGCCCTCTTCACCTCATAAAAAGCAAGATCACCCAACCATACAATGTCTCAAAGAGAAACCAACAACACTTCCTTACAAATTACAAAATTCCAGCCTTTGGATCTCTAGGATGAGGGATCCATATATAGATATTTGCAAGGGGGTGAGTCAGCTTCTAGGATTTTGATTAGTGTCATTTCACTGATAGTTCTTGGTTCCACTTGGAGATTTCATGATCTCTTACTCATCCCTAGGTAAATTCAGAGAGGCAAGTGTCATATGAACAATTTCTGAAAGATCCTCTGAGTTTCCACCTAGCAAACTGCCTCTTCCATTTGTCTGATCTCCCTTATCGCACCCTACAGAAGGGCTTTTCAATATGCATCACACCCTTTGTGTGTAGCAGGTGAGATGCATTGCACCCTCAGCATGGAGCAATCTGTATGGTCTAGTTTTGACCAATTTTGACCAGTTCTGAGCAGTTTTTCAAGGAGAACTTCTTGGAAATGATGTAATCAGTTGAACTTGATACTTTAGGGTATGAAACAACACTTTTATGGGTTTGAGATCCCTTGGTTTATTTACATATGTGATTGGGGTTGCAGTGCTCAAATATGTCTATAACAATTATACTATTCTCTTCTTTGGTTTCTCTCACATTGATCTAAGGCAAGATCACAGAGATTGGTTGGCACAGGTCTCAAAATGTAAGGTACAAATCTCGCATATCTATTTTTTGGGTTTTGGGTTTCAGGCATAGACATGCCATGGAGAAATTTTTACTGGAGTCATTGGCATCTCATGGAGGATTTTATAGGCCATTTTGTCACATCTGGTTAATAGGCCTAAAAATTGGATCAATCAACATCTTGTAATCATCCCTACATAAATACCTAGGCATGACTCTCCCAAATCCTTGAGTTTATGACATTGAATGCTTCATTCTAGTTCTTTTAAGTCCCATTTCACGCTAGTCCTTTCTGGACATGCGTTCAACAATGGGTTGCTCAGTTCTGCACATGCTTTGATTAGAGCATTTTTTCCCTTGCTAGGGGTGCGTTGATTCTATAAATTTGGGAAAAATAAAAACAATCCTGAAGCTTCCTCTTATTCTTATAACCATTTACCTTGGATAAGAACTTCTAATCCTATCTTCCATAGCTTGGAGTTTTGATCTCTTATCCCTTGTGCTCATCCTCCCATCAAGAGTGGATCTCAAGCCTAGATTGGTAAATGGATAAGAATTCCTAAACTACCATCATCTCCTATATATTTACTACCACCCACAAGTGTTGCACTAAAAATTGTCACCTTGACATTCTGCAATCTGTGTGATTCCATTACCACTCATACTTTCCTCCTTTGCAAGTCTGAAGCCTCAGTTCTTCATATCAAGCCTTGAAAATAAGAGAAAGTCCTCAAAAGTCTCTAAAACTCCGGTTCCGCACTTTCTCTTAGCATTATCTGCGGTCCCACACCTGAAGCTAATTTCCCGCACCTGACCACTCTGTCTCTGTGTTATGGGTGCAGACCCCTATAAAAGTTAAAAAGGTGCAAGTATATTATTCAAAACTCACTTTGAGTCATTTCTAGAAGCTTCTGGAAGGAATATTGAGGTGGCAAGTTCGCTCCCTTAAGGTTCATGCATCCCATACCTTAAGGAGCTAACCCCTTGATGTGGGGAGCTTATCCCTTTGAAGGAGGACTCTATCCCTTCATAGGTGGACCTGTAACCTCCTCCCTCTGCACTATAAAATGAAGCATTGGGCTGGTTACTGGGGAGGTTGAAAGCTGAATATTTTTGAGGTGAAATGCTGCTAGAACTTAGTCTTCCTAATTGAGCTTTTATGAGGAGAGATTACATACCTCTTTGATCTCATTTGGAAGAGTGTAAGGCTTGTCAAAGTAAAGGAAATTCCTGTTCTAGACCTTGGGAAGAGCTTGTTGTTATAGACATTTTTGTGCCTTACAGCATGAAGCATGAAATGTCAATAATCTAAGGGATCCAAAGTCCCTAAACATGTTGTTCCTACCCCTAGAGGAACAAGGTCAGCAAACCACAGCACTAAATATCAGTTCTCCACCTGAAAACACTCAAAAACAAGCTAATTCTGGATCATGTCAACTGCTCCACTGAGCATCTGCGCTGAATGTCAACTGCTCCACTATGTACCTGCGCTGAATGTCAACTGCAAAGAAGGCTACCTACGTTGGGCGAGTTTGGCCAAGTGGCACAGTCATTCCTCAAGGTGTCAATGCCCAGGAAGCTTCCAAAATGACACTTGGATCAGGGAATTCGACTGGTGATGAGTAAGAGGATCTAGATCTCCAAGTGGAAGCAAGAACCTCCAAGTGGACTCAAGAACTGAAGAATAACTGAAGTGGGAGAGGACACTAGTCAGCTTCATGCCAGCTACAAGCTGACTCATCCTTTCTCCAAAACTCCTATATATAGAGCTCTCTCATGAGGTCTAGGGGGGCTGGAATCTTGTGAATGTAAGGAAGTGCTGTTGGTTTGAGTATAGAACTATTGGGTGATTGCTTTGAAGGAGGTGAAGAGGAGATTTCTTTCTGCTGGGAGGTGTTGCTGGATTGGGCCTTTTATGGTTGTAACACTCTCAGAACTTTACTTCTTCCATTAATAAAGCATTTGAGGTTCTTCTATATGCATGTGTCTCAATGGCGTCTTGATACTTGTATATTTGATTTATTCTAATCCTTGAATCAATTATGAATGTATGCTTCTTGTAGTTTCCCTTTCTTGTTATTTTGCAGGATCTTGGTGTAGCTGGGCCAGTGAAAGAGCAAGGAGCTGGGAGTAAGCAACAAAGAGGGAAGATTGGATCAACCATTAGCGGAAGATAACGGTTAGTGGATCTCTTTCTCCTCTCTCTTACATTTCATAAAGAAGTAATCTCGAATAGCTTTACATTCGGTTGTTGCTGAGGTACTATCACCCTTAGAGTGGGATAGGGTCATTCCGTATTGGATACTTTTCCCAACAACACTTGTTCAACATCAAGGATGAAAAGGTTCTAAGTTTCTTCTACTTCAAAGCTAATACAAATAAGTTTGTTTTTCTCAATAAGCTGTGTTTTATGGTTTATTTTATGGATTCCTTGATCACCATAATGAACATGATTTGTGATATTAACTATGCAGATGTTATTTGATGTTTTCTTGTTTGTGTTTGTAGGTTCTCAAAAGGAAACTCTTTCGGACGGTTGAAGGATGGCTGCTACAAACTAGCGTTGGACTTAAGGTAGGGTCTAAACACCTCTATAGTTTTTATTAATGAATCGTAATATGTTTAGAGAAAGATAGATTTTCTTGTCTTCTTGTTGCTAGATATCTTTTGATACGAGGGAGATCAGCCTTGTCCACAAGATCGATTTATCGGGCCAAAAAATTTGCGACTCCACTGGGGAGTTGAATTTGGTTTTTGGTTTTCCTTTGTCTTTGACTTGAGAAACTTGTTCTTGTTTCTGGTTTTTGCTTGATGTGTGTGGGATTGGGTAGTTTTTAGGATCTGGATTATTTTTTGTTTTTTTCAAAGTTTTTAGAGGACTGCACTTTCTTTTTACAGACAGTGCGGGCATCTCCGCACTTTTCCTTTAGTACACAGAGCGGTATCACATCTGGTTCTTTTGGAAGCCTGCAGACCTTGTGAAATTTTTTGAAAAACCTAAAATGTTTTCTTCCAGTTAAGTTTAGGTTTCATTTACGGCTTTTAGTGTCTACCCAGATCTACATGTGTTCTGTCAAAAATCTCTTATGAGTGAGTTCCATTGGCATTTTTGTTTTAGATGATTTTCTAGAAGTTTTGCATGCGTGGAGTGGTTTTCACTTGGTCTATGTAGTGACTCAAAGATCAGAAGCCTGAGAAACCTTAGATTACCCTGGTGTCTTTTTGTCTTCTTGATGAGTCTGACTAGTTTTTGAAATCTGTCCTTTGTGAGAAATAGATTTACTTTTCTCTTTGCAAATATTTTAACGAACTTGGTTATAAGTTTTGAATTTCAATTTTATAAAAGAAAACATATCTGGATGGTTTTTGATTGATTTGTTATTCTGAACGAATTAATCCTTAGTTTATTGAATAAATAAGTAAAACATCCTAAAAAAGAATTGAAGCTTTTATAATTAGGTTTTTAGAAGTTTTTAGATCTCAAGATTAGTTTTGGTAATTTTGAGTTTTTTTTAGAAATTGTAGAATCTCTTTTGAAAGAAATTGTTTTTTGTAGTTTTGAGTGTTGAAAAAGGAAAGGGATTTATTGTGAGCATAATTAGTAGTCTCGTTTTGAGTTCTTATTGAAAAGGACAAAAAGATTTTCTTTTCATTTACATGTTGAAAGAAATATTTATTTCTCAAAGATTGCATTCTCAAACGCTTTCTTTTAGCTAGAAATTCATTGAAAGAAAAATGGATTGTTTATCATTTTAGGTGCATTTTTAAGTGTTTTTGGAGTCGAGTCTTCACACCATCAAAGTTTCATTTCCATACCTATTAACTTAAGTAACAACCCACAAAAGTAACGCTTAATTAAAATTGATCTAGCAATCTTTTTATTTCTAGGGTTCTTATCACCAATATAGCTTAGGCTAGTATCTTGGAGTAGGGAGTAATTAACTCTCCAAGATAGTTAAAACAAAAAAGTAGCTATATCTTGTGGTAGGAAATAAATCCAATTGTAATTGATATAATCTGGGAAGCTTCTCTTAAAGGAGTCAATCATGATATCATGTCCGAACCTTTGAGACAATCAAGTCTGCTTCATTGGGAAAGATAGAAGATTTGTGCGTATTATAAACGGTAAACCTTAGATTAACCATTGTCGAGGAGCCTGGGGTCACTTGTTAGTAAACCTCAGATTGATCATGTCAAGGAGCCTTCAAGGGGATTGAGATTTGTTACTCTACCCTTGCATGTAGATCGGATCGTAGACTGTTCCCCTAGTTGTATTTGTTGTTGTTGGTAACCTTAGTGTCCATAAACTTAAGATTATTTCCTAAGGTAACGATGAAGGATGGGTCTCACTGTACCTGGAATAGACATGGACTAGACTCACTTGGACTCTCTGGGGCGTTCTCTTCACTCAAGATGGTTTTTTGAAGAAACTTGTGCCAATCTGTTTCATTAAGCAGGTTACCGGGGTAACTGTTCCAACTGCCCTTTCTGTATTAAATTCTACGACGTTAGATTTCATCACCAACTAGTGTTTTTAGTACAGGAAGTTATTGTTTGTGTGTGGTTTGAACTCTTATATTTTTTCTTTTAGGTGTTTGATTCAATTGTTTGGTTCTTTAGAGACTTTAGGTGGTTTTATTGAGATTTTCTTTGTTTGCGTGTGAGTAATTGAATATTTAATCGTGGCTGAATTACCAAGACAATCTTGTAGACTTCGGGGGCAACCTCCCAAGTATACACAAAGCCATATTGAAGGGCTACAAGCTCTTGTATCACCTAGTGACAATAGAGTTGGGTCACCAGAAGTCGGAGATTCATCTTTAATTGTTCATCCTGATTATCAAGTTCAAGCAACAAAGTATATTTCTGAACCAATTTCATTTTTTGAAGTTACTGTTAGTATTTCTCCTACCAGTGAATTAGCTGAAGAACCTAAAATTTCTGACCCTGAAACTGAACCTACTGCTACCCCATCTTCAAGATTTGCTTCTCCAACTTCTAGTGGTCTTGGTTCACCCAAGGTAGGAAATATTGTTACCCAAAATCTTCCTTTTGGACTCATTTCTATGAAAGAACTTGTTAGTCCGGATGAAGACATAACTCTTCCTGAAAATCAACCAACTTTAGAGCTTAGGGAGCGTGAATCAATATTCTACAGTCCTTTTAGGAGTGACGCTTGGTACGTATCATTAACAAATTTTTTAGAAAACCCGGGTCTTAGTTTTTCACCACCTCGAATTCCTTTTCATCCACCACCCAGAGATTATTATCCTCCATTGAATATGTTGAGATAGTCATCTATGTTTTCCCAATCACCGAAAACATTTTTATATGGTGGTCCTTCTGTTCCTTCGAGGTACCAGTCACTCACTGGTACTTTTTTAGGAGCATCTCCTCAACTAATTGAACATCAGACATCCACTGGTAATAATGGAACTCAAGCATTGAGCGTAGAAGAAATTCGTATGATGTCTGGTACTATTTAGAATCCACAACCTCTAGGTAGTCAATTACCGCCTGGGGGGCAACCCCAAGGTAGTCAGTTACCACCTAGAGGGCAACCTCAAGGTAGTTAGTTACTGTCTAGGGGGTAACCTCAAGGTAGTCAATTATCGCCTAGGGGGCAACCTCAAGGTAGTCAATTACCGCCTGGGGGGCAACCTCAAGGACAGTACATACCATCAGGATAGTACATACCTCAAGGTCAACCACAGACTCAGTACATACCTCAAGTTCAACCCTAGTATCAATATATACCTCAAGGTCAACCCCAGTTTCAGTACGTGCCTCAAGGTTATCAACCTCAAGGTCAATACCCAACTCAAGGTTTCCAACCACCTTCTGGTTAGCCATTTGTACAAGGAGCTAGAAATGTACCGCTTAATTATCAGCCCTATATTCAACCCGGTTATGGTCCTCCATATGCACAACCTTTTATGGGTCCATAAACCGGAATGAATATGGTGTGGGATCCATCTCAAACACAATAGACTATGCAACCTAATGTACAATTATCAAGTCAACTTGGACAACCTTTGGATTTTGGTCCAACCCAGCAACCTGTCTAGCCTATTGTTCAAACTTCTGCATTGGGTTTAGTTCAGCAGCCTGGGCCTAGTTCGCCTCAAACTCCGCCTCAAACTGCTGCTGCAACTACTGCGGCTTTTGTTCAACCTATCACACCTATTTTTGGAGTGTCAGTAGCTCCAGTTTCTACTATTCCTGTGTCAGTGCAAACTCCTCAAGCCTCTTTACCACAGTCAGGACCCCAAGTTCAAACTTCGGTCCAGATGCCTGCAGGACAAGCTGGCCCAAGTATGGTTGTCACAAGTCAACCGCAATTTACTTATCAACTATACCAGGGATAGTACCAATTCAGTCCTACTATGCAAAACCTAGTTTATCAGTATCAACTGTACCTTGGATATACTTATCAGCAACCTCAACAACCCCAGTTTGGTCTGGTTAATCCTGGTTTTCCAGGAGGTTATAATATTCCTAATGCAAATCCAATTCCAGGTTATCCTGGATATCCTCCTCCTGGGGCTAGTCTTGTTACCCAAGGTTTTCGAGACCCTAACCATCAGTTACCTTTTATTGCAACTTTGGATTTACCTGATTTGTCGTGCCTTACGAATGATCCAATTTACTATCTTCCGTATTGGCCGCCAATGCCTAATAAGTTGCCCAGTGATATCCCGAAGTTCGAGGGTAAGTCAGGAGAAGATCCGTCAAATCATGTGATGACTTATCACCTCTGGTGTGCATCTAATTCCATTATAGATGATTCAATTCACTTATGTCTTTTTCAACGAACTCCGATTGGTCTTGCTACCAAATGGTACATTGAGTTACCACGAGGCTCTTTTTATAATTTTATTTAGTTAGCTACTTCTTTCTTAACTCATTTTCAGCTGCCTATCAGATATGACAATGGCACGGAATTGTTAACTTCATTAAAACAATCCACGTCCACATATATTTCTGATCATATTCATGAATGGCAACATAGAAGGCGTTTAGTGAAAAATTTTATTCTGGATCAAATTTTAGCGGAATGGTTTGTTAAATCATTGTCACCTAAAATCACTAAAGATGTAGCTAAGGTAGGAGTTGTTACTGAAGAGCAAGTAATTGCTCAGGCTCAGTACCTTGACTTCGTCTATACATAGTTAGGTAGTTTACATGAAAAAATCCCTAACCTTCCAAAACACAATCAAATAATTGTAGCTCCTTCAGGGTCTCATGCCATTGATAGTATGATAGGTTCAGTTAGTACCAAAAGAAATAAGAAATATTCGAAGAATTCTTCTCCTATTATAACTTTACCAGATTCCCCGACAGGAGACTTTTCCGTTGAAATTCCTGCCAATATCCATGTTGTAGAATCTTCTATGGCCAAATCAAAATCCAGTAGTAAAAAGAAGGGGAAGAAGAAAAATAAACAAAACTCAGAAGAGAAAATAGATAAAAATGAATCTACTGACGAGAAACGTAAACCTCGCTATCCTTGTCTCATTTGTGACGAGGAGCATTTTACAAGATACTGCCCACATCGTGCAGAGGTTTCAAAAATCGTCAAAGGTTCTCAAACTGCTGTTGTCTTGAAGGATCCTTTTCCTAATCAAGATAGTAAGATGATCAGTTCTTCCTCAAATTCCTCAGAAGAGCCCATTATGATGATGTCACATGTCAGGATTGCGACGTGATCACAAGATTATGGTAGTAAAAATCCTATTGGTGGTAAAGAAGTAGAATCTTCTAATTCAAACCCATCAACTACAACTCCTCCTGATTCTGATCCGCTATAGATCAAGAAACCTAACCCTGACTTAGTAATCAAATCGCCTACTAAAGATATACTTCGGAAATCAGCTTTCAATCCACATGCAAGAGCTTCTCAGAATTATAACATTGTTGAAGACTTAGCTATTTCCCCTTCAGCAATGTCGGCTTTGGAGGTGCTGTAATCATGCCCAGCACAACGTAAATTACTATTGTCTACTATAGGAGCTGTTGATATTCAGGATTCGAACCTAATAATCTTCGAATTAGAGAATAGTACACCCTGCCTACCTCATCAAATGGCTTTCTAGATTCCAGTGTTAGTCAAAAACAAACCTTGATTTTGGATTGTGATTGATGAGGAAGCTTCTACGTGTATTATGTCAATCCAGTGTTGGAGATCACTTGGTTCTCCTACACTCAATCAGTCTCCGATGATTCTAAAGAATTTTGATGGCCGAGGGTTCCATCCTTTTGGCATTTTACAGGATTTACCTATAGGGGTCGAAGGAAAAACTGTAAATCTAGATGTGGAAGTGATTGATGCCCCTCTAGATTACAACCTTCTCTTGGGTCATAGTTGGTCTTATGCTATGATTGTTATTATTTCATTGGTCTTTCGGCTTATCAAGTTTCTTCATAATGGAAATATTGTTACGATAGACCAGCTGACTTATTTTTCATCTATCCAAGCCTCTTCAGATAGTATTAAGCATGTTGGTAAAACAACTATCCCTTACAAGGATGCTGGGGTAGGTTTGATTAAAGATTCTGGTTTACTAGGAACCTTTTCCTGCCCTCCTCCTAACGTATCACCTTCTATTGCAACTATTCATATGATTTCATCAAACACTATTGCTTTTGATGATCCTTGGATCGTACCTTCCGATTCTGAGGTGGATTCATTTGGTAACACGATGCCTTTGAGTCCCTTTGAAATTTCATATCAGGCTATACATGTAGGTTTTAACCCTATACAGAAATTACCTGCATACGAATTCTTAAACAAAGAAAATAAACAATGCGAGAGCATAACCCATAAAACACATATGCACAGAGATTTTTCCCTGGATCCCAAAACTGGGACTACCAGCTTGATTTTTCATTATGTTCCTTTCAATGTTACAATACATATTTATACATGTCGAAGCATCCAATACCATGGACTGAAAAACCATCGCGTCCAATACCATGTGCGAAAATCATGCACAAAACCATAGGTAGGTTCACCCAACCTAATATAGGGTCCAAAAATTTTTTTCCCGGGGTGCTGCCCCGGACCCCATAGAAGGGGGCTACCCGCCCCCCTCAAACCCCCCGGACAGGGGGGGCTGCCGCCCCCCCTGTGAACCCCCCGTTGCGCAATCGGCGCAACAAAGGGGGGCTACCGCCCCCCCTCTAACCCCCCGTTAAACTACGTAGGTTAGTCGTGGAAAGAATGTAACACAACCCAACAATCTCCCACTTGTTGTTTTCTTTCCACAGGGGGCCACAGGAGAGCTTAGTCATTTTTCCAGCCCTGAAACACCCATTGTTTCTCTACACCAAGAGAACTTCTCAGAGCTCACAGATTTTGTCAATGCATCTGCAGTATTCTTCAAAGTGTCCACCTTTACCAGCAACACCTTTTTGTCTTCTATCATATCCCTCACAAAGTGATACTGAACATCAATGTGCTTTTTCTTTGAATGATAAGCAGGGTTCTTTGCCAAGAAAATTGCACTTTGGCTGTCACAGTCTATTCTTATAGCTCCCTGTACTAACCCCATACTTGAACACAATCTCTGCAACCAAACTGCTTCCTTGCTTGCATGAGTGGCTGCCATGTATTTTGCCTCTGTAGTTGATAGTGCCACTACAGATTGTTTCTTACTCATCCAACTGACTGCACCTCCAAATAGGTTAAACACATACCCACTTGTAGATCTTCTCTGATCTAGATCTCCAGCCCAGTCTGCATCATCAAAACCATGAATATCCAACACTCTGTCCAATCCTGGTCTTCCTTGGTAGCACAAACCATAATCACTAGTGCCACGCAAATACCTGAAAACCCGCTTCACTGCTGTCCAGTGCTCCTTCCCTGGTTTTGACATAAACCTGCTCAATACTCCCACTGCATGTGCAATGTCTGGTCTAGTACAGACCATTGCATACATCAGGCTACCGACTGCACTTGCATATGGAACACGGGACATGTCCTCTTCCTCTTCTTGTGTCTTGGGACACTGTTCAGCAGATAACCTCACACCTACAGGAATAGGAACCTTCACCGGTTTACTATCCTACATATTAAACCTCTGCAGTATTGTCTCAACATACTTCCTCTGGTTTAACCAGAGCTTCCTCTTTGCCCGATCTCTTTTAATTTCCATGCCCAAAATATAGTTTGCAGCACCAAGATCTTTCATGTCAAATTTGGAGGACAATTGGGTCTTCAAATCCTGGATAATTTCTTTGTCATTTCCAACCAGCAACATATCATCCACATACAAGACCAGATAAATAACACGGTCACCAATTAATTTAAAATACACACAATGATCTGCTTTGCTTCTGGTGAAGCCAAGTCCCCGTATAAATGTATCAAATTTCTGATACCACATCCTTGGTGACTGTTTTAACCCATACAGAGACTTCTTTAACTTGCATACCAGTTCTTTCTTACCCTTCACCGCAAAGCCTTCAGGTTGCCTCATGTAGATTTCCTCTTCCAAATCCCCGTGAAGAAATGCT
Source organism: Pinus tabuliformis (assembly GCA_031772625.1). NCBI lineage: Eukaryota > Viridiplantae > Streptophyta > Pinopsida > Pinales > Pinaceae > Pinus > Pinus tabuliformis. The sequence goes on along the minus strand of CM062808.1, from coordinate 962,788,077 downwards.
GTCTTCACATCCATCTGTTCTACCTCAAAATCAGAAGCAGCAGCAACAGATAAAAGTAATCTAATAGAAGCTACCTTGGCAACAGGAGAAAAAATATCACCAAAATCAATTCCCGGCACCTAGGAATAACCTTTTGCTACCAACCGAGCTTTGTATTTCTCCACCTTTCCTTCTGCATTAGTCTTCTTCTTGAACACCCATTTGCTGCCAATGGGTTTCCTTCCAGCCGGCAACTCTACCAGATCCCAAGCCTCATTTTTGTGCAAAGATGCCATTTCATCAACCATGGCCTCTTTCCAGAGTTTTCCATCCTCTGAATCCACTGCTTCCTTCACAGTTCTGGGATCATCATCAGTAACAGACAAAGCAAAATTTGAACTGAAAGCAGATGGACTATACCTTTCTGGCTGCCTTCTTTCTCGACCTGATCTTCTCACAGCCGAAGTTTGTGGCTCTTCATCTTCTGATTCCTCCTCTGCTGCAGAGTCTGATTCTTCCTCCTTTGGCTCAAACTCTATCTTCTTAGGTTCCTTTGGTTGGACTTCAGATTGAATAACATCTTTTACCTCTCTGAACACCACATCTCGGCTGTACACAACCTTCCGTGTGACTGGGTTCCAAAGCTTATAACCCTTTAAACCATCCTTATACCCAATAAAGATGCACTTTTCAGATTTACTATCCAACTTGGTTCGTTTCTCCTTTGGAACATGTACATATGCATCACATCCAAATACCCTCAGATGTGAAAGAGAGGGTTTCTTACCAGTCCATACTTCTTGTGGAGTCTTATCCTCCAACGCTGATGAGGGTGATCTGTTGATCAGGTAACGTGCAGTATCCACCGCCTCTGCCTAGAATTCCTGTCCTAACCCGGCACCACTGAGCATGCTTCTTGCCCTTTCCATCAACGTCTTGTTCATTCTTTCTGCGACTCCATTTTGCTGAGGTGTATATGGAGTAGTATTCTGCCGTGCTATACCACACTTCTTACAAAATTCTTCAAATTCCTTGCTGCAAAATTCTCCACCATTATCTGTCCTCAGCACCTTTATCTTCTTCTCTGTCTGATTTTCCACCAGAGCCTTAAATTCTTTAAACCTGTCAAAGACTTCAGATTTCTTCTTAAGGAAATATATCCATGTATTCCTTGAGAAGTCATCTATGAATGATACATAGTACACAGACTTACCCAGTGATGGAACCTTCACAGGTCCAAACACATCACTGTGCACAAGCTCTAATATCTGTTTCGTCCTCTTACCACCAGAGGGGAAACTCACTCGATTCTGCTTCCCATACACACAATTTTCACAGAAATCAAAATCCAGAGAGCTATCATTCATACCTTCTACCATACCTTTACCATGAAGTATTCGAAGACCCTTCTCTCCAATATGTCCAAGCCTTTGATGCCACAACATGGTCTTCTCTCCAGAGACCACTAGATTTTCTACTCCATTTTCAGGAACCATAGAACTATTGCACCCATCAACAACAGTGCTACCTTGCAGCTTGTACAAAGTTCCAATCCGAACTCCCCGCATCAATATCAGTGCTCCTCGAACCATCTTGCAGGTATCTTTCTCAAACACCGTCTTTACACCTGCATCATCCAACTTGCTTACAGAAATCAGATTTCTGGCCAATGCAGGAATATGTAGAACACTCGGAAGTGTTCTAACCCTTCCACCTTGCAACTTCAACTTTACTTTTCCCCGACCAATGATTCTAGCCTTCCTATCATCTCCTAAGAAGACGTCACCACCATCGTATTTCTCATACTCGCAGAACCACTCTCTATGGGGAGTGAAGTGAAAGGATGCACCTGAGTCAATCAACCATGCCTCATGATCTACATGTGTACTTGAAGAAGCCAAGTACACATCCCCACCTTCATCTGAGGTGGTTTTCGCCTCTGCAAAAGGAGCATCATCAGATCCCTTTCCTTTATCAGGAGCTTTAGATTTACAATCCCTTCTAAAGTGTCCTTCCTTTCCGCATTTCCAGCACACCACCTTTGTAGGTTTTCCTGGAGATTTAGATCTCCCTCTAGATTTAGATCTCCCACTCGATGACTTATTTTTGTTTCTGTTCTGGGACCGTCCTCGTACAGACAAGGCATCACCATTCCGGTTGTCCATATTCTTCCGTCTCATCTCCTCCGTCAGCAAGGCTGAGACTATTTCATCAAACTGCAAAGCAGTTGCATTGCTACCTATTGCAATAACCAGACTATCCCACAAAATCTGGTAGAGAACACAATAGACTGATGCACTTATCTTCATCTGAAATTTTAATATCAACAGATAATAATTGACTTACCACAGTATTAAATGCATTCAGATGCTCTGTCACCGAGTCTCCATCTCTCATCCTCAGGTTATACAGCTTTTTCCGCAGGAATAGTTTATTCACCAGAGACTTAGATTGGTACAAAGTCCCTAACTTGACCCACAAAGCCTTTGTCGTAGCTTCCCCTGATACATTCAGCAATACTGAATCTGAGACACACAATCGTATTGTGCTCTTTGCCTTCCGATCCAATTTCTTCCATTCTTCATCGGTCACTCCCGATGGTTTAGTACTTGGATCTACCGCGATCCACTAATCTTTATCGACCAACAGATCCTCCATCTTGAGTTTCCACAACTCAAAACTCTAACCATTGAACTTCTCAATCTCGATCTTTCCACTGCTCGCCATCTTCTTTCACCACCAGAATCGATCTCGCAGATCTCCCACTGAACAGGGTCTACCATAGGCCCGAGCGAAACCCCTCAGCAACAAAGGCGTCCCCTTGAAGCCAAAACAGCTCCAATACCAAATGTAGGTTTTAACTCTGTACAGAAATTACCTGCATACGAATTCTTAAACAAAGAAAATAAACAATGCGAGAGCATAACCCATAAAACACATATGCACAGAGATTTTTCCCTGGATCCCAAAACCGAGACTACCAACTTGATTTTTCATTATGTTCCTTTCAATGTTACAATACATATTTATACATGCCGAAGCATCCAATACCATGGACCGAAAAACCATCGCGTCCAATACCATGTTCGAAAATCATGCACAAAACCATAGGTAGGTTCGCCCAACCTAATATAGGGTCCAAAAAAAAATTCCCCGGGGCACTGCCCCGGACCCCATAGAGGGGGGCTACCCGCCCCCTCAAACCCCCCGGACAAGGGGGGCTGCCGCCCCCCCTGTGAACCCCCCACTGCGCAATCGGTGCAATGAAGGGGGGCTCCCGCCCCCCTCTAACCCCCCGTTTAACTACGTAGGTTAGTCGTGGAAAGAATACAACACAACCCAACAATACAGTCATTTTCTGACTCTTGTTCACCCAAAACTAATCCAATGAATGTGGTCCATGGGGAATCACTTTTAATATCAACCTTGGCTTCAACAACATTCTCTGATCCTGTTCATACTAATGAGCAGATTCGTGAAATTTTGTTTGTTGATGATTTACCATGGGAAGATATTCATCATGGATCTTCATTTTAACCTGAACTTGATCATTTTGAAAATGATTTTTCATCTATTTTTAACACTGACTATGTCAAAGAACCACATAATCCATTGCAACATCCTAATTCTGAGTTAAAATTGGGAAATATCTCTCGAACGGTTCCTATTGACATTTCAGTTAAACTTGGAATTACTGAAAACATTCATATAGGTGCTTCCTATACAGATGATGAAATCCAAACTTATAAATCCCTATTTCAAGAATTTCACGATGTGTTTGCCTGGTCATATGAAGAAATGCCAAGAATCGATCCATTAATTTTTGTCCATTGAAATTAAAACTTACCCGGATGCTAAACCTGTCTGGAAACGTGTGCGTCAGATACATCTGAGAAAAGCTGCTGTTATTAAAGCTGAAGTTGAGAAATTACTTCAAGCAGGTTTCATTTATCCAATTCCTTTAACGGATTGGGTATCGAATATTGTTCTTGTTAACAAAAACAAGGAACAATAAGGATATGTATCAATTATAGGGATATTAATCGAGCTTGTCCTAAAGACAATTATCCAACCCCCTATATCGATGAAATTATTGATGATTGTGCCGACAGTGAAATGTTCTCCTTTATGGATGGTTTTTTTGGTTATAATCAAATCAGCATACTCCCTACTAATCAACCTAAAACGGCTTTCATTTGTCCATGGGGGACATTTGCTTATTGCAAATTACCTTTTGGATTGAAGAACACTGGAGCAACTCTTCAAAGGGATATGTCTTATGCATTTCATGATGTCAAGCACATTGTGTAGCCTTATCTCGATGATTTACCTACCCATTCATTATGTAGAGCTGATCATCTCACTCATTTACGAGAAATATTTATGAGATGTAGGCATTATCGAATTAGGCTAAATCCACACAAATGCGTATTCTGTGTAGAAATGGGTTGTTTACTGGGATTTGTCATTTCAAAAGCTAACATTCGTGTCGATCCCTCGAAGGTTGAAGCTATTTTCAAATTACCTCCTCCTTCGACTCTTCGCCAACTCCAAAGTTTGCAAGGGAAAGCAAACTTTTTATGTTGTTTCATTCCTAACTACGCCGAGATAACGAAAGGTTTTACCAGGTTGTTGAAACAGAATACTCCATTCTTTTGGGATGAGATCGCTGACAAATCTTTTGATGCACTTAAACATGCGTTAACCCATGCACCGTTACTGCATCCTCCTAATTACAACCAGGATTACTTTTTGTACCTCGCCACTTCTCATTCCACCATTGGGATGGTTTTAGTTCAGGAAGATGAATTCAACAATGAACATGTGATTTACTATCTTAGTCGAACTCTGAACCTGACTGAGCTTAAATATTCACATGTGGAGAAATTGACCTTGGTAGTTGTTCAAGTTGTCCAAAGATTTCGTCACTACATCTTATTACGCAAAACCACGGTAATTTCTGACTGTAACCCTATGATGTATATCTTGACCAAACAATTGCTAGGGGGAAATTATTCCAAATGGATAATTATCCTGTAGGAATTTGAAAAATCCAAGGCAAAGAAATCTTTGGTTTTTGCAGAATTGATGTGTGATTTCCCGCGTACTGATACTGAAACTGTGGCAGAAGAGCCCATTGTGGATGAATCCTTGTTTCTTATCAGTACTCTTGATCCATGGTATGTAGATATTATTGTTTTTCTCCAAACCCAATCTTTTCAGCCTGAAATCTCATGATCTCAGTGACGGAAAATATGTTTCCAATCCCAACAATACAATATTATTGGTAATACACTCTATCGTCGTGGGGCAGATTCTATTTTCCAACGTTGTCTAACTCATGAAGAAGCTGAAAAGGTTATGAATGACTGTCACTCTGGAGCATTTGGTAGTCATATGTCTGGGTATGCCACAACCCAAAAGATATTGCGCGCTGGTTATTTCTGGCCATCCTTATTCAAAGATTGTATCTATGCAGTCCGAAAATGCCACAATTGTCAAAATTTTGATCGTAAGATGCGTGCACCACCTACTCCTCTCCACCCTATAATTGTTGTTGGTCCTTTCGCAAAGTGGGGTATCGACTTTATTACATGTAACCCTCACTCGGCTGGGGGGCATGCGTATATCATCCTAGCGGTAGATTATTTTACTAAGTGGGCCGAGGCGAGGCCTACATTTTCGGCAGACGGCAAAACTGCTACAACTTTCATATTCAATCATATAATTGCTATATTCGGTGTTCCTCAAGCTATTATTACTAATCATGGAAGTCATTTTCGAAACATCATGATGAATGAACTGACATATCAACTTGGCCTGCGTCACAATAGTTCTACTCCAAATTACCCACAGGCTAATGGTTTGGTTGAAGCTATCAATAAAGTTCTAGTCACTATGATACAATGAATCATTGGTATTCATAGGTTGAATTGGCATAACATGTTATTTTTAGCACTTTGGACATATTGAACCTCAGTAAAAACATCAACTCGTTTCACTACTTTTCAACTGGTTTACAGTTTGGAAGCAGTGTTACCCATTGAATGCAAAATTTCGTCATTGCAAATAGCCATAGAATTACTCCTAGCCACTTTTGAAGAGGAGAAATGTTTGTTTTACTTAGCTCAGCTAGATGAGAATCGATGCAATGCTGCATTAGTAATCGAAACTCATGCGAAATGAATAAAAGCTCAGTACGACCGAAATGTTACACCTCGTAATTTTTCGAAAGGAGACCTAGTTTTACTATACGATCAAGCAAACGAGAAGCTAGGGGCTAGAAAATTTGTACCTATGTGGCATGGTCCTTATATTGTTAAGCAAAAGCTGGCAAAAGGGGCCTATGAATTAGTAGATTTTGACAGTGTCTCTTTGGGTAAACCCAGAAATAGGCTTTATCTGAAGAGATATTATGCTTAAATTTTGGTGTGGAGATTTTTGTTAGATTAGTTTCTTTATAGCTGGTTTGTTTTAGATTAGAAAAGCATGCCTAGTTTAGAGAGTGTTTTTATCATTATTCCTGCTTATCTTGGTTTTACTCCTTATATTGCAGATGTTGACATCTCTTCAAACATACATTGGTTTTGCTGATGGTGCTTTTCATAATACACGGAACATTTCTTCCACAGCTTGGGTTATCTATTCACCCTCTGATGAGTTAGTATCTATGCATGGGGTAAGCCTCTGTCAAACAATGAACAACATTGAAAAGTATAGTGCAGTGATTGAGTTATTATCTAAATCCATCTCATTTGAGATTCAGAGTTTGATTTTTAGGTTAGATTCTGAACTCATTGTATTACAGCTTAACAGGATTTATGCCATTAGAAATCCAGTGTTATTAAGATTATTTTTGAGAGTTCGTCTCTTGGAACGTGAATTTGATTATATTGAATATCAACATACTCCAAGACATTTAAATACATTAGCAGATGAAGTTTCTTCTCGTACGATAAATAGACATTTGCAATAATCAAAACAGTAAATTTAAAACATTCAATAACAAGTTACACAAGATAGCCAGTAATAATGATATATCATAGCATGGAAGAAGTGTGTCAAATATACACTGTCTTCGATCATAGATTGAAAAACACCTTATGATCAGCAAAAATTATAGTACAAAAAGGAAAAAATGTCATGTGAGTCTACAAAAGCGATCATCCTATCCCTGGTGATGATCATGATAAGAAACCACTACTTGGGCCACCCTACAAAGGAACCTCCTAAAAGGTCCTGGGACCCCAATCAAATATCATTGTAACCTAAGTGAAATATCATCTATGCTAGTCTCTGGAATATTTGCTGTCAAACGATCTAGATGATTCTCCAATTCGATTAGGGTCTCTGTAGATTGGTCCTGTGGGGCCAGTACTACTGCAACTAGGTGTCTCCTCTCATAAGGCTGGAGAGTGGCTGATTGTCGTGGACCCACATTTGCATTTAAAACTTTTTATTGTCAGTTTTGGACAATTTAAAAAACAAAAAAATTAGTTAGAACTTAGAAAGTGTTGGAAATGATTTTACCCGAATCATCCCACTGCTCTCCTAATGGAACTATCATGTCTGGGTCACCACGATAATCCATCCCAGCATATGGAAAATCCTGAATCACAAAAAGTTGGTTCCTCAACCAACGAAAATACTCAGGCGGAAATTGAACAACCTCTAAACCCTCCTCAGGATGGCGGGCCATCACTGTAACCCAACGCATTAAGGCTCTCGAGGAAGACCAGCCTCAACAGAAAGCTGTTGTGGGACCAACATAGGGACCCTCTCTAGACCAAAGCTCACAACTAGGAAACTGTATCCAAATTTTTTTAGTTGTCCATTCTTTGCTTTGGTTAGTTGGCTTTTTACATTCGCCAACAAAGACTCGCACTAGTTGAAGATGGTACCTCGATAACAGTCTGCTTCCATTCGCATCTGGGATCCAGTAGCTACATGCAATGCTGCACTCCCGCATAGTCTGGTGATAGTGAGCACAATAACCTTAAGTTCAGGATGGGCGATAGTCTTAATATCGATCTGTTTGTCCTCTGTTTGATCATTACAAAACTCCAATCGAAGACTAGCCACAGACTAGCCACATGCCCTAGTCTCGAAAAGAGATAATCGTTCACCTCTCTTGGGCAAATCAGTGAAAAAATATATGTCCTCTAGCTCAATTTCGAGCCAGTGGCCACCAATCATGAAACATTGGTCCTGTATGTTCCACCTATCTACTAGCCATTGCAAAAAGTCTACTTGGGCCCTCATGCCTGGTATGGCCCAGAACTTAAATAGTCTGCATGCTCTCAATTCATTCAATGTGGGTGGATGATTTATTTCGGCAAGATCCACATCCTCATGCTTGCGTTCCCACCAAATAAGTATTTTGTATGTCTTACAATGCAAAAAAGTGTAGTAGAACAATTTAGTTCGAAATTTTTTAGGCAGAAATTGAGAAATTTGAAGTTTTTAAAATCCACTTCACGAGGTCCGCACCAGGTGGTTACAAATAGTGCGTAGGTCCACACGCGTCGTAAGCAATAGGTGTGGACCCATGACTTTTTTCTTTGTAGAAAAAATTAGGGGTCTGCAAGGGCCGCATGTTGCACCTGCGGACCCCCGTGAGTGAATTTATAAACTATTTTTTCCTTTAAAAATCAAAATGAAAGCCTAAAAATGAAATGTAAATGGTTGAAATGCAAGATAAGGATGTTGTGTATTACCTAGAGCTGGCGGTTTTCTATTCCAACAGATGGATTTTCCGCAATCTTCATAGGAAGTTTCTTACCCAAAAGCTCTCACTTCTCACTTTGAAGTCAAACGGTAAAAATGAATTTACAAAAGCCCTTTATATAAGCTTTTTTGAATAAATGAATTTTTAATTTATTTATTTTTCACTTTAAAAAGGTAACTTTTTGATACATTTTTATTTATCTTAAATAGGTATGACTAATGTTTTGAGTTTTTGTAAAAAATATTGGATTTTTCGGGGAAAATTGATCATTTTCAACAAAGAGTACTTTTATCACTTTTTCAGGTTCTTTCAAAAACTTACGAAAAAGCGAAACATTGGAGTCCTCTTTAAGCTCTTTTTTGACTCGTAAAATATGAAAAGATTCCCGAATTTTCCCCTTTTTAACTCGTTAAATAGAATTAAAAAGGCGTTCCACTTACAACTCTTTTTTTACTGTATAAACATGAAAAGATCGCCAGTCTTTTGTCATTTCAAGTTCAATATTGGTTATAAAATGACGTGTCTTAAATCGCTTTTTTACTTTTTCAGATCGGGGCCACTAATTATGAAAAGTACTCCTTGATCATAATGGTCAAGCGGTTCTCTCAAGTATTATTTTATACTTTTTTGGGCTTGAGGGACACAAATTTACAAAAAAGGACACCCATGGAGTTTTCTTAAGTTTTTCTTCTAACTCCCTAAAATTGAAAAACACCAAGTTTTTCCTATACTGGACTCGTTAAAATTTAACAGTAAAGGACCTGTTCAATTTTAAACAGGAATGAACCACTCCTTCTTAGGGTTCGAATTTTAAACTAAGTTCGACTCATCCGAAGGATGAGCTTATAAACAAGCAAATGTTATCCTCCTCAAGCTTGTCAAAAATAAAGAGGTACTTGTCAGAAATGGCGAGGGAAAAGAGAGAAAAATGAACTTGTTTGTTACACTTTGTGTTTTAGAAAAGCAGTTAACCACTCTTGATCATGACACTTTTTGTTCACCTGGGTTGGGAAATCCTTTCCCTAACAGTTAATCAAACCATATTGAAAGTATTCAGCTGGTTTTTGGGTATTAGCTTTGGGTCAATTGTCACCAAACCATCTGTAGTGTCGTTATGTGTTCAAGAGGTCAATTCAAATAAACCATTCATCTACAAAATATCTGTCATCCATTTTGACCATCCCTGAATTAGTCCTTGCCAAATATATTTCTTCAAAACTTTATCTATGATCTCGTGTTGTGGGCTTTCCTACAATAGATCACTTTTTATCGACTTCAACTCATTATCTAGAAATATGATCTAGAAATCGTCAGTACCTTGGAATTTTCATGCCCTAATGGTAGGTTTCTCACTTTTGACAATAGGTTGCATCATTGACCTTCGATCAAAGAATTCTGTGACATGTTCGGCATCAACTCATTTATTCACATTTCATGGATTGTACTGAGTACTTTGAGAGCCATTGACATTACTGGTGGTTTCTCTCACACTTGTTAACAGTTCACATCATTGACTGGTAATCAAGTGGTTTCTACCATGTTCAACTTCGACACATTCATTCACATGGATAGAATCATACTAGTTCAGGAAGCATAAATCAAGGCCCTGGATCTAGTTTCTACCATCCAAGCTACGAGGAATTTTGTTATTCATTATACAGTGGACTATTCATAAACAGATGGTTGTGCCTATACTGTGTCTACATATGTCTATACTCGTGATGTATTACAAAATCATTCCTATATCAAAATAGTTTAGTCAGCTTTCTAGTTAGTTTTTATCTAAGTATGGGAATGCCTACCTCAGTGATGATATATTCACATATATATATTTTACATTGAATGTTTTTACAGGTTCCGACTGGGGTGTCCACAGGATGATCCTTGAAATGATAAAGTACTTCACTCTTCTTAAATGTCAAACTCTATCTTTATCTATTACAGACTTTGCACTTTAGGGGGAAATCTGTTGCACTAAAAATTGTCACCTTGACATTCTACAATCTGTGTGAGTCCATTACCACTCCTACTTTCCTCCTTTGTCAGTCTTAAGACTTAGTTCTTCATATCAAGCCTTGAAAATAAGAGAAAGTCCTCAAAAGTCTCTAAAACACTGGTTCCGCACTTTCTCTTAGCATTACCTGTGGTCCCACACCTGAAGCTCATTTCCCCTGCGCGCCTGACCGCTCTGTCTCTGTGTTATGGGCGCGGACCCCTGTAAAAGTTAAAAACGCGCAAGTATATTCTTAAAAACTCACTTTGATTCATTTGTAGAAGCTTCTGGAAGGAATCTTGAGGTGGCAAGTTCACTCCATTAAGGTTCATGCATCCCATACCTTAAGGAGCTAACCCCTTGATGTGAGGAGCTTATCCCTTTGAAGGAGGACTCTATCCCTTCATAGGTGAACCTGTAACCTCCTTCCTCTGCACTATAAAATGAAGCATTGGGCTCGTTATCGGGGAGGTTGAAAGTTGAATATTTTTGAGGTGAAATGCTGCTGGAACTTAGTCTTCCTAATTGAGATTTTATGAGGAGAGATTACATACCTCTTTGATCTCATTTGGAAGAGTGTAAGGCTTGTCAAAGTAAAGGAGATTCCTGTTTCAGACCCTAGGAAGAGATTGTTCAACATAAAGGCTAAAAAGGTTGTAAGTTTCTTCTACTTCAAAGCTAATACAAATAAGTTTGTTTTTCTCAATAAGCTATGTTTTATGGTTTATTTTATGGATTCCTTGATCACCATAATGAACATGATTTGTGATATTAGTTATGTAGGTGTTATTTGATGTTTTCTTGTTTGTGTTTGCAGGTTCTCAAAAGGAAACTCTTTCAGATAGTTGAGGGATGGCTGCTACAAACTAGCGTTGGACTTAAGGTAGGGTCTAAACACCTCTATAGCTTTTATTAATGAATCACAATATGTTTAGAGAAAGATAGATTTGCTTGTCTGCTTGTTTCTAGATATCTTTTGATACTAGGGAGATCGGCCTTGTCCGTAAGATCGATTTATCTGACCAACAACAAGCTAGAGGTTGGTTTTTGGAGACTAATCATACCCTTATGTTGTTTCTTTGATCATAAAAGAATTATAATTCCCATGCATTAGCGTGGCTTTGAGGTGTACATTGTGGCAAGGAAGGACAAGTCAACATGCGAGAATATCTACAAGATCAAATTCCACTTTTGGTTGTAAAATCTCTCCCTTTCATATTAATACAAAGAATATACCATTTTACTATATTTGTTATGTTATGTTTACATTCATATATTTCAATTCTATGTTGATACATTGAATAAAATGATTGTATAATGCTACATAGATCTCGTAGATATTTGGATTATGCTGTTTATTTTTGTAGGTTATAATTGTAATGATCAGAGGCACGATTAGAGCTAATAAGATGAGAGGAGAGAAGAGCTTGCAATGGATCACAAGTAAGAATATTTCCATTCTCCAATTATTATAAGGAATACTTTATAGTCTTTGATTTCTATTGTTCTAGACCAGGCCACTAGGTCTATGGAAGATACGTATGTCTGTAGTTATAGATCCATATAAAAAATTGGCAACTCCATTGGGTATCAATTCATTCCCTTAGTGGTTTACTTGACCTTTTTCCTTTGTTAAACCTCTCAAATAGACCTCCAGTGTCTCACTCAATTTGAATTGACCCTATGAAGACCTTTCATTGAGATGAATTTGAATTTTGTTGTTGGAAAATCCCTTTTCCTTGATTAGTACACTCCCTTGTCCACTGACAAAGCATTGCATAGCACCCTGGCCTTCTCTGTACCTACGTTGCAGAGCATTGGTAGCCCCTTTACACTTGTGTTGACCCCTATTTCACGCAAAAAATTGCCTTTTCATGCTTTTCTCTTTGATTAACTTGATTCCAGTTGGTCCTCCTTATGTCCTTGAGTGTGTTTTAATCTCTCAATAGCCTTCACTTGGCCTTCTTTTGGTTTTTATAGCCGTTGAAGAGAGTTTCTTTTTAATTTTTCTTTATTCTTTTCAATTAGGTCATTAGGAAATTGATTGCTTGAAGGAATTGGTGTTTCAGTCATCATTCTGAATAGTTTATTTTATCAGTAATTAGGCAAATATCTTAGTTTTCATCTGAAAATGAAGTGGAATTGAAAAGAAAAATTGTTATTTGCATTACATATAAGGCTTTGATTTTGATTGGAATAGTGAAGTTCAAGAGATCAACTATTATATTGCTTGTTTATTGCATTGTTTATTTTATTTCTTCTTCTCCTTATTAGTTAGGCCTTTCATTGTCAAAAGGAAAATGAAAAGAGTTTCTTTTTGTATTATTAGCTGCATCATAGGTGTGTTTAGGTGACATCGCATTTTGAGTCGTGAAATCGAAACATAATTCAAGATCAACTCTAAAATTCACCTAATTGACCTAAGTAGCATTTGTAACATAACACAAACATATAGAGGTCTAGAAGCAAGAAGGAAAATGAAAATAAGGAAAACACAAGAGGACATCGGAATCATCATCTATAGTGGGATTTTCTTACAGGTACCAAGTTGCACATATGCTTTCCTTAATATGTATGGAATGCACGACACATTCATGTGGTTTCTTTTTTATGATCTATCATTGACATGGAGGATTTCTAGGATTGATAGTGGTTTCTCCTATACTTTCCATTTCCCATATAGCCATGGTGTTGTGGGTTTCCCCCCTTTTTTTTCTGGTCGATGCTCATGTTGCTTATGGCTGTGGGTTGAGTTAGTAGTTCATGGAGCCTTAGTTGGAAAGATGCTTTGGAAGCCCCATAACAACTTAGGTTGAGTTAGTAGTCCTAAAAGACTTGGTTGAAAAAATGATTTGGAGTTATTTGTGAGTTGAGTTATTAGTCCTGGAAGCCCTGGTTGGACAAATGCTCTTGAGCCTAACAACAACTATCGCTTGAGTTACTATTCCTGGAAGCCTTGGTTGGGATAAACGCTCTAGAGCTCTAGACAACTTGGATAGAGATAGATTAGGTGATGGTTAGTGATGTTCAACCATGAGGTGGAATCACTGGTTGAGGATTAAGGTGGTTTGGCCTCTAGAAGCCCTGGCTTGGTGTTCTTGGTTTATTCCATGAGATCCCACATTCATGCTTGGAATATGGCACAATGGTGATTGGTTGAAAGAGAGATTTGGTTTAGCCCAATCTATGTTCAAGTGGTACGTGGAAGTCCCTCACTTGGTTGGATTTGTATCTGTTAATAAGACCTCTTTTTTCCTTTAGCATTTTCACGAGCAAATGTGCTTTTCATTCTGTGGCTTTAATAGTTGTTTCATCGCTAATATATTTGTGGTTATTTTCTCGTTATAAGCATATTTTCCTGATAAACTTGATGTATGGCTCTTATCATGTTTTAGTTAGTAGATGAAATATTAATGAATGAATGACCTAGTAGATAACAATGCAACTATTGGGAGGAGATATCAGTCCTCCTTAATAATTGTTAGATAAGTATGAGACTCCTATTCTCAGATATGTTGTTATGACTTGTAGATTTCATGTTTATGATATGTTTGACAAAATGTTTGTCATGGCTGGTAGGGGTTAAGTCAAGTACTTGTTCAATTTTTTCATTAACAACCTTGTTTCAATGTACATTATCAATTCTGCAAGTTTAATATAGTTCTGGGTAGAGGCCTGAGTGTTAGCCATGAAAATAATGGCTTAGAATTTAGGGTCACTGGCATAAAACTTCCTAAAAAAGACCATAGTCACATGGATGCCTTGCTCTGGGAGAGACTGGATGGTCTCAGTTGATTGGACAGCTCGTTATGGGAGTGACTGGGATTCTAGTTCAGAAAAAAATCAAGTGGTCTCAGGGGTTGGTGTTACACAGTAATTTGTCACTCCCCATTCCTGATCCCGAAGAACCCTAGTAGTGACTACTGTGTTATACTTTCACCATGAAACATATCTCTTGCATCCCTTCAATTTTGAAGAAAGTAGTCTCCACTCCCTTCAAAAAATTTGTACAGAGTCCTTCTTAAAACCCAATTTTTAAGATCAACGCTATTTCCCAGTGTCTCACCCATGCCGATGGCATAGTTTTACACTCTAACCTGCACCGATGGCAGAGTTTTACACTGTGACCTGTGTCGATCGATGCTACTATTAGCCCAATACCCGCACCAGTCTACTTATGGACCTTTTCTATGAAATGAAATGGAGTTTCATGTCTATAAACTTCTTGTGGCAATTTGTTGGATGTTTGTTTGGTTGGATAAGGGCTGAGAACTCCATATAAGGTTCTTTCTCCCTTAAAAGTGGACCTTCCCAAGGAGATAAGAACTTCTTCCCCCTTGAGTGGATCTCATTCTTATCCTCTTCTCCCTATATAAACCACTTCCTCTTACCCCTTTTGGTTACAATACAACACATAGTAAAAGTGGTGGAGAAATAGAACCAACTGCAAAATTTTGAAATCTTTAGCTTTGGATAGAAGAAGATTAGTCTTAGATGACAAAAGACTAGTCATTGGTAGCTAAAGCATAAGGAGAGAGAGTTAGATCTTGGAAGCCATTTCATGTCAAGCTAGAGGAGCAAAAGAGTGTTGAAAAGGCGTGTAGTGGGACTTACTGCAAAGGAGATCTCCAATGTCAAGTCTTTGGTTGTATTTCTCTTTGAAGTTTATTTTAACACAACTAATGGTTTATTTCCTATATCGGGTGTAATATTACATTTGATAGCTTAAAAATACTTGACCTTTTAAGTAGATTGGATTCAATTTTATGTTATCATGTTTGTTGTTGTTTCTTGCATGTTTGTTTCATGTACCTGAATGAAAGGAAGCTGGAGCAAGGAAGCAAGATCACCATCAAGTGGATTAGTGTTATAAGAGGTAGGCCCTCTTATTTGATTCTAATCTAAGGAAATTTACATTGGATTGTCTTGTTTGTGGCTAGACCTTGGGCTAGAGGGATCGTCTCTGTCCATAGAGAGGATATTCCTACACCACAAATTGGTGACTCCACTGGGCAAATACATCTCCTTCTCATCACCTTGGTTTTTCTACTTCTGTGCCTAGTTTTTGTATTTATGTTCTTATGGATCTATATTGACCTGTTTGAAGGCATACAAGAACTATCCCACCCCTTTATGTGTTATGTTTGGACCTGTGTGAAGTTCTTTTTTATTTTTTCATGGAATCCCTCGATCAGCGCTAGTTTAAGACAAAGAGTCGCGTTGATCCTTGATCAGTGCTAGTTACACCCAAAAATTCGCGTCAGTTTCTAAGTTAAGAAAAATCATAGTTTCTCCCATTTCAGTGCTAGTGTGTCTTGACCCTCAGACTCTCTTCTTCTGCCCAGAAGTGACTAGGATGATTTGTTTGTTGGGTTTGATTGATTGATTGGATTGAAGTTTCATTGCTTAATTTTTTGAGTTTTTTTTGGATGGTTTCTATGACCCTAGGGCATCTAGGTCAATTACCATTCATTTGTTTATTTACTCATTGTGTCAAGTTTCTAATTTGTTGCTTCATTTAATCCATCTTTTAGTCGCAACATCTTCATTTCTTCATTTTCAATTGAATGAGTGAACGAGTCTCATTTGTTCTCTTATTTCGAGTATCTCTTTTCTCTTTCTGAGCATAGATTACATTGCTTGGTTTGTTGATTGAAGCATTTATGTGTTTGGTTTGTTCGATTTAGGGAAGAAGTTTCATTTAGTTTCATTTATCATGCTTTGGATTTTATTGATGCTTGTTTGTTCAAAATTGTGAAAATTTTCATTAAAGTTCTTTATATGAAAGATTCATTTTGCATTTTATGAAAAGAAGAACATCATTCTAGTTTACTTAAGTGAAAATATTGCATTAACAGCATTATTGAGAAGCTAGAATTGCATCATCACAGGCATGAGAAATGAAATAAACATTTTTTGTTGTTAAAGGAAGATTAAGTGCATTTAGGACATGTATTAGTAAAATATTTCATTCTTTGGTTGTTGCGTTGTTTGTGTGTTCTCTATCCCTCAATTAATGTAAACTTCCATGGAAGACGAAGATTTCTTTTCACATATAGCTGCATATAGAAGTTTTCATATGACAACAGTAGGGCCTTGAAATTGAAACCCACTTCAAGATAAACCATTAAAATTTATTGAATTAACCTAAGGAAGCATTGAAACTTAATGCTCGCATTTAGTTTTCTAGGCTAGGGATGTGTTCCAGCGTCTTTAAACCTAGTCGTTGTTGTTCACAATGATCTTGCATTAGATAGCACTAGCACAGACTTCTGCCTCCCATACCATCGTGTATATAAAGGGAGACCATTATAGGTTGCAATCCTTTACTTGGTAATTCTTTATGCCTAGAGCACCCTGAGTAGTCATTTTTTATCTTTATCGACTCTTTAAATTTGAAAATATCATTGACTTGTCCTTTTGAGCTCGTTAAATGTGAAAGTAACTAGAGTCACCTTTCATCTTTTTCTCGACTCTTAAAGCATGAAAAGGCAAAGTTTTGTTTCAATTTCTTAAAATTAACTTCCCACAAAATATTCCTGGTTAAAGTTATCTTCCTTAGTGATTCTTTAGGTTCGATTCCAATGGCAACATTTCTAGAGTTTATCAGTCAAGGATTCCCCTTTTAAGGGAGTCTTGGTCCTTTTCCTTCTTTTGGAAACGTTGGCACTCCTTATATGGCAACGTTGTCCCTTCCTAGGTTAACTATTGGTTTACCGGTCTATTTTTGACCTCGGTGGTCCCGAGTGTCCCAACTTTTGTCCAGCCATCTCCTTCACCTGAACAACACCATGTTGATTCTAAGATTGACCTCTCACCTTCTTCACCTATTTCTTCACCCTCCTATTCTACTTCACCTGGTGAAAGTTTGAAATCTAGTAACCGGGAGGCTAAGAAGAAGAAGAAGACGAAGAAGAAGAATTTAGATATGCAAGAGGCTGATTGTGCAGCTATTTCTCCAAATACACTTCCCGTTGAAAAACCTTCCAATCCTTTGCAGAAGGTAAAATTCCCTTTCAGGTTATGTTAGGCTGACCATATCCTTTGAGACTGTCCTGGTATTCCTAGAGTCTTGGAGGTATGGTCTCAAAATCTGGATCGACCATCCCCATTGACCTTTGGAGATCATGTCGATGCTACACCCTCAACTAGCAATGGTAAGAAGAATGGAAAAATTAAATTCCCCTATAGGTTATGTGAAGGAGAGCATCTTCTTCACATTTTTCCTCTTATGGATAAAGCTTCCAAAGTTTTGGAAAACCTTACAGCTCCTCAACCCAAACTTCATGTTGGTTATCAAAGGCTTTATTCTAACCCTCTCCTAGTTGGTAAAGAGATTGACTTGGATTCATCTCTTACCCATCTTTCTCTTCCTAAGCATGACTCTCTTGTGTCTATTCCCAATCAACCATTGGTCGAAACGAGTGTCGACTTGCTCCACCTTCAGTTTTTCACTCTGTTCCTGAAGAGAGTAGTGATCATACTGCTCATGTTCTTCTCATCTCCTCAAATTCTCATGAATAAAAGAGTGGCCATCCCATCCCAGTTGTTTAGGAGAGTCCTTCTCCTATTCCTATAAAGCATGGGGGCAGCCCTTTGATACCCCCACCAAGTAGTTATGTTGTTTCTTTTGATTGGAGTCAATTGACTGCATTTCGCCTCCCATCTTATGTGCCTTTCCAGATTAACATAATGTCTTCTTCTACTTGGAAAGCTTTGGGATCCCCACAGCTTATGCCTATCACCCAGAATCTGTTGGATTTCAACGGAGGAGCCAGTCAACCATTAGGGATCATTCCTAAGTCACCTATTACTTTGAGAGGGAATACTGTATATATAGACGTGATGGTTTTCCAAGTCCCATTGGATTTTAATATACACCTTGGTCATGACTATGTTTATGTCATGGGAGCTCTTGTCTCTTATCTCTTTCGAGTGATGTGTTTCCCGCATGATGGAAGCATTGTGATCATTGATCAGATTACATTCATCGGTCCCGAATCCCTAAGTGGTTCTCATATGCAAGCGATATCACCCCTACCACAGGTTAATTACATGGCTATGAGTTCAATGCCCACATTTACTAATGATCTAGTAGATGATGTAGTACACCATGTACTGTGGGCATTGGAACTTGATTTTTCATTTAGATCCCTGGACCTGTATCCCTTCCAGAGTGTTGTTCTCCCATCTGATGAGAACCTCTTGGAAGCCATGTCCTCTTTTGGTCTGTGACCAAAGGATCTTCGAGCAGAGTTATTTGGCTTGTGTCAAGCTCTTTAAAAAATGAAACAAAGGATTATGAGGATATTTCTTTTACTATGTCAACCTCATTAAAAAATGAAATAGGTTCCCATGAGGATAGTTCTTTTTCTGTGTCAACCTCGTTAAAAAATGAAACAACATGTGAGGATAATTTGTTCATGTATCAAACTCGTTAAAAAATGAAATATATTTTGAGGGTAGCTCATGATCTTGTGTCAACCTTGTTAAAAAATGAAACAATTTGTCAAAGCATGGCTCCTAGTCTTATGTCAAGCTCCTTAAAAAATGAAACAAGGAGTCAAGATAGTTCTTGGTCTTATGTCAACCTCATTAAAAAATGAAACAAAGTGTTGCAGCATGGTTCCTGGTCTTCTGTCAAGCTCCTTAAAAAATGAAACAAGGAGTCTTGAGGATAGTTATTTTACTGTATCAACCTTGTTAAAAAATGAAACAACTCCCTTTTCCAAATCAAGTATTTGATTAAGATCTCGTCAAATTTCAGTCGAGTCTTTCCTTGATCTTGAAAGTGAAACTTCCTTCAATCCATCTTTTAGCAACCCGATGTCTACTTCGGTGAATGAAATGATGTTTAGGGGGCATGTGCCTCGGTTCTCATCATGATGGGGGCATGCCATTTTCATCCAAGCATAATTTTTCATTTCAGGCTTGTGTAAACATGAAACCAAATCCAAGCATAGTTTTTCATTTCAAGCTTGTGTAAACATGAAACCAAATTGAAGCATATTTTCCCGTGGTTCAGGCTTGTATAAAAATGAACCCATCTCCATTTTAACCCTCATGATGTCCATTTTTATCAGCCTCTCCCATCTGATAAGCCTTGGTTTTTTCTCCATTCCATCACCACCATCTTTTTGGCTGATCATTCGCTTTCCACTGGTTGTTTTACCCTTTCTTGAGAAACTGCAATGATGAGTGGTTTTACTAGCCAACCTCTCAACCTCTTAGTTTTTGAGAAGTTCCACCATAACTGGAACCAATTTTTACCCTTTATACCACTCTTTCCTCCAAGATTAGTAACCTTTAAGATATTTTTTGACTCGTAAAAATTGAGAATATTTCCATCTATTTTTCCCTTTTAGACTCATTAAAGCAAATAAAAGAAAGGAGACATCTTTGAGCTCTTTTCTGACTCTCAAAATATGAAAATATTTTCAACCTCTTATCGTTTTGAGCTTTTTAAAGGATGTGAAAAATCATTTACCTAGTACACGTTTACCCCTTTTTTTGGGATGGGATAAAACTATTTGCAAAAAAGGTATACCTTAGTCAAACATGACTAGGAGGTTCTCTTGAATATTGTTGAAGAGAGATTCCATACAGGCTGGTAGAGTATTTTTAATTAATGGAAAAACCTGTGAGCAATTTTTGAAACCGACGTTTCGGACTAGCTAGGTGAGTCCATCATCAGGGTAATGAGATCTGTATTTTGAGAAGAGAGAGTCAAGAAAATGTGAACCTATTAATAGAAGGGCAGAGAGATAACTTAGGGTTGGAGAGGTCGGCTTGGTTTTCATATATTTATAAATTGATTAAGTTAATTTTAATTTAGTTTTAATTTTTGTTTTACTTAATAAATTTTAATTAATAAATTTAAAACTAAATTAAAAATAAAATCAATTTTAACCTATATTAAAAATAAACTAATTTAAACTAAATTAAAAATAAAATTAATTGAACCTAAATTTCAAATAAAATTAATTTAAACTAAATTTAAAATAAAATTAATTAATTAATTAATTAATTACATTAACTTTAAATTTAGTTTAATTTTTTTTTTTTTAATTAATAAATTTACAACTAAATTAAATTAATTTAACCTAAGTTAAAAATACAATTAATTTAAACTAAATAAAGTTAATCTAATTCATTAATTAATTGATTAAATTAACTTTAAATTTAGTTTAAATTTTTATTTTAATTAATTAATAAATTTAAAACTAAATTAAAAATAAAATTAATTTAAACCTAAATTAAAATAAAATTAATTTAAACTAAATTTAAAATAAAATTAATTTAATTAATTAATTAAATTAACTTTAAATTTAGTTTAAATTTTTATTTTAATTAATTAATTAATTGATTTAATTATTTTATAACTTTGAGAGAAAAATTTACGAAAAGGGACCCTTGGAGTTTTCTTCTCTTTGTCTTTTTCAAACTCTCTAAACATGACAAGTATTTTGAGTTTCACCTTTGTCAGACACGTTAAAAGATTAAACGACATAGGACTTGTCATTATGATGAGACCAAGCTTATCCTTCCTTGGGATCATTAAAATTTACTAGGTAGGACCTATTTGAAGGATGGGCTTATATTGCAAGCATATGCTATCCACTTCAAGCTTATGTTTCAAAAATAGCTGGGGTACTCACCAGAAATGGTGGGGGAAATTGGAAGTATTCATCAATTATATTCTTCACTTGAGGTAGCATGTCGCTCTTGAACATTGACACTCATTTGTTATTCGTGTTGAGTTTTGGGACATCCTCACTCTGTCACTTTCCTTCTTGGGTTTTGGTTATCCATTTTAACCTATCATCTGATCTCTATCATGTCACCATCACCTTTGATCCTATGATGTAAAATGTTTCCAAACTTTGGAGTCGTGTCATCCACATGTTCAAGAGAAGTCTTCTTGCCTGTACATTGTCTGATCATCTGTAACATTATTGGATAACTCTAATTCATTGTGTTACTCATTTCATTCCGATGATGAAGGATCCATTATGACCTTCCTTTGATAGATTGCTTCTTGTCGACTTCAGCTCATTATCCAGGAAGTTGATCTAGAAACTCCTTTCTAGTACCTTATAGCTTGCATGCCTCAATGGCAAGTTCTTCACACTCGATGACATGTTCTCATCATTGGCCCTCGATCGAGTGATTTCACAGGTGTTTGAATTTGGTTCCTTATTCACACTTTGTGAACTATACTGATAGTACCTTGAGAGGCATTGAAATTATGTGTAGTTTCTCTCACTCTTGTTAACGGTTCACATCATCCGGAAATAGTGATCAATAACATTAATTATCAATATATTTCCAATTAATGATAAAATTTAGATTTTTTAGGGTTTATTTTCGGCCTTTCATTCTCACTTCCTTTATCTATTTATTACAAACCTTGGTGAATCGTTCTTTCACATCTCTCTCATCCTGAAGATTAACATTAGTTCCTGGTTCGAAATATCAACTAAAAATTGTTATAAATGCAATATGGATCCAGAAACTTGTTTTCAACTATATGATAATGATTGTAGAAATTCAAAAATGAATTGTTGCTATGACTTGTAGATTTCATGTTTATAATATGTTTGACAAAATTGCTATCATGGCTGGTAGGGTTCAGGTCAAGTCCTTGTTTAAGTTTTTCATTATTAGCCTTTATTTGATGTCAATTATCAGTTATGGAAGTTTCATGAAATTCTAGGCAAAGGCCTGAGTCCTAGCCCTAAAAAAAGTGACCAAAAATTTGGGTCACTGACAAAAATTTTCCTAAAAAAGGCCACAATCACATAGATGCCTTACTGTGGGAGTGACTGGAGGGTTTCATTCACTTGGAAGGCTTGTCATGGGAGAAAATGGGGTTCTATTTCAGTAAAACATCAAGTTTCCTTGGGGGTTTGGCACCTGGAAGGGTTGGTTGTCACCTGAAGGTTCTCTAGCTCCCGATGAAGGTCAGATTGGTTTTGTCTTGTCGATTCTACTTCGTTAACTATACTTTGGGAATTTAATCATATCATAGTAACTCTTCGTCACATGTTTACCTTGGTGGGCGGGTTATATTGCGTAAATATGGGAGGAGGGTGTTACATCAACCCAAATCAGGAATCCAAGGAACCTCTTCCCATCACTTGAGAGATGCCCACTAAAATATTCCCTTTCTTACACTCACACATAATGTGTTGTACCTAGCCACCTACTAGTAAAAATTTCTTCTCTCATGTTGTTAACATGGTATGTCATACCCCCTTCGTCTCTCATGCTAATCACCTTCACTTCATGTGTTGTTTCCAATTCCGTTGTATAACAATCGCCCCCGAATCACTATTCCTCTCCACTTTTGTCTAGCTTCCACTTCTCTTGACTTGAATTTCTTCTCTCATTTATCAAGAGGCCTCCTTTGTTAGTTCTATATCTTCCAATTAACATACAATCCTCTTTTACTTGTTGGCTTGTCCTAGGAGGAGTACAGACTCATCCTCCCTCTTTGGGAATCCCACACCCCTCCTATCACCTCATAAATATGTCTTCATCCTATTAAGGCACACCATTCATCCCATGACTTGTATGAAACAACCATCTGCTCCAATTCTCCAAAGTAATCTCCTCCCAAATGCGCTAAGCTCATGTCCTTGATCTTAGCTAGTCATTTTATTTCAATTACAAGGCTTACAATTTAAAATAATTTACAAGAGGGAATTATCTAAAAGGGCTTCCACAAATGCCAACCCCTTGGAGGAATATCGTCCTCAATGTTCTATTCCTCAACATGAATTTAAGCATGATCTTTATAATACAAATCATTGAAAAATACATTGACCTTCATAGTTGCTAACCCAACAACAAAATGGGTATAATATCCGATTAAATCATCCATTTGGCTCATACAATTCATAGTTACTTTGTTCCACTTTTCTAGCTTGATAGATTGTCTTCTGATTTTGGTCTATCATACACAATGGCCTCGTCCTCAAGTCATTCAGCCCTAGAAAGTTGTTGCAAACTCTAATTTTCCTTAATTCAACTGTTGTTTGACTTGAATTCGACTTCTCACACCCATACCAAGTAGTTCAATGTTCTTCCTACATCATAGGCAAACAATTTTTATGAGATTCATCATAAAGGAAATTATGAAAAATTTAAAACATACCCAATTAGCAAATTTATCCATGAGGTTAACCCTAAAATTCTAATTCAATTCATATCATATTAAAGCAAAATTAGTTCATAAATTAAAATTATTGTAATTCAAAACTTTAAACAATACTAAATCAAGTTCATAGTTAGAAATTTCATTAAATTAAACAACGGGATAACTAGCCTTAGTTATTTTGTTTTGTTTTTGGCTCCGTTGATCCACATGCACTGAGTGGTTTTCCAAGCTAAGATATAACACCCAGGTGTGCCCATACTACTCCATGCAATCATTTCCTTCTTTGTCTTCATTCTTAAAAATACTCAGCATTGCTTAAGGGAAATAAAATCAAACCAGTCATCCATTTTTGGGAATCCAGAGATTACCTCAACTCCACACACTTGAGCCAGACCTTACCACCTCTAGTCTATCCACCTAATATGGGTAATCTAGAGCATAATTATGTACCACTATAAAGACCACAACCACTACCACTGGGAATCCATAGGCTACTCCATCTCCACCCATATAAACCAGACAATACCACCTCTAGTGTCTCCATCCAATATTGGGTATTTATATCACAAAAATATACCACTAGGTATCCCACCAATATATATCACTAAAATATTCACCTGCGTTAATTGGAAGAGATAGAACTGACAAAGAAGAACTCTCGATAAATGAGAGCAGAAATCCAAATCAGGAAAAGCTGCAACTAAACAAAAGTGGAGAAGAGTAGTGATTGGGGGGTGGCTGTTATACAACGCAGTTGGAAACAACAAATGAAGTGAAGGTGATTAGCACGAGAGATGAAGGGGGCTGACATACCATGTTAACAACATGAGAGAATAACTTTTTTACTAGTAAGTGGCTGGCCACAACACATTATGTGTGGGTGTAAGCAGGGGAATATTTTAGTGGGAATCTCTAAGGTGATGGGAAGAGGTTCCTTGGATTCTCAATTTGTGTTGACGTAACACCATCCTCCCACATTTACCCAATCACTACTCCTCTCCACTTTTGTCTAGGACACAGGCTCCAAGCATTTGGGAGGAGGTTTCTTTGGACAATTGGAGGAGATGGTTATTTCATATAAGTCGTGGGATGACTGGTGTGCCTTTAATAGGATGACGACATATTTATGAGGTCATAGGAGGGTTGTGGGATTCCCAAAGAGGGAAGACGAGCTTGTACTCCTTTTAGGATAAGCCAACAAGGAAAAGAGGATTGTGCATTAATAGGAGGCCTCTCAATAAATGAGAGCAGAAATCCAAATCAAGAGAAGCCACAACTAGACAAAAGTAGATAGAAATAGTGATTGGGGAGTGGTTGTTATACAACGCAGTTGGAAACAACACATGAAGTGAAGGTGATTAGCATTATAGATGAAGGGAGGATGACATACCATGTTAACAACATGAGAGAATAATTTTTTTACTAGTAGGTGTCTAGGCATAACATGTTCTGTGTGGGTGTAAGTAGGGGAGTATTTTAGTGGGCATATCTTAGGTGATGGGAATAGGTTCCTTGGATTAT
The DNA here is from genome assembly GCA_031772625.1 of Pinus tabuliformis. Lineage (NCBI taxonomy): Eukaryota > Viridiplantae > Streptophyta > Pinopsida > Pinales > Pinaceae > Pinus > Pinus tabuliformis. The sequence goes on along the minus strand of CM062808.1, from coordinate 962,762,694 downwards.
CTTTTTGGATTGATGTAACACCCTCCTCCCACATTTACCCAATCACTATACCTCTCCACTTTTCTCTAGCCACTTTTGTCTCTCCATTGTATGCCACCAACATATATCACTAAGAATCCATAAAATACCTTATCTCTACCCATATGAACCAAGAAATACTACCTCTAATGTCTCCACCCATATGAACTGAGAAATACCACCTCCAGTGCTCCACACAATATTGGGAATCTAGAGTTTCTCTAGTTCAACCCCACAATCATTTCAAGGAATCCATAACTTATTGTACTGCATCTAAATATTACTATAGGGATCTAAAGGCCAAATGTTGTCCACCCACTTTGCACATGAAGAATCCAAAATATAGTGCCTCCACCTATCTCCTACAAGAATCTAGAGAACAATAGTTATTCCACCTAATGTCCTTCATGGAAATATATAGGGACAACCTCCACCTATTACCAAAGATCCAAGAATCCAAAAATATATTTGATCTCCACCTATTACACAACAAGATTCCAAAGCACTTGCTCCACCTGCTACACAATAATAGTCTAGAGCACTTGCTCTACCTATGTGGCTTGTTCTCACTGCACCACGTGCACCCATGATCCAAATCTTGAGTTTGTGGTTCCTACAACTTATCTATACTTGTCCTAACATGTCACATATCACCCTACTCCCAAGCCTAGGAAAACCTCTATCCTGGGTGATCTACCTATCCCAAATTGGCATATGTGCCTCATCTTTTGACCAAGCATTCCATTTGAAATTATGGTACTTTCTAACATAACCTTCAACATTCCATGTACATAACTATGGAATACATATGAGTGCCATAATTGCATGATAATAAAATAATAAATCAGTAAGAATTTCCTCCTACTCAATGGATTCCTCACACAAACAAGAGTCTGATTGGATACCTATACTAGGTCATCCCAAACAGGGCATCCATACATGCATTAAATTCATGAGTATAATCAATAATTATTCCATAAGAATGATCCCTAACAATGGCCTATCAATTCCAATGGAATTTCATACATTCGAATAATCATCAACATATTCATGAACATAACACATATCCACATATGTTAAATAAAATCAAGGTTAAGAGAACCTCTTGTATCCATGCAAAGTCTACATTAATTTGAAACAAAAAGTTTCCAATTTAGCCCAAGAAATTCTTCACCCAAATTCCTTTTGTTTTCTTCTTTTACCTTCCTTCCATCCACAAAATCATGATATTTTTAAAGATAAGTACTCTATCCTGCTACTATGATGGTATTAAACCAAACATCTATAGGACCAAACAACATCTTTTATTACGAAAAGTAAGGAAACTTTTGGTAAAAATCACATCATCAGAGTTTTGTTAACGCATTTCAAACAATCGAGTGTGGTTCATCTCTATTCAAATTACTTGGCCTCCTTTCAATCTCTATAGCTTCCCTAAACTTAAAGTGATGGAAATGATCTATCTTAGAAATGACCTGGGTATCTTCAATGCAAATGTGTTGTTTTTTCTTTTCCACATTTTTTGTTAATGCTAAGGAGCGGGTCCTCCCATGTTTGATATTTGGCACATGTTCCATAATCCTATGATTTATTTTGCGACTAGATTCACTAACATAGGGTGTTCCACATAAAAAAGGGATTACATAAACACTTTTCATATTCTTAGGGTCCATCAGGTCTATTACAAATCTTAGGAAACATCGTTTATTCCTTCTATGTATTATAATGTAGAAAATGCATATGAATGTATCTCGACCATGTAGTCTCAAAACTTGAGAGTATTCTCTTTTATGCGATTATCATGGATATCTTGTCACTATCTATTTAATTCCATGGACCCAATCAACCCACTTGGTTGTCATATTTCTATCCACTTATTCCACGGACCAAGCCAACCCACTTCGTTGTCATGTTCTTCCTTCCTTCCTTCAAATGACCTTGTATTCATGGACCAAGATTCAGCCGGGTCTCATATTTTTCGTTGGGTTCCACTAATCTCTTGGCTAGAACTTCATTATTTTCCTTCCTCAGCCAAAAAATTTCCCAAGACCCGAGAACATGAAAGGAAAGAATTAAGAAGAAAATGAATAACAATAAAAATTCATGACAACAAACAAAAAATCACAAAGAAAGCAACATGGCCATGCTTACAGTCAAGAATCAAAGCAACAAAATAATATATGGAATAAATAGTAAAATCCCACTAATGTAAAGAATTCAATGTGTTTTCACCATCATACATGCATAAAAATACTCAAACCAAGACTTTTCCTAGTTTTCATGGAAGGCTTTAAAATTTCAGTGCCCCTCCAATTTATTCATGCATAGGTATTTCAATGCTTGTCAGAGGGCCTTAAGAGAATTCCCCCTCCTCTACCCCTTTCCTCCAACATTATCCATTGTTGGTTCAAGTTCCTAAGAGTTGAAACAAACCACTCTTTTCTTGTTGTATTGGTTCTGTCATGTATTGACATATACACTAAGTTGTTAACATATTTAATGCATATATATATATATATATATATATATCTATATATATATATATATATATATATATATATATATATATATATATATATATATATATATATATATATATACACCAGTTGTTACCTTTCCATTCTATGCTAAGCATGTTTCCTTGTAGCTTCTTACACATCTAAAATTTATTTTCAGTTACATGTCTCAAAACCCAAGATATAAAGAAATATATTGTACATCAACATGTTTTCAATAGCCAAAGTATAAATATTACAAGATTCAAGAATCAACCCTTTTTACTAGTATTATCCATTTTAAATCAACCTCTTTTTCATGGCCAACAACATTAATGCAAATAAAATTATTTACCAAGATCAACATCATTAGTTAAAATTCACTCTCCTCACCAATACTATCCTTACCAATTAGAAATCAACCTCTTTAATGAGGCTAGCATCACGACACCTTCCATCTTAAATGATGATTTAGAAATAAATCTAACACATCAACATCAATCATCTTTAATTTCAAAATTATAAAATTCATCACGGATATGCATGTAATATAGAGTCTGCAATCAACACATAGCCATCAACGATAGTGCTACAACTAGGACCAATTTGCACAAGCAAGCAATCATCAGAAAACACATCACTTTATATCAGAGTCAAAAAATTACCATGCCTCAAAGGTTTAGTAGAGAACCGTTTCCTTTTCATGTGTTATACACCATTCCATGAGCAAGAAAGGAGTTAACCATCAATGGAAAGCAACCATAAAAGAAATGATAAAAAATGATTGATATAATTGAAACAACTAGCCTCCAATTCCATCAAGGCTCTTTTCCACACATTAGAAATAGGCCATGGGATTTCCACGCCCCAATATATATATATATATATATATATATATATATATATATATATATATATAGAGAGAGAGAGAGAGAGAGAGAGAGAGAGAGAGATGATTCAACTGGATCAAGCTATGATACATTGATGCACACAACACAAGGTGTACTCCCCAAGTCATATGAACATGCACATGTCTTGTTCCAAATATATAAAATCACGACATTCAACTGGAAATGCTGATATATTACAAGCACACAATTATATATGAAACCCTACTACTACAAAGGCATGGCAAGATCCATGCATTCCCTACATACCCTGCATCAACAAGTCATCATCCATTCACATTCACACATTTGGCAATGATACAATGACATGTATACATATGTTTACATCAAGCCATACACACACACTCCTGGAAGCCAATACACCATAATCATTATGCATACATATACCTTTATGGCCCACCTTTGGTGGATCAACGATTATAGTGTGGTGGGGAATTTAACGACATGGATTAACAACAAAGCCAATACTTTTAATATATTTATATACATATTTATATCATAAACATTGCACACCATTAACCAACATGACTACCATGTTTGGAATTAGGTCCTAACACCTTGTCATACTATGTTAGAGCCTGTACTCATCTCTAGATAGCCAATGTTAAACCTTGTACTCCGATACCACTCTGTAACACCTGCTTCTCCCACCTTAGCTTAATCCTGCTCAAAGGAAGGGAATTACTTATATTAAACTCAAACTCCATAATATTTTCATGGAAATGGGGTCATAAAATTTCTCATCTTGCAACTTCTTTATATATAAAAAATAATAATACCATCATGTCTAACTCGACAAGATATTCTCGACGATATAAATTTATCTTGATCTCACCTATGGATCAAAAGTTATGGCCATTTAAAGATTCAACTAATAACCCTTTTCCACATTAGTAGGCTCTAAAATGTGGCCCAACGTCGCACTCCATGTCACATGCCAAGTCAACCTTGTCTAGGGCCAAAAATACCAAACCCTTAATGTAATTTGCATGTCAACCCTTTTCCGTTATACCTATTCTTGGTCTCGCCTCCCTCTCCTCAGTACTGTTGGAAAACTTAAAGTGGAATCTTATTAATCAATTTTCCTTTAATCTTAATATTTGCTTGTGAACATAGTTAGTCTTATTTTGTTGTTTACTTAGATATTTTCATCAAACAAATATCAAGAACAAAAATAGTAACAAAATATGATACATAAATTAGGCTCTTAGCCAAGGAAAGGGCCCTCCAAGAGGAAAACCTAGAAAATTCTTCTCTTCTTATAGAATCTTCTTTAGATGAGAAAAAAAATACCCAAACCCTAGCCCAGTTCCTTCTCCAAGTACCAATTCACCCCTTCCAACAATTCCTTCCTTGATCTAGCACCAACTAGCTTCAAAATACAAATTTTACCTACCATCTTAAATACTGCTACTTCAATCTGCAAATTTTGCCCATGTAGTAGCTGCAGAAACCCTAATCCAACTTCCTCTTGAGACCTTCTTTGGGCAAGAAAACCCCTCCCAAGGTCAATGAGGTCAAGGAAGAGTATTCTTCCTTCCAGCAACAAGAGAATGCACTTCATCCTACTACAACTCGAATATGAAATTTCGACCTCCTTTGTAGCTGCAAAACCCTAGACCTTCACATGTGTGAGAGAGATATCTCAAAAATAGATATTCTTTTTCTTCTAGACCTTCTCTCTTCTTGTCTTCTTGCTTCCTAGCTATAGATAAAACCTTTTCCTTGATATCAAACTTCTTGGTGAGTGAGCCACAAATCACGTCGAATTCCTCCTTTATATAGTCTTTCCAAGGGGTTGAATTCGCTCCTTTAGGCCAACTTGAAGCTGTTAGGGCTGACTTGTACTTTTTGAGTCTCTAGGACCTTCTAGACTCAAAAATAATTATTTTTGCAATTACATTTCACTAGGAAGGGTCTTATAAACATGATGTTGACTCCTTTTACTCATTACAATAAATCCTAAAACCTAACAAACCCTAGAAGCATGAAGAACATGATTTTAACTAGAAGACCATCAATAAGAAGCATGAAATCCATTCCTTAATAATAACCTTTTATTTTCTTATTTCATTTGTTACATAGGATACATATTGAAATGAGTACACTAACAATTTTGAAGGCTGAAACTAGTTACATTTTCAACATTCCCTCCTAACTAGGAAGGTATTCATAATTGTACAACCAGTACAACCTCATTCTCAAACTGAAGAGTTCTCATAAGGAGAGTCAGATTAATAAGCCAAATGTAAGAATAGACAATATAACCAACATTGTCACTAAGTCCTAACTTGATAAGATCTTCTTCATTCAAGAGAATTATTCTAGGAGGGTTTATGTGTGATACTACACTACCTCTACAAGGCACATACCATATTCAGATGTTTACAAGATATGTCGTTTTAGGAATATTTTTATCTTGGATTTTCATTCATGAATACTTAAAGAATATTGGTCCTCTTCGACCACTCTTATCTTGGACACCTATCCCATCCTCAAAAAACTCTGACCCTTTCCTTTCTTGGATGCTTTATCCTTAAGGAAACCACATATGCTTATCCAATCCTCCACCATTCTATCTCCATTACCTGAAGAAGAGAATTCACATGTGATGTCGAACATCACTCCCTCTCAACCAAAGAGAATATCCCTATTTCCTATTTACCAAGGAGTACATCCTTTCTCCTTTTCAAGGAGACTCCTTTGCTCCCTCTCAAAACCAGAGGATATTCTAGACTTCCTTTCTATTTGGGAAGTCAACACTGCAAGCCTTATAGTTTATCTTTATAAGAGTACCAACTAATTGTTCTTTATACCTACATGGATCCCTCTTTCCTTTGCATCGAGCTTTCTTTCATTCGAGGTATCATGGAGTCATATTCACTCTTCAATATTGTGATAGGATTGAGGTCATCTTTCTTTCTCATTACTTTCATCTTGACATCGTGGATGATGACATTATATTGAACCTTTCCAAACTTCGAGCTTATCATAAATTTTGCATGAAAGTTATCTCCATTGTTGACCTTTAGGTTATCTTCTCACATGACTACCTTTCAATCTCAAGATGGATATATCTTGACTTCATAATTGCGAGGTTGCTTATGTTGAGCTTGCCTCAACATCCTTCATATATTCTTGGAATATCCTTCCTAGTAGAAAAATAATATGATAATCATATAACCAATAATAGTTAAAAATAGACTTACCTCCTCATGATTACCTTTTCATTCCATCAACATCCTCATGGTCCATCTCCATATGAATCTTCCTTCATGCATCGGAATTCCTAAGGATCTAAATTGATGACCAAGTTGCAAACTTTTCTTCCGGAGATTATGCTGGATGTTTGATCATTATTTTACATATTCTAAAGAAATTCTTAATCTTTTATCCATACTTAAGTAGGTCAAATTATTCCTTTTAAACATCATATAATCATAGTAAGTGTGTTACAAGTTTCCAAACACATGAATTGTAACCAAGAGTCACTTCCAATGTGTACACTTATGCATCTTATTCCATAATCTAGCTATGTCTCATAATGAGCCTACATCCTTACCCATTTCATTCCTTCATCCCTTTAACAAAATTGTTTCCACATTACATGGAATGTATAGTAACCTCGTCATAATGATTCTCCCAAGAACCTCCAAAATGATGGTTCTTATAGGATCATGATTATCCATCTTAGCAAGATGACTACCTCTAACATAATGTTAGATAATTCCTGGATAAATAATATGCAAGATGATATATCTTTATACTTTTGGAGATTATATGATTTCTACAAAGAAACTTTACCAAGTGGACTCTACATATGATACTATAACATGTTTTTCTCTATGATGTTATGAAAAAACAAGACTCCTTATATAGTATACGATAATGAATGCTATTCTAAAGGAAAGATTAATCTTCCTAGAGAACTTGACAAGCATAGTTCTTTCTTAAATAGTGAAGATATTTCATATCTTCATTCTTCAGCTTCTTCTCAGGTTCTCTTATCTCCTAAGCAACATGAGCCTCACCTCTTTCCTTTCTCTTATTATTCTACTGGATTGGACAACCCCTCTTATAGTGTCCATATTCATTGAACTTAAAGCATTGAACCTTGGACATATATTTCCTCTTGGACTTCCCAAACTTTTCCTTCAACTTCTTGACTCAAGCTAGAAAGGCTTGAGATTGTTCATCTAGTCCAATGTCATATTTCACTATGATCCTAGATCATACAAAAATGAATTGAGCCCATAACTCATCAAAAGGAGTTGAATCTTTCTTAGAGTATATTCTTGTTTCAAAGATTCTCCATTCTGGTGGAAATGCATTTGATACACATTTGGCCATTTTCGAATCAAAAATTGTCTCTCTAAGCCCCAATATGTGATATCTTAATTGAGAGTTGTTTATTAGAAAGGATTCCATATCCTCATCCTTTGATTTCTTCATCTTCTATAGATTATTCCACTAAGACATATTTTGTCCTGATGTACTTACAAAGTACAAGTTCACTAGATTATCATACATAGACTTCGAAATTTTCAAGTTTGCAACAAATAGAACAAGAGTATCTTTGATGGATTCAACTATGATCCATTGTGCCCTTACTTCCCCTTTCTTGTGCTATGATAGTTCTCGAGTCTTTTCTTTGTTATG